>CM060424.1:140746689-141251949 GCA_030545235.1 Helianthus tuberosus
TAATTCCATGTCTATCTAATTCCAGTTTCAGATGCACAAATCTCTCGATCGTTTTTGAAACAGATTCATTTTTTAAACACCCAAACATGTCAAACTCTTTCCTAAGTAGTTTCTTTTTGTTTTTCTTGATTTCTTCACTACCTATACATTTCTTTTCTAATTTTGCCCAAAGATCTTTAGCACTAGAGTAATCAATCAAAGAGATTATATCTTCACGCACAGATTGAAACAATAATGCCACACATTTCTGCTCTGCAACAAACGACTCTATTTCATCTGATGTTGATAAAGTTTCACCCTCTTTGCCTCCATTATCGTATCCATTTTTGAGACTCTTCCAGCTCAGAAATGCAAAAGCCCTCAACCAATCTTCGAATTTCTTTGCCCACCGACTATACTCCTTGATAGCCATCAATTTCGGTGGTTTGTTGTAAGTTCCGAAAGCACTTTCAACTTCTAAAGCATCCGATAATTTCTTCTTGGCGTTTGATGAGTTCTCATTGTTGTTGCTTGAAGATGTATCATCTCCCGAATTTCCAGCAAATGCGTACATGTCGCTAAACGGGTTTAAGAATATGTCATCCATCTTGAGTATTCCTGCAAAATCAACAATCACTTAGAAAAATTTCGAAATCTTGAAAAATAACAAGTTCAACCGATATCACTTGAAGCGAAATAGCTTTAAGTAGAAATAGCAATTTTCAAGCGAACACAAGTGATACAAGTTCAAGCGAACACAAAGTTCAAGCGAACACAAAGTTCAAGTGAACTTAATTCAAGCAATCACAGATTTTCAAGCGAACTAGAATATTATATCTGTTCGCTTGAAAATGCACAAGTAATTCAAGCGATCAGGTACTTTCAAGCGGACAGAAATTGAAGCGAACAAGCTGTATTGAAATGCACTTTTCAAGCGGACAAGACAAATTATTTCAAGCGGACAAGACAAGTTATTTCAAGCTGACAAACTATGACGTCATCTTTTTACGAACGATCTCAAGCGGTCAAACGTTTTTTGATCAGTTTTAAGCCGTGTTTTGGTCCGAAACTTTCAAGGATTAGTTTACTACGTATTTCGCTTGATATGTATGAAATTTAGTCCATTTCAACCGTGAATTATGCCCGAATCAGAAAAAGAATGAGAAAAAGTAAGTAGAAATGAGAAAATCTAGTAAAATCAAGCTGCTATGGTATGAACTCCTCGTCCTGAGCTCTGATACCACTTGTTGGACCGATTGCGTGACCCTAAATGTCAGTAAAAGCAGTTCATCTCAGTTTACAGAGGCGGAATCAAAGTAAACCGAGTCATAACAGCATATATCCTTTCAATCTCCTTTCTATTAACAATTTCTGAGACTTTACAATGTTTATAACAAAATTTCGACAGCACCTTGTCTCCTACGTAATGAACAATGTTCGCTTCAAATGACACATCACAACATATATATAGAGGTGGCCTGTTCGCTTGAATGAGACAGGATGATTCAAGCGAACACGCATGATTCAGTTTCAAGCGAACAAGACTTGTATGGTTTCAAGCGAACAAGACCTTGTTGAGTTCGCTTGAATGTGACACTTGTGATTTCAAGTGAACTAACATACTTTTATATACAAACCCTAATTTAATCTATCTAGACTCAAGACTTGAATACAACGTAGTCAACAGACATCCAGTGCATCAACAAGATGCACACTCTTCGTGGCAAGACAATTGTAGAGGATAACCAAGCTGTTGATAGACCGTGTAAAGTTCAAAAGGTTCGTTTAGTATCATCCACTTCAGAATCAGTCTTAAACTTCACCACACATGCTGAAGACAGGCTTGTAAGTTTTTGCAGTCGTTACTTTGTTTCGTTATTTCAACAATTTCAGTTATATATCAATATTTTATAAAATTCACTATTCAATTTTCTGTTTTTAGCATCTGCCATAAGATGTATCTTCTGCGTTGGATCTGCATACTGATAATCCTAAGCCTATAAAGATCCAGAATCTCAAATGTGAAGTCCAGGAACTGTTTACAACATCTCAAAAAACCAATACTGGATTCAACTACGCTATTGTTGGATGGTCTTCTTATCTGAGATCTTGCAATATTGCTTTTAGTGATGAACTTTCGTTAGAATTTCACAAGTCTACTCAATTGCTGAAGTTAACAAAAGTTGTGCATTTCGTGACAAAGATAAAGTCCTCTTAGTTTGTCTTGCGTTGATTGAATATTTATAGACAACGTTTCATGTCATGATTGTTTGTGGTTGTACATTTGGTTCGTCGGTGGTACTAATTTTGCTTCCTAGACATGTTCTATATGTAAATATGTATATAAACATGTTTCACTGTCAATGGGTGGGTGCTGTTTTTTTTTTTATAGAACAATGGAAATACTCATATGTATCTTATATATTAACTGATGATTCATGTTTATAATTGTCTATTATCTATGATCTATAATAGATAATAGATAACACGTTTTGGTACAGTATCTATACATGTATCTATATGTTCTATTAATATGTGTTATGCATGGTTTTCTAAGAAACCACCCGTGTTTGCACACGGGTCTTACCGCTAGTACTAATAAATAAAAATCATTTTAGGACACGTGTCATTCTCTCGTAATTTCTCACCCTTATTTTTTTATTTATCTCTTCTATTACATAATAATAATGTTAAATATCAATATAACTAAATCTATTTATCTCTTTTGTTTTCATAATCTGAAATTGATTTCCTTTTTAACTCTAAAGTTTCAATCTTTGGTATTTTAACCCCTTTGATTAATTTGATTTTTCACTTCTAATTCAAAAGTTTTCTTCCTTTGCAATTTAACACCTTTATTTTTTTTACTTTCAACCCAAAGCTTTTCATCTTTTCAAATTTAACATCAACATTTTTTTACTTTCAACTTTGGTCCCCTATACTTTTCATCTTTCACAAGTTCCCCGTTTAATGTGTCGTTCTAAATTTTCCGAGTTAACACACTAAAACGTGCATGTGTGGTTCAACGTTTTTTCATCTATTTTTTCCCGTTTGACAGGTTTTTCGCAGCGCGTTTATTTTTCCCTGTTTAATAGGTCTGTCACAATTCGCGAGTTAGAGATTGACTTAGTTAGTTTTCTCGGTTTAACACACAGGCTCGTGGTCATATAAGAAACATTTGCCTTTCATCTAACATGATATATAGCTAACGAATCCCCGCCGCATTGCGGCGGATGGTAATTCTAGTATCTAAATAATATAACATAAACTTGTATTTTTTTTATTCCAAATAATTTGGATAGTTGTGTGTTACATCATATAAATGTAAAATGAGATAATTCTTCGGATATTATCATGCACGAAAGGATGATGAGATAAACATGGAAATATTGTTATGAATTTTATATAACTAGAATTGAGACCCGCCGCAATGCGGCGGGGATTCTTTAGTTATAACTAAGTCGACCTAGGACCCGCACGTTATGTTAAACCTGTCAAACGGGAAAAAAATAAATGATGTAAAAACGTTCACCCATACACGCACGTTGCGTCGTGTTAACTCGCAAAATTTAGAACGAAACGTAAAAACGTTAAACTAAAGACGCACGTTGTGATGTGTTAAGTCACAAAATTTAGAACCAAGCATAAAGCGGAAAATTTGCGGAAAATGAAAACTATAAAGGATCAAAAGTTGAAAGTAAAAAAAGTTGTGAGGATAGATTGCACAAAGATAAAAGTTTTGGGTTAAAAATAAAAAAAAACAAATAGTTTTGGGCTAAAAGTAATTTATGAAATACTTTTGGGTGAAAAGTAAAAAAAAAATCAATTTTTTGTTGAAAACCCCTAAAGCAAAGGTTACGACAACCATATACATAACCATTTTTTCTTTGGAAAACCCCCAAAGCACACCCCGCGTTACGGAGGGGAGTAAAACGGTGTCAATTAATACTAATGTCACACAACCGTGATCGACCACCAACACTAACTCGACCTAGGATCTGCGTGTTGCAACGAACCTGTCAAACATGAAAAAATTGAGGTAAAAACGTTGAACCACACATGCACGTTGCGCCGTGTTAACTTGCAAAATTTGAAACAAAACATAAAAAAGTTGAACCACACTCATACGTTGCGTCGTATTAACTCGAAAAATTTAGAACTATACGTTAAGAAACGTAAAAACGTTAAACCAAAGAAGAAAAATATAATTGACAAAAGTTGTGAAGTTAAATTGCAAATAATGAAAAGTTTTGAGTTAAAGTTAAAAAACAAATTTTATAGGGTTAAAATGGCAAAAGGCAAAAACATTTGGGTTAAAACAAAAAAATCAAGTTTTAATTTTGAGAAATCCCCAAAGCATAAGTTACAAGTCCTTATGCATGGAAAAGTTACTTATTTATATAGGGAATAATTAATTCAAAGAATATTTAAACATAAAAAAAATTTAGTTGGGAAATTTGATTGAAGGAGGAGGTGTTGCCATGTGGTCGGCCATCTTATTCAAAATCTCATCTCTATCATCACATACGAATTTCCGTGAGATTACTAGAATTAGTTCCCAACAATGACAATTGCCAGCTTTGGTGATCGATCAACAATCTGGCGGTGTTAATCTCAAATGGTGTTCACCACTAGGTACCGAGGAATAGGGATGAGCAAATGGTACCGGGTATCGGTACCGAACCGGTACCGGTATCGAATTTACCGAACCGGATATATTTTCGGTACCGACTTTTGACATTAACCGGTACCGGTACCAAACTGTACCGTACAGGTATCGGTACCCGCTTTTGGGGATTTTCGGTATCAGTACTTTCGGTATCGATCCGGTACTGAACGGGTACCATGTTCATTCCTACCTAGGAACTACTGATCATTGGTATTTTAATTTTATATATTTTATATTTTTTAGTTCTGTCATTGACCCGTAGGAAATTTTGAACATAGATAAGTGCATACACCCAAGAATACGATTTCTTCCATAGTCGCTTTCTATTTTAAATCATGAATCACAAAAGTTTTGAGATTTTATCCATCCAATAATCAAATATTATAACTCATTACATTCTTGTTGGTTTTTTTAAAATATATGTTCCTTTAAGGCTATGTGTTATCATCTCGCGCCACTAATGAGGTGGCAACTTTTCACGATACGGGACGTCTAACACCACCCATGTAACAACTCTCATCAAAAGTCATATTTATTAAATTAATTTGTCCAATAAGAAACCCTAATTGAGACACCCAAGTGATTCTGCACAAACCCTAAAATTTTCAGAACAATCGGAATCAGGATCAGGGCCCCTAAAACTTAGGGGGGGTAAACCCTAGTTACGATTATCTATATAAAACGTTGTCGAAATTGAAATTTAACGTACAACCAACTCAGCAAGGCTAGTCTTGGACGTGGCTAACCTATAGTGCTTTCGTGTCCCTTGCGCACCGTAAGGGTTTATGCTTGCGGTGCGCAAGCCTGGCCAAATTTTAAGTATAAATAGCAGGCATTGGCAATTGAATTTTGATACTGAAACGACGTAAATTCTCGCTACAGGCATCGAGTTACGTTCTGTTTACCACAATTAACACACACGGATCACTAATCGACGCCGCAATCAGGGTAATAACTCGATCGCTATTACGATTCATTGTCCGATCGATCAATATATCCAATGGATGTTTAAGTGCTGCCCACATTAGGATTTGGCCCTTTCTTTTTCAAACAATCAACCTTTTTTTTAATGTTTATTATATTTAAATATTATTTTAGTAAATGATGGGTAGTAAAAACTTATAAATTTATTATAAACCAAAAATGAAAAAAATAATAATAGATAAGAGCTCATAACTATGTTTGCACTAATATAACATTAACTTTATGGTGTGATCCTGAAAAATAATGTTATTATAACCATGGTTGCAAAAGTTGTTAGGCGCTTCTGAGCCGGTCAATCGGGGAGTTGAGAGTACTCGGCCTAGTCGGAGAGTACTCGAGGAGCACTCGGACATGTTAAAGCATAAAGAAATTAGTTTTCAGAATTTAAATATATGTCAAATAGCATAAATTTACTAATATTGATAACAAAATACGTGAAAATTATATTAATTCTTTAATTTGATAGGTATAGATAGGGGTGTGCAATAACCGAACCGTTAACTGAAACCGAACCGAAAACCGACAAAACCGGACCGAAATTAACCGAAACCGAATTAACCGAAAGTCGGTTAACGGATATTTTTTTTTACCATCGGTTAACCGAAATTAACCGAACCGAACCGAATCATTTATTTTTTTTATATATTTCTAGCTTTTATACCTCTATTTCATGTATTATACTATTATTTCATGTAATAATACCTCTATTTCATTTATTTATGCCTTCATTTCATTTATTTATACATTCATTTCATTTATTTATACCTCGATTTTACGTATTTAAACATCAATTTATGCATTTATACCTCCATTTTATTTATTTATACATCCATTTCATGTATTTATACATCTATTTCATGTATTTATACCTTCATTACATGTATTTTTAAGAAAAAAAATTAGCCCTTGTTTGAATTGGTTATTAACCGAAAATTAACCGAACCGAATCGAAAACTGACAAATTAACCGAATTAACCGAACCGATTAACCGATAACTTCGGTTACGGTTACGGATAATACTAATAACCGAACCATGCACACCCCTAGGTATAGAAATAATGTTTTATTATTTTTTTAAGTCAAACACGCCCCGAGTTGACCTACTAGATCCGATTTTGGCTGAGGTTGATCGCGTTTGATCGATTCCGAGTAATTAGACGAAGTTGAAGAAAGTCGAATCAACAACTTACCTTGTAGCAACTACTCAGGCCATACTCGCCGTTAGAAACCTTATTTTACAACCATAACTATAACACATAGGTTATGACCAAACCAAGGCAAAAATGTGATGACCAGAAATGATAAATGTTAAAAGCTGGGTTAGGTACAGTGGGGGGTGGTCATGGGTCCATATTCTACAAGTGGGTGTTGGTAAGTGGGAAAAAAAGCAGTGAGACGTGGACAGGTCACATCTGGTGTACGGCATGGACCGTACTGCAACTTACGGACACTACGGTTACGTACTCATCATCATAATACGTCAAAACTTCCTGGCCCCACTGGTTCCTTTCTTAATTTACACACTAAACCCATTTTTATCCTCTAAACACGTGTCCTAAGATTTAACATACAAGCTACATTGGTAACTATCGATAAGATCATACGGTCGTGGGGCGTGGAGTTGTAACTTGGAGTATATGAGACGTGGGGAGAGGAGCTTGGAGAAGATGAGAGGCATAGGGCTTAGAGGGTGAATGAGGTGGAGGTTGTTGATTAAGGTCGTTTAAATTGCTCGTCGCTCGCTCAGAAATTGCTTAGAAAATGCTCGTTTGATTTTATGCTCGGTTGTAAACGAGTCGCTCTGCTCGGTTCGATTTGTAAATGAGCCAAGCATGAGCAAAGGTCCGCTCGGCTCAGTTTGGCTCGAAATATTATTTTTAATTAGTATATATATATATATATATATATATATACATACATATACACATACGTTGACATACATATATAAACACATATATACACATATATACATATACACACACATACATATACGTAAATATATTAAATTTGGAGTAAATTACAAAAATCGTCCTTTATGTTAAATCAGATTGCAAACTATGTCTTTTGTCTTAAAAATTACAAAAAAAACATATTCAATGTTTACAAATCCTTGCACGTTACGTCCTTTAAACCTAACTAGGTTAATTTTCATGGTTAAATTTGACCAAATGAACCCTGTGAGGGCATATTAGTCATTTTACCCCTTTATTTTACTTATATGTTAATTTTACTATATAACAAAAATAAATTTGGAAAATTAATATATATTGAGAAAGAAACGAACAAACACATCGTTAGTCTCCCTCTTCTCACACGTCTCTCTCTCTTCCCAACAGACACCAACACCCACTGTCTTCCACCAACTCCACACAATCTGCCACCACCACCACCCACCCCACCCCACCTTCAACCATCATCGCCTCACCTCTTAATCAACATTGGTGTTGCCTTTAAACCCACACCACCGCTGCCTTAACCCCCAACCATTAACATCTCGAGATGCAACATCAAAATGAAGAAGATGAATGAGAGGAATAGGGTTTTCGTTTCTTGTAGGTCTCTAGGATCTTACATATCTAAGATTGGAGGAGAAGAAAAGTGTGTTGGGAATGCAACGGTGTTGACGTCAGAGGAAGGGATGGGGGATGGTGAGGTTGTCGGAGTAGGTGCAACTCTTGGCGGTTGTTAATGGCGGCGATTTCTAATTTTGATTTGGGTCGGGTTAGGGGAGAAAATGACGGTGGGGTTTTCTAGGTGTTTCTAGATTATTGATAGAATTTGACATGGGATTATTAACTGAATTTGAAATGGTTGTGAAAGATTAGAGGGGGAAGTACGTGGGATTTATATTTTTGAATTTTGAGATCTAAATTTGTCAGGGATGGTGGTGGTGGCCGAGTTGTGGTTGTGGAGAGGGGGTTGATTTATGACAGTGGTGGGAACTGGGAGCTAGAGAGAGAGATAAGAGAGAGAGAAAGCAGAAAGTGAGTTTAGAGAAAGGGGTTGATTTAATTTTTTTATACATGTTTTAAATTTTAAATTCTTATGTGTTTTATTTATTAAATATATTTTAATAAATTAGTAAAATTATCAATCTATCCTGATTTAACATTAAAATTTAACTAAATCGGGACTAAAGGACGTAACGTCTAAGGGTTTGCAAACATTAAATACGAATCCCGTCAATTTTAAATACAAATGATATAGTTTGCAATTTGGTGTTAAAATAAACGACGATTTTTTGTAATTTACTCTTAAATTCATAGGTTTATATACACCACTCTATTAGATTTTGGTCAACTATATACAAATTTACAGCTATTATCTATACGTACCAGCCTAATCACGCCAATAAAAAACTTAACACCAAATCTATAAGTTAAACCAAACCATAAACCGCTAAACGACAGTCTGCTCATCGCCTCAATGTCCGATGTTGTTATTCTCAACGTCATTTTTTGTGCAATATGAACATCACCTCACAGGCCACAACGTTATTATTTATAACAAAAATATTATGCCATGAAATGTGCTTGTTTTTAAAGACATAAAAATTGAGATCCAACACTGTCACTACCTCTCTCCGCAAATTTATATCGCATGACACAGTGATCAAAATCACTCGAAGTTCGCTCGACACTCGCTCGGAATATTCACTACTCGGAAAATACTCGTTTGATTTGAGGCTCGGTTTTAAATGAGTCGTTCTGCTCGGTTCGATTTGTAAACAAGCTAAGCATGAGCAAATGTCCGCTCGGTTCGGCTTGGCTCATGAACAACCCTATTGTTGTTTGGCGGATTGTGTTTAGAGGTTGTTGATCGATGAGTTTTATTTAATTGTTTAGTTTTTTTTTAACAACAAAAATAGGTGGAGGATAGAAAACGCCCACAACCACTGTGGTTTTTGGGATTTGGAGGGCAAAGTCTCTTTTGTTGACGTGGCAAAAACGTAAGGCTTCACACCCCCTTCACCCTCAATCACACTGTGTAGTCTAACCTCATAACTTAAACACTAATCTCCTTAAACATGAAGATATAATCTTTTAAATACATATTGTATATTATCCGTTTAATTTTCTTTACACGGATGGTGCTTATGATTTAGGGGCCGTTTGACAACTTCTGAATGGTTAAGCTGAATCACTAGGAGGTCTGAATCATTATGTGTTGAACCAGTAAGAAGTCTGAACCATTAAGAGTCAATATAATGCTTAACCGTTCAGAGGCAAATGTCTGACTGATTCAGATTAGAGGTCTATTCAGACCTAGTATAATGCTTAACCATTCAGAGGTAAATATCTGAACCATTCAGACATTTGATCGCGAAACAAATCGTCTGAATCATTAAGTGCTAAACCAGTAAAAGGTCTAAACCATTAAGAATCCCATTAAGAGGTAAACACACACCCTCTTAGTCATATTTTTCATTTAATACAGGTTTAGTAACTAGCGTTTACTCTAACGTAACACAAATAGTTTATAACATGTATGTCTAGTAAGTGTTGCTAGAAGTGTGAGAGAGACCTGGATAGGTGTTGGCCCACGATTGAATAAACACATGGGTGGGCGAGAGGGGGCCTTTAAGTTTATTTTTTGTTAAATTATTTATTATTAATATATAACTAGCATTTAGGGGGGGGGGGGGGGGGTTATTGCACGGACCTCCCGGCCGCTGGAGTGATCCCACTCCACAAGCAAGCAACGTCCCAATGCTGCCTGGCGGTTAATACCCCATCCCAAGCTGAGTCCGTTTCCCTCTGGGAAGGTGGCAGAATACCCCCTGCCTGGACTCGAACCCGGGTCTCTGTGAAGAGTAGAGGTAAAAACTGTTAAACTAAACAAAAATTAGACGTAAAAACATTGAATCACGCAGGCACGTTGTAGCGTGTTAACTTGCAAAAACTAGACCGAAACATAAAAATACAAAAAATAACGAAGTTGATTTAGGATCCACGCATTGTGACGGAGAGGTTAAACCGCAAAAAAAAATAACGTAAACACATTGAATCACACGCGCGTTGCAACGTGCTAACTCACAAAATTTAGACCGAAACGTAAAATGAAAAATTTGGAAAAGATGAAAAGTATAAAGGACAAACGTTGAAAGTGGAAAAATGTTAAGGTAAAAATGACAAAATATTTTTTTATGACAAAGTTGTAAAAGAAGAAAAACGTTGTGGTGAAAAGTGTAACAAAATTGAATAGTTATTCCTACCGACAAATCAAACTTGATAATTAATATATGGTTGCCAATGTAGACTTATGTCACGGGGTTACTTTTCGACCCCCCGTGTGGCGTCCCCAAGTCCCCGGGGACAAGCCAATCCATCCCACTTCTTTGTGTGGGTCACTGGTTTCGTCCTGCCTTGGACTCATCAGGGGAGCGGCGCCAGCTCTCGACCAGTGGTGCGTTCGTCGTTTGCACGACTAGGCACGTACACCTCTTCATTGACACTGACTCCGTCCCCTGATAAAGTCCAGGACTAGCCAGTAACCCAAGTGTTCAACCACAGCCCACAGCATCGCGATCTTCAAACATTTGGCCCGTGACACTCTCCCACCACCATTTCATGCACGGCCTCGTGCATGCTCTCCGTCCCATACCAGCTCGCATACTTGACAATGCATGATGATCCCCTTATGTTGAGCATGATTCACTTTGGGAGGGCAGGACACCCGGAAGCACAGCAACAATGATCTTCTGTCGTGCATGTTCAATATAGTACGTCAGTTTTGGTTTTAAGTGGAGCTGACGTCCGCCTGCATCGGATTAGGTGCCGATGATTCACCTTGTTTCAGGAATACGGGAACCTGAATAATTGTAGCAGCTTTCACAAAACTTCCTTGTTACGGCGCTGCTTGGACCGTATATTTTTTAACATAACACGGAGGGCTTCACTGCGACTATACTTGAGCGGCTCTCACGATCCCATACTCGCGAAGTACAAAGACCTTTGCCGAAGCAAACCCATATTTGGTCTTCTCCCACCACCATTGCGCAACCATACTCTAAATGTTAAGCTCATTTGGTTAAGAGTCACGTTCCAACGTATCCAAGGATCGTTCTGCTCTGATACCAAGTTGTCACGGGGTTACTTTTCGACCCCCCGTGTGGCGTCCCCAAGTCCCCGGGGACAAGCCAATCCATCCCGCTTCTTTGTGTGGGTCACTGGTTTCGTCCTGCCTTGGACTCATCAGGAGAGCGGCGCCAGCTCTCGACCAGTGGTGCGTTCGTCGTTTGCACGACTAGGCACGTACACCTCTTTATTGACACTGACTCCGTCCCCTGATAAAGTCCAGGACTAGCCAGTAACCCAAGTGTTCAAGCACAGCCCACAGCATCGCGATCTTCAAACATTTGGCCCGTGACACTTAGGACACTTGGTAAAGGCATATGTCACATGTTCAATTCTAGGCTAGGGTGATTAGTTTAAAATTATTGGTGTAATAGACTAGAGCAGACGTTACAATTAAAAAAATTAATATATGGTTATATAAGCAAGTCCCATCTATTTTATTTTCATATTTTTTGCGTTTTTAATTTAAGGGTATTATCTATTATATATAATAAATGAAAGTGATTTGGGCCACGTGTCACTTAATTAGGGCATCCTCAGTTCTGTTTTCCCGCCCAACAGTACCACACTTCCATCCCTTTTATACTCCCTCCGTCTCCTTTTTTCCTTTTCAAAACCCTGAATCTGAATCTTCTTCTCCTTCTCCTTCTCATGTACTCTTCTCCCTTCTTAATCAAATATCAAACCAAATCATCTCATCATGAATCATTCAGCCTTTGTAATTTTCATGTCTGATTATACCATGAAGAGGTAATATCTGGCTTTTGTAATTATCATTCCGAGCTATAGTTGGGAAGATTCTTTCATCTTCTTCGTCGGCAAGGTTCTTCCATTTGAGGTTTGATTTGTATGTTTATAGATCTGTGTTGATTTCTTCTTATTTTCATACCAACTTTTTTAATTAAACCCTAATTTCTACTCGGAATCTCATCATATGGTTCCAGGGTTGTTGTCATCGATGGTCATTAAAGTTGAAATCCGCTTACCTGCGGATAGATTTCCGCCATGAACTGGTATGTTTGAATATGTTCAGAAACTAAGGGTTTTTTTTCTTAACGGTGATGATATGAGTACAACATCTGTTGATTATTGATCTTTGAATATGTTCACCGATTATTCTTTTTGAAATTAGGGTTTCATTTGCTTGAGATTTGAATCTTCCGATTGTTGAAGCCGATCCTTTTAAATTTCCAGTTCCCGAGGTATTATCTGTTTGTAACAGCAGTGGTTCAGCATCTACAGTGGATTCAACATCTACAGTGGATTCAACATCAGGTGTTTGCTATTATTGTTTGATGTTGTTTGCTATTGTTGTTTGATGTTGTTTGCTATTGTTGTTTGATGTTGTTTGCTATTATTGTTTGATGTTGTTTGCTATTATTGTTTGATGTTGTTTGTTATTGTTGTCAAGTAAGGTAAAAATGGCCATTCTAATTACTTGAATATTGCGTATGATATCCTTTTAATTTTAATCGCCCAACAAGTTTTTTGGTTTGTTTCTTTCATATTTCATTATGATTTGTATGCTTTTAGGGTTTGATTTTATATTGGTCATCACATTAATGGTGAGTACTCAAGAATATTGGATGGTTTACTTAGTTTTATTTTGGATATTTTTGGATTATTTCATCCATTTCTTTAGATAGTTCATGATTGAAGATGCAGTTGAAGGGATCATTTGAGTGAAATGAATGTTGATTTATCAGAAGATGCAGTTGAAGGTATCTTAAATAAGGTAATAATTGCATTACATCCCTGTTGAAAAATAGAATTGATAAATTTAGGGAAAGTGAGGTTGAAAGATGTTAATCCAATAGTGGAGATCTCATTCTACAGTTTCGATAAATTAAGGGTATTCTCATATAATTCTTCCTGGATGCTTCCAATGAAGCGGCACTTTGGACATTTGTTGTCTTCAAACATCTATTATCTATTCTATCTATTATATATAATAAATGAAAGTTATTTGGGCCACGTGGACCAAATCACTTTCATTTATTATATATAATAGATAGAATATATAATAGATAATAGATGTTTGAAGAACAACAGATGTCCAAAGTGTGGATTCTTTGGAAGCAGCCATGAACCATTATATGAGAATACCCTTAATTTATCGAAGCTGTAGAATGAGATCCTCCACTGTTGGGTTATCATCTTTCAACCTCACTTTCCCTAAATTTATCAATTCTATTTTTCAACATGGATGTAATGCAATTATTCCTCTCAATCAAATAGACCGACCCTTGCTTCCTCTCAAAGTGTTATGCAATGGTTATAACAGCTGATCATGCTAAGGACTGTTATAACTAACCACTGCTCCTTATAAAGACTGATGGACGTAAAGACTGATGAGGCCTATCCATTGTTGAAGACAAATCCCTGTTAAAGTTCCATGGGCTAAGGACTGTTATAACTAACCACTGCTCCTTATATAATCATCGTCCCAGTATCATTGTTCCAACATTGTCGTTTCAATGAAGCTTCCCATCACACATCAACCTTTCAACATCGATGTTGCAGTATAATTGTTGCAACATCGTGAAAAGTTGCATGTGCTACCTTCTTTGATGGGAGAGTTGTAAGTTGAACGGACGATATGTATCTCTTCTTCTCAATACTCGGCATTTGTTCACAAAGGATAAGAGAAAACTAAAGCTCTCTCTAACCCATTTTCAGAAAAAAAATTTGTTGATATGTGGTTTCCCTTGATAATGGTATGTGTTTTTGTTTTTGATTTTTATTGAAGTTTTGTTATCTGAGTTGTGACTAAATGATGATTGTGAATGATCTGTTGCAGATGATGATGATGATTGTTCTACGATTGTTTCCAGTATCATTGTTCCAAGATCGTTTAAAGTATGTGTGTTTTGCTACTCCAATTTTGAATTTTTTAGTTTTTTATTTTGAAGTGATATACTCTAATTCTCGCTTTATATTTAAGTCTAATCACAGTTGTTTGAAATTCATACAATCTGCTGCGGGTTATTATAGGTTTGTATTAAAAGAAGCATAAAGTTAAATTAAACACAAAGAAATATTTTTAAATCTACATTTAAAATAATTTTTGCTGGTGACTAAATGATGATTATATATGACTCTGGGCAGATGATGATGATGTAGAAGCCGCAGTAGTTCCTACTAAACGCAAGAAAGCATTTGCTATTGCTGTAAGATAAGATTTTATCTTACTAGAGTAATGGTCTTTCCTGCCTTTTTTGTATTAAAAGAAGCATAAAGTTTGGTTTAAAGCATCTCTTTATGAACAAAGTTAAGGATTAAGTATATGAGGACAGGGCTACTCTTCAACAGCTGAAGAAGTGTTTTCATGTACTGCATCTTGGTCTGTTCACGAGAGATCAGGTTTCTATAAATCCTGCTTTTGATGCATTGAGTATTTCCGTGGAGTTCATAGCGATTGTCGAAGATATACTTTGATGGAGTTTAAAGCTAAAAGCACTAAATTTTAAGCTAAAAGCACTAAATTTTTGCTGTTAGGTTCGTAAATTTCTTGGTGTTGTTCTTAGATTTTAAATTGTTGCTTTTAGATTCGTAAATTTCTTAGTTTCCTTTTCTTGAATTCTATGTAATTTTGTAAAGTACAATAACAAACAGTGGTTTGAACATCTGTTTGCATTTTGGTCAATGGATAATGGAAACCCATGTTAGGTTGAACAGTGTTTTTAAGAGGAAAACAGTGTGAGAAGACAGTAGATCATATTAAGTTAAACATCTGTTTAGGGTTAAACAGATGTTTGGCCTTTTATATTAGAGGTTTGGACTTAAACAGTTGTTTGACCTTAAACAGATGTTTGGCCATAAACAGATGTTTGACCTTAAACATATGTTTCACCTTCAACAGATGTTTCGCCTTCTATATCAGATATTTGGACTTAAACAGATGTTTGACCTTAAACAGATGTTTGGCCATAAACAAATGTTTGGCCTTAAACCAAACATCTGTTTAAGGTCAACATCTATTTCACTATTGGCCAACATTTGATTGACTTTTGGTCAACATCTGTTTGAATTTTGGTCAACATCTTATTTTTTTAAACAAGTACAAAATCCCAAATCACCCTATCATTTACGTGCATTGAAGTAAAAATGGAAATGATATTATTCATGTGGTCCTGTTGTGGTTTTGTTTGACCTCTAATATGGGTTCATGATCTAATCCCGGTGACTTGAAGACAATGTTGTTTCATGTTTATACTAATAAATAAAAATCAATTACACTTGGATGATTATTAAGCTCCTCATTTTGATTGTTTGGGTATAGTATTCTTGAAATTGGTCTTTTTTTTGCAAACAGATGTTTATGGGCAAACATCTGTTTATGGCCAAACTTCTGTTTATGGGCAAACATCTGTTTAAGCTCAGACCTTTGTTTATGTTAACAGTGTTTATATGTAACAGTGTTTTTCACATCAGTGTTTTATAGTCTGTTAGGTTGTTATATGTCATCAACTCAGTGTTTTATATGTAACAATTTTTATGACATCAGTGTTTATATGTAACAGTGTTTATCCCAACAGTGTTTATATGTAACAATATTTATCACATCACTTCATTGGTTTGATCTGTACTATAAATTGAACAGCTGTTTCATTTTTATACTAATAAATAAAAATAAAGTACACTTGGATGATTATTAAGCTCCTCATTTTGATTGTTTGGGTATAGTATTCTTGAAATTGGTCTTTTTTTTGCAAACAGATGTTTATGGGCAAACATTTGTTTAAGCTCTAAGATTTGTTTAAGGCCAAAAATCTGTTTATGGCCAAATTTCTGTTTATGGGCAATCATCTGTTTAAGTTCAAACTTTTGTTTAAGTCCAGACAACTGATATATAAGGCGAAACATCTGTTTAATCCCCAACATCTGTTTAAAAGCCTGTTACAACCACTGTGTTGGTTGAAACATTTGATTGTTAAAAGTTATCCACTGCTGAAATACAATGTCTGTTTCTTCAATCTTCATGTTGACCACTGACTTACCAAACATCAGTGTTTAAAAAACTGTTGGGTATCCACTGATAGGAAAAATAGCCACTGCTCACTTTTTTATTGTTGACATCCATTGATATTGACCATCAGCGGTTTTCCTAAAAAACAGCCACTGCTCACATTTTTATTATTGATGGTGTTAATTAGTGATAGATTGAAATTATCAAATAAAAACTAGAATTACAATGAAATTACCATTTTACCTAATCGTTACATTCCAATGAGATAAGAGTTCCTCCAACATTGTTTTCGTGATAAAATTTAAAGTTAAATTAAAAAATAAAAAAAATCTTCATGACTATTTGTTGCAAATCAAATCAGTAATTAATGCTAATTTCTTGAGCTTTGGACATTTAAAATATGCAAAATGTGAATTTCAAACTGATGGTTATTATCTCTTAATTAAATTTAAAATAAAAATTAGAAAAGTCATCATGACAATTGCTTTCAAATCAGATCAGTAATTACTGATAATATAAGTAATTTTGAAATTTTGAAATTCAAAATATGCAAAATGGTAATTTAAAATTGACGTTCTTTTTTTTCCTACTTTTCATATCATTTCTAATATTTAATTAGTTTAATAAAGCAGGATATAAGGATATACACTACTTACCTTTCAGTTCCCAATAAACATCATGACAATTGCTTTCAAATTAGATCAGTAATTACTGATAATATCAGTAATTTTGAAATTCAAAATTCAAACCATATATTCTTATCCTATAAATAAGATATAATTATCTGGTTTCACATTCAAATCTCGCTCGCTCATATATGTGAGCGTATCTTTCTCTCTCAAATGCATCTTTCTCGTGATTCAGCCACTAATCTCCAATTACACTTCTTTGTTCGAATGTTTGTTGATTATGTTTACATGTTATCATTCCAGTATCATTGTTCCAGCATCGTCGTTTCAATGAAAATTCGCATCCCACATCAACCTTTCAATATCGATGCTGCAGTATCATTGTTGCAACATCGTGAAAAGTTGCATGTGCTACCTTCTTTGATGGCAGAGTTGCAGCTTCAACAGACGATATGGATCTTCTATCTTGAAAAGTTTCATGTGCTATCTTCTTTGATGGGAGAGTTGCATTGTTTGATTTTCGTTAAATCGAAAGTCAGGTTTTCTTGCGCCAGGAAGATTTTCTTCTTTTATACAAAGTATAGATTCGTGCAATATCGTGAAAACTCAGATGTGCTACAACAGTTGAGAAGAGACATTTGCATTTTAGGTTTGTTTCTTATTTGTGTTGTCAGTAATATAGAGTGCGGTGACAGAGACGTGCAGTTCATGGCGATGCTAAAGGACATACATCGAGATGTTCAGCAATCGATGGAGTTGAAACTAAAGTTTCTTAATTCTTGATGTTATTCTTAGATTTGAACTTTAATATTGTTCAGTATGTGATGTAATTATTGGACTTTTAGTTTTAAGGTCATGAATAAATGAATAAATTTAATTTTATGAATCTATGTTGTGTTTTATTTATACTTATTATTTAGTGTTTCAGTAATATTTAGATTATGTTGATGTTGAATTGTGTCTGAACATCTGTTTGGTAAGTCAACAGAGGTTTAATAGTGTCAAGGAATTGTTTGATGGTCAACCTCTGTTTCTTCATTCTTCATGTTGACCACTCACTGACCAAACATCTGTGTTTCAATCACTTTTGGCTATCCACTGATAGTTAAAAAATAGTCACGGCTCACATTTTTATTGTTGACATCCACTGATATTGACAATCATTGGTTTTCCTAAAAAACATCCACTGCTCACATTTTTATTGTTGATGTGGTTAATTAATTATAGAATGAAATTATCAAATGAAAACTAGAATTAAAATGAAATTACAATTGTTAGGATCTGAGTTTGGATTGATTGTGTTTTACGTTTGAATTAAAATGAAATATGAACAAGTAATGCAGCGGAATGTAAATGGAAACAAACTTTGCACACAATCAAATAGGAGAATTGCTTTCAACACACATTTTCAACAAAGAACCGAATGATTGAATTTATTTCATCAACGATTACAATGCATGCATGTAACAAACTCCTCCTCAGCCTGAGCTCACAGTGATTTGTTCGTACAGGAAGAAAGATGGTGAAGAGCTGATAGAAAAGTACAGGGTACTGTTCTATTTATAGGCACGGACTGTCACACCCTGGCTTTGCGGAAGCGTGGGTTTATTTGGTGTGACTTCTTAATACCATAGCAACAATCATAACAATGCTATATGATAAAAACATGAGATATTCATCCATTAATAAAGTTTAGAAAAATCCCATTTTCAACAGTCACAAATAAGTTACAAACCTTAACTTGATTTAATGGAGTTCATAAATACTTAGCAAAAGACTTTAGACAATACTAGGTTTAGAGATATGTAACCCGTCCAGGAAGAGGTTACACCTTCTAAACCCTGGATGACTTCTTTATTCAAACGCAGCTTGAAAATACGTGCATACCGTGCCAGATCCGTTAGTTTCCTGAAATACATGTAGTTTGAAAAGTCAACATAAAGTTGAGCGAGTTCATGTGTAAGTGAGTCTGTATAACTCGTTAAAATATGTCTGTATAAATGTATGTTCTTGGTATGTAGCAATAAGGAAAAAGAGATCAATTAATGTGTAGCTAATACATTAATAAGTGACATGGCCTAGGAAGCACTCAAACCTGTAACGCGGATTTCATACCGGTCCTTCCGGCGGAACGACATAGTCACCACACGCTGGCCCATGTGTGGGGCTCGCAACACCCGATAGATCTATCACTCATGCCTCTCGGTCCTTATACAAGGATTAATGGTCTTACGATAATAGCCTATCCATTCACGTGATCTAGCAGTAAGTTCCTTAGCTAATCATACCGTGTATAAAATGTTTGTAGTAAATGTAACATGTATTTCACCCCCGAAGTGTAAAAAACTGAAAACAGTTAAGAGAAAAGGGGGGGACATGAACTCACTGAAGTGCGTCGTGAAATAGCAATCTCCCAGTCAACCTGCTGCGTAACGACCTACACGTACTAACTTCTATTAGACGGACGGCCGTGCCTTAGCTTAAGGTTAAATGTCTTTGGGAAATAGTTAGACAACTATTTCGTGTGTACACTTCTTAATTATTTAAAGTTATATTCCTTCCCAAGGATGGGGGTTTCGATACATGTGCGTTTTTATAAATTCCAAAATATATTATTAAGTCTCACTTAATAAAATATATCTTAATTCATTTGTCTAAAATATTCTATTTCCAAAATATACATATTTTTCCCAAAAATATTATATTTTACTTATACATTTTCCCAAAATAATATTTTTATCAAAATACGCATTCAAGAGTATTTTCCGAAAAATACGTAAGTTACATTTTTAAAGTTCGGATGGTAATAATAATACCGGTGTAACTCAGATATTTATTTGTGAAGGCGTTGACATTATTTTGGAGTCGTGCTTTCAAATGTATTCCAGTTATATTATTTTTACCCTAAAAATAATATATAGTTCACCACATAATCGTAAAATCACACAAGTGTTTTATTATGAAATATATATTCTAAATATATATTTAGTAAGTTTTGTTTACAAAAACCCACCTCCGAATATTTGGTAATTTTGTAATAAAAATCATGGCGAAGTTTGTTTGGAAAACAAGTCAAAAATATATTCATAACACTTGTCACAAAAATATTCTAAGTGTTATTTTCTGGAAAAATTTCGCCAGAATTTCCTCTGTAACTGGAGGTGGCCACGCTTACTAGCGTATCATTTTCTTTTAAAAAAAATTCAACCAATCAATTTTCCATCATCAACAAACAATATTCAAACATTAAACTAGTCAAAGCAAGTATAAATCGCGAACACATGAACTTGTAAGTTATGTGAAAATACGTAGTAATCTTCCAACACTTTTAGTAGATCTTTCTATCTTTATAAATAAAATTGGTTTCTTGAAAATCTTATTTTTAAAGAAAATGCAAGTTTACATCTTCTTGGTCAAAATTACAAAAATATTTCTTTGTTAAATCCTTTCGTTACACAAGTGTCTACACACTTTTTGGTTCACAAAAATGTCTTTATTTCAAGAAAGATCCGGCTTTTTAAACCTGATTTCATCATACACTTGGTTCTTAAAAAATACCACTTGTAGATCCTTAGATCTACTAGTTTAGAACTCCATTTTACAAGAAAAACTATTTTTACACAAGTTCATGTTCATGTATGAAAGGGTTCGTCATCTTGTAACTTTTCTATTTAACATAAGGCTAGTTCATGTTACATGAACATGATCTAGCGTGGTTAGATGACGATCCGTTCCACTACTAGCAACCAACAACATAAAATAATCATAACTAAACAAGATTCATGAGTTTTACACTATTAGTTATTCTTTAACCACCATGTTCATGTTTCTTACAAGACTTTTAGTTTTGTTTTTGCATGTTCATGAATTTTATCCGTTAAACTTCTTATTAACCACCTTAAATATAACATAAAAGATAATCAAAGAGACTTACTACTAGCTTTGAAGCTAGGGAAGAAACTAGACGAAAAATGAGTGGTTAAAGACAAACGAGGGAGGTCCTTGGCGATCCGTGTGCTCCACACTCCGTGTTTCGCCTTGTTACACCTTGTAGGGAGTTTGGAATACT
The DNA here is from genome assembly GCA_030545235.1 of Helianthus tuberosus. Taxonomy (NCBI): domain Eukaryota; kingdom Viridiplantae; phylum Streptophyta; class Magnoliopsida; order Asterales; family Asteraceae; genus Helianthus; species Helianthus tuberosus. The sequence continues at coordinate 140,768,066 of CM060424.1, forward strand.
TGAACAAGAATTGAAAATGAGTGGTGTGTGGGGAGAGTAGTTCGGCCGAGAGTAATGGAGGGGGAGAGAGGTGTCTTCGTGTGATGATGATGATGAGAAGTTAGTGAACTTATAACACTCTAAACTTCTTTTAACCAATGGCCCCTATGTCCAAGTTAGTACAAACATAATCACTATAATTCCTAAAGAGATTGCATGGGGAAGGTAAGAAATTTAAGGAATCTTGTGGGGGTTATGCTCTGCCGAAAATTTAGCCATGTGGGGGGGGGGGGTTTAGTGCAATATTTTTGGTAAATAGATAAGTAGTTAGGGGGTGTGAAGTGTAATTGTTAGTTCACTTATAACCTTCTCACAATTCCAAAGTCAATTGCATGGGGACTTGGAATATTTTCCAAAAAGTCTTGTGTTGAGATCAGATTCGTATGGTGTGGGGGGGGGGGGGTAGATGAAAGATATTTGGTAACTAGATAAGTAATTTAGGGGTGCTAAGTGTAAGTAGTGTTAATGTAAGTACTAGGATCTTTTGCATGGGGAATACACAAAATTGATGGATCTTTTGGTGGCTTCATGGGGAAAATCGAAAATTAGGAAGAGGAAAGTATGATGTGCCGCCATTTTCATATAGGGGGTTAGATGTAACTTTTGTGGGTAAATAATGTTAAATAGTGGGGGTTTAAGGTGATGTCTAGTGTTTAGCGGGTACCGGGTATTATGTAAAGAGTTATAGTGCTCAGGGACTATGACTAGCTCAGGAAAAATGTAAGAATGTCATTGTCAATATTTTTATGTTCCGGGTAAAGTCCGGTTGTTCGGTTGGATATTAATCCGTTAAAGCGCTAAATAAGCATTTAAAGTGTCTTTAATATTCTTTTTAGTGACACAATAAATTCCTGACACTTTGGAAAGTGTCTAGTATTATTTTCCCATGTTTTTGCACTTTACTAGTTATATTAAGTGCTGAATTTTTGTAATAAAGTGCAGGATTTTGTACTTAAAGCATGTTTTAGGCACATCCGGTCATTATAACTATCGCCTAGTGACGCAGTTCTACAAATCTCATCTCCCTACACTCACTACTAGTGTAGTAATCTATTCCCGGCTCATACTGGCCTCAGAGACAGTGCCTGTCTGATGCTGGCTATGTCAGCATGTTTACTGGGTTATCCGTTCATTGTGCTACTGTGCTTTTGTGCATCAAGTTTGTCACTATAGTTCTGTGTAAATAACGGAGTGACAGCAATAAAGTATGATGCATGTACGTGTGTGTATCAGAATTCAAGTAGCAGTTTAATCACAACTGTAAGCAATCACAGTAATTAAGCATTAATTAAATATTAATTAATTCGTACGGATACCTGGTTTGGTGAGGGTTGTCACATTCTCCCCCCGTTAAAAAATTTTCATCCTCGAAATATGTACTACCTTACTCCTTATGGTTAAGTCGCACACGTATGTATATGAATAATATCGAAGTAGATAACCATCAAATCGAAACAAATATTACTCACATTAAGTGAGTCCAAGAATATATAACAACCCGAATCCTAGGGTTGAAAGGTGTGTGCTTCTAGCATGGGATGTCAAAGGTACAAGACGCATTTGACGTATAGTCTAGTGTAATCCAGCTAGCAGGGGTTCCACAAAAGTGGAGTTTTGACTAATAAGATTTTTAAACGATCGGTTGCAATATGCAAACGAGTTTCCACAAACCATGCACCCGTTATATGAACTCAAAAGCAGCAACTCAACGTAATAGTAAAATGATCTGTCAACTCCTGAATAAATGTCTGGTAAGGTTTAGTGTGTTGACATTTTTGAATGGTGAAGATACACTGAATGGAATACAAGCGAATTTGGTGTATCACTGTCTTGATTCGTAGTTGCATCAGAAATGTTTAAATGATAAATCAAACAAAAGTATGTGTGGTCTCGTGTAAAACGGTTACCATGATTAGCACAAGCTACAAGTTTATGATGGCACCACAAGGTGTTGTAATGGCATTACCCAATAATAGTGGTGACTGAACAAGTTCACCGCGTTTGAAATCAAATGAAAGTGTACTGAGGCAATCTGAAGATTTGATTTATACCATGTTATAGAGTTTCCAATTAAATACGAAACATCAAAGGACCACTGTTTCCAATCGAAGATGAAAAGTAATGAGTATCTCAAGGCATTTGATTGACAACGAAAGAATCGTTAGGAGGTACCTTGTGCTTATGAAATGAATATATGTACCATTGCCTTAACACACAATTGTGTTGAGACCGCTTTGATCGTGAAGATCCAAAATGGATTGTTAACAACTAAATAGGGAATTGAATTCCGTTTACGAAGTGAGTAACCAAATTAGCGCAAGCTTCAATTTTGTGAAAATATCACCGCAAGGTATCGAAACAAATCAAACGTTTTAGTGGAGTCGTAGACCAACCAAATCTACTACGACTCGAAATGAAAGAATTCCTGCAAAAATAGTTGAATATGATGCTCCCAATACATCATATAGCGTTTCAAATTAAACCTGTGAACTGGATAAGTTCAAGCAATTGAACTTGGTTTCATCGTAACCCGACAATAAACGTATGTATCAACAAGGAATTCTCGGCATTGTAGCAAAATAAACCACGAATGTAACTTGAAGGAAAACGGTTTCAAGAAAGTGTGTTGGCTTGGTAACAAAAGAGCCAACAATAACAATAATGTAGGTCACTCGAATCAGGAATTAGTAATTAGGTTTAGCAAAATAATATGTAAATTCCAATGAAGTGTTTATTCAAAACGAAATCACATGCGTAGCATGATGCATGTATGTCAGGTAAGTTTCCTAGAAAAGGAACAACGAGTATCTGCTAAAGTGAAGAAATGACCAGCTATCGAAGCAAATGTGTGTTCGATCTCAGCGAGAAAATTATTGTGATGCAACTACCATTAAGGGGAGTAGAGATACAAACATCTACTTGCCAGAAGTAAAAGAAATCCAAGTACTCTCTGTTTGGTCAACGGAACTGGCATATGCGCCAGGTTAATGATGGCTGGTTGAGTTGACAGATATGGTTCCTAAATAAAAACCCATACGAGTTTGGACCTGGGTTCACAAAGGTCCAAAACATATGTTTTCTAAATCCTCCAGATTTCGTATCCCGTGTAGACTGGTTTGTGCATTGTGTAGGAAGCACTATTTTTGTGTACGTCTAAGAACAAGTCGTTGTCCCACAATTTTTCCTCGGTATACCTTCTTACTGAATTTACCGCCAATGACACTCGATCGTCGATCCGTCGTGTAATGGTAGTCGGACCCTTACAGTTAGTTAAATAAGTAATTCGTCAATCCTTAGCAAGAGCCACCGACCCTGGTTGGCTAGCTCGTCCGACTTCCGATCCTTTGAAAGTCATCGTCCATTTTCTTGATGAGCGGAACTGAGGTTACCCAAAAGGGAATTTTGGTCTGTTATCTTCCTTCTCTATTTACTACTGAAACTACACTGTCAATCCTTGCATCTCCGAAAATGTAAGTCGCTACGGTGCATCGACTACAGGTGTGGTGCCTGGAATTAAATCGATGCGAGATTCGACTAAGCGTTGAGGAGACGATTCCAGCAAGTCTTCGAGGAAGACTTCAGGATATCCTCTGATCACGGGGGTATCTTCGGGCTTTAGTTCTTCGGCTCCCTTGTCCCCGACATGAGCCAAGAAAACAACACATTCTTTACACAACATCCTTTGTGCCTTCAAGCGATTTGTAATTTGCAGAGGCGTATCCCGCTTCATGAGTCAAGATCACTTCCTCGTTTGCCATCATGGTGCGGATATCAATCTCCTATTGATCATTTCTCAACCAATCCCTCCAACTACCTTGTTGAAGTCTCCCAATTCACTGGCAGTGGATCAAGTGTAATCTTACGCTTCCCGGGTTCTATCTTGCCGATTCCAGTTACTGTGTTGGCTTCCACTAGCTTCCCTAAGCTAGTTCTAATGGGTACTGGAATATCTACTTACTTGCTGCTTAAACCAATTATACTCTCGCACTCTAGAGGTGCGAATTGTAAAATTTGCAACAGTATTTGGCAATACAGATGCATAACATTGAGTAGTATGGGACGTACTGATATCCATGCTTGGATTCCTGGCGTGCTTCCCTGGCTCCGGCGTTAGACATATTTCCCATGATTTTGCTTAATCTCCCTTGGGCAATCTTTCCTATAGTGCCTCATATCCCCGCAGGTATAACATCCCTTATCTTTCCCCTTTCCTTTCTTTCCACGCTTCATCTCACGCCAACACGTTTCCCTGTTGTGTCCCACTTTGCCACAGTTGTCACACTTCCCATTTTTACATCGCCCGGTATGATGACGTCGGCACCTGTCGTATTTAGGTAGCTTACCCATGTACTCTTTTCTCTTTTTAGCCTTGTTGTTGCTACTCGACTGGGTACCCTGGTTGAAATTTGCCAACTTTCTCTTGTTGTCCCCAGATGACTCTACATGAGTCTCCTTCTTCTCCTCAGAGGTTGAAAATTTGTTCATCCTGATTGCCTCTTCAGTCAAGGCCACACTTAGATTGATGGCCTCAGCGATCGTTGCAGGCTTTGATGTCGTCACCATGCTCATGATTTGATGTGCCAATCCCCAAATAAAACGCTCAATCTTCTTAAACTCCGGATCTACCATGTATGGAACAATACGCGACAGAACTTGGAACTTCTCCACATACTCAGCTATTTTTGGACCTTCCATCTTCAAGTTCCAGAACTCAGTTTCCACCTTCTGGCTTTCTGTTCTCGAACAGTACTTTTTATACATTAGCTCTTTCAGTTCGTCCCATGATAAGGCATACGCAGCGGCCTCGCCCATCGTCTGAACCTGGAGTTTCCACCACGACAGAGCCCCATCTCGGAACAGCCCGGAAATGTACGTGACCTGATACCCTGGGGCGCATTTGCTCGCACGCAAATCAGAATCCGTCTTCTCAACCCAGCGCACGAAGGCTACAGCACCCCCAGTGCCGTCGAAATGTAGGGGCTGGCAGCCCAAGAACAACTTGTAGGTGCAGCCGTTGGGTGGGTTATTTCCTGAGGTACTTCCGTTGCGCTCGGAGCGAAGGGCCTCGTACTGTGTGATGAACTGCAAGAGGCGTTCTTGAAATTCCGCCTCTGTCGTCGGCAGAGGGTTGTTGGTGTTGGTGTTCCCTTGAGTCGACATCTTCCTAGAAGAAAGTCGGTTAGGTCAGGTCCTGTTAAGTACACGAGCAAACAAGCCTCTATTTAGAAAATAAGACCTCAGAGGTGTATTACATATATGTATATACACAGTCGTTACATTATTCAATCACATATCATCACAATTATTGCACAACTTGTAAATAAGAACGTAGCAAGTAAGCATGTAGTATTATAGTTATAGCACAAATACGCTGATCAACAGCGTGCTTAGTGGAAACATAGCGACTGAGTCTTTCATTACTTATTAGTCGTAAGTATTGTCGCATGTTTAAAGATGATTGGGCTTTCGTTATCCTCCGGCCACAATCACTGTGTCTTACAAAATGTATCACATCAGAAGGGACACAGGGTCACCCTACCCTTGTCCAACACGAATATTAGTGCATCAAAATTTCGTAATCAGAAGTGATCCTCACAAGTCTCCGCAATCCCGGCTTATCTTTAGTGTCTTTACCCAAGTGTAATCCAATCCGCATAGTCCAGAAACCAACTATACTGGTGACTGAGGTGGAGGAGGAAAGAAAAGTGACTGCTAACATGCGTGAGTCCCTCCTCGAGCTTATATATATACGTCGGAGTAATTATCTGCTCTGCCGCTCGATAGTAAAGAAATGAGTATCAGAATTCTGGGAATCGGTGTGATAGCAACGGTCGAGTGCGCAAAAGGAACCTTGATGTATGTGGCGAATTAAAGTATGCTGACAATAGACAGGGTGGAGGACGTGGTGTCTTACATAAAATTTTCTGACAAAATGCTGTCTTGTGATGTAGACACTCAAATCATGCTTTCGGTTATGTAATATTTTGCATCTGAAGTTGCCAATTGTGGTGTCAGCTCAAGCTCCAACATTCTGCGACTCATATCCTCAAACTGTAGTTGGTGTTACAAGAGCAACTCATCTCGTATGTGGCCTCCACTACGTGAGGGATGCTAAGGGTCTAAAATCTACATAGTGTATTATAGGATCCATCCAATCGGCTCGTACAGCAATAAACGGTGCGGCCTGTAAGGCCGTAGAAAATGCTGTTGTAGCAAAACAGATTGTTATGCTGGTGCCGTCTTGGAGTACTTTTTCGGGGTACGGGCACGTCCGGAAAGGAAACGATAAGTATGCCAGTGCAATGGAGTCGGTCTCCATGGGGAAAAAGGAGCAACATCAGCGGTTATGGATGCAAAAACAAACGTTTCAACCAATAAGGAGATTTTCAGGTGCTGGTACTGGGCTAGATAGTAGGGGTGCAACGTCTAGTAAGCCAAAAGTATCAGGGTCACAATCAAGCAAGGATGTAGGACCAGCAGTTGCAACATCAGGCTGGCTCAAAAGGTGCAGAAGCTAGCTCAGCAGCAGGCCGTGGGTCGTATAACGGTGTGGTGCCTCGAGCAGGTGATAGTGCAGCAGCTATGTCGTCGTCGTCTTGTGTCAGTAGTAGAATGTTCTACTCCAGCTGTTTGTAAGGTTGCAGATATCACAGACTCAAAGGAGTCTGAATGCATGCTAGAATCAGAGGATGTCTTGTTAACAGGGGTCTTAAGAAGTGAAGTTAGTAACCGTGTCCTCGTCTTATTTTCTATCGTCATGGGCGTTATCAGAAGGATTATCAATATCACGTCGATATCCTTATCAATTGTTCGCCGAGTAATCAACCTTCGGAAGGAATGTCCACAAGAGGCGCATCGTCAAGGATCGGAGCCATGGTGTGCTCATCATCGGGATGTCCAGTGACGAAGTGGTCATGGACCGAAACAAGAGTGACAGAAGGATTCTTGTCAGAGAAGCCATCAGCAAGGGTAAAGTATTACCAGAATCTGGTAGCGCGGAGTGTTGAAAGTCGTCCTCGTTCCTGGTCGGCATAGTAGGATCACTCTCAGTGTCTGCCGTAAATATCTCTGGCGCAGATGCAGTCTCCTTATCCGTGGCGGTGGTCGTAGGGTTATCAATGTCTGATAACTCGTTCTCTAGTTAGAGTGACATGTGTGCCGGTGCGTAACATGTATATCCATAGTAGTTATTAACAATTAGTGTATGCAAATATTCACCATGTGTGCACTTACATCAACATTAAATCATGTAAGTCTCAATTAATGTAAGCAAGTAATCATCCTAGTCTTCCCCAGACTATCCTCCCAGTTTCTCAAACTGAACTCTCCTAGTCTCTCAGACTATCCTCCCAGCCTCTCAGACTGATCCTTCTAGTCTCTCAGACTATCCTCCCAGCCTCTCAGACTGATCCTCCTAGTCTCTCAGACTATCCCCCCAGCCTCTCAGACTGATCCTTCTAGTCTCTCAGACTATCCTCCCAGCCTCTCAGACTGATCCTCCTAGTCTACCCGACCTAATTCCTGGTCTCCCCGACCTAATTTTTCCCGGTCTCCCCGACCTAATTTTTCCCGGTCTCCCCGACCTAATTTTTCCCCAGTCTCCCCGACTGGACTCCCTCAGTCTCCCCGACTGAGCTATAAATTTAAATTTGGAAATGTGTATTTGTGCTTTTTGTTTGTAAAATGGTTTGTTTCCTGGATCTGGACGTATGGTGTATGCAATGTAAAAGTGTTTGAAAACGTTTTCGTGAGAGCCCTGTTGATCATAGTCTAGACTCGAGAAAGAATCCTAGTTCGCTATGATCGAGGCTCTGATACCAAGCTGTCACACCCTGGCTTTGCGGAAGCGTGGGTTTATTTGGTGTGACTTCTTAATACCATAGCAACAATCATAACAATGCTATATGATAAAAACATGAGATATTCATCCATTAATAAAGTTTAGAAAAATCCCATTTTCAACAGTCACAAATAAGTTACAAACCTTAACTTGATTTAATGGAGTTTATAAAGACTTAGCAAAAGACTTTAGACAATACTAGGTTTAGAGATATGTAACCCGTCCAGGAAGAGGTTACACCTTCTAAACCCTGGATGACTTCTTTATTCAAACGCAGCTTGAAAATACGTGCATACCGTGCCAGATCCGTTAGTTTCCTGAAATACATGTAGTTTGAAAAGTCAACATAAAGTTGAGCGAGTTCATGTGTAAGTGAGTCTGTATAACTCGTTAAAATATGTCTGTATAAATGTATGTTCTTGGTATGTAGCAATAAGGAAAAAGAGATCAATTAATGTGTAGCTAATACATTAATAAGTGACATGGCCTAGGAAGCACTCAAACCTGTAACGCGGATTTCATACCGGTCCTTCCGGCGGAACGACATAGTCACCACATGCAGCCACACGCTGGCCCATGTGTGGGGCTCGCAACACCCGATAGATCTATCACTCATGCCTCTCGGTCCTTATACAAGGATTAATGGTCTTACGATAATAGCCTATCCATTCACGTGATCTAGCAGTAAGTTCCTTAGCTAATCATACCGTGTATAAAATGTTTGTAGTAAATGTAACATGTATTTCACCCCCGAAGTGTAAAAAACTGAAAATAGTTAAGAGAAAAGGGGGGGGGGGGACATGAACTCACTGAAGTGCGTCGCGAAATGGCAATCTCCCAGTCAACCTGCTGCGTAACGACCTACACGTACTAACTTCTATTAGACGGACGGTCGTGCCTTAGCTTAAGGTTAAATGTCTTTGGGAAATAGTTAGACAACTATTTCGTGTGTACACTTCTTAATTATTTAAAGTTATATTCCTTCCCAAGGATGGGGGTTTCGATACATGTGCGTTTTTATAAATTCCAAAATATATTATTAAGTCTCACTTAATAAAATATATCTTAATTCATTTGTCTAAAATATTCTATTTCCAAAATATACATATTTTTCCCAAAAATATTATATTTTACTTATACATTTTCCCAAAATAATATTTTTATCAAAATACGCATTCAAGAGTATTTTCCGAAAAATACGTAAGTTACATTTTTAAAGTTCGGATGGTAATAATAATACCGGTGTAACTCAGATATTTATTTGTGAAGGCGTTGACATTATTTTGGAGTCGTGCTTTCAAATGTATTCCAGTTATATTATTTTTACCCTAAAAATAATATATAGTTCACCACATAATCGTAAAATCACACAAGTGTTTTATTATGAAATATATATTCTAAATATATATTTAGTAAGTTTTGTTTACAAAAATCCACCTCCGAATATTTGGTAATTTTGTAATAAAAATCATGGCGAAGTTTGTTTGGAAAACAAGTCAAAAATATATTCATAACACTTGTCACAAAAATATTCTAAGTGTTATTTTCTGGAAAAATTTCGCCAGAATTTCCTCTGTAACTGGAGGTGGCCACGCTTACTAGCGTATCATTTTCTTTTAAAAAAAATCAACCAATCAATTTTCCATCATCAACAAACAATATTCAAACATTAAACTAGTCAAAGCAAGTATAAATCGCGAACACATGAACTTGTAAGTTATGTGAAAATACGTAGTAATCTTCCAACACTTTTAGTAGATCTTTCTATCTTTATAAATAAAATTGGTTTCTTGAAAATCTTATTTTTAAAGAAAATGCAAGTTTACATCTTCTCGGTCAAAATTACAAAAATATTTCTTTGTTAAATCCTTTCGTTACACAAGTGTCTACACACTTTTTGGTTCACAAAAATGTCTTTATTTCAAGAAAGATCCGGCTTTTTAAACCTGATTTCATCATACACTTGGTTCTTAAAAAATACCACTTGTAGATCCTTAGATCTACTAGTTTAGAACTCCATTTTACAAGAAAAACTATTTTTACACAAGTTCATGTTCATGTATGAAAGGGTTCGTCATCTTGTAACTTTTCTATTTAACATAAGGCTAGTTCATGTTACATGAACATGATCTAGCGTGGTTAGATGACGATCCGTTCCACTACTAGCAACCAACAACATAAAATAATCATAACTAAACAAGATTCATGAGTTTTACACTATTAGTTATTCTTTAACCACCATGTTCATGTTTCTTACAAGACTTTTAGTTTTGTTTTTGCATGTTCATGAATTTTATCCGTTAAACTTCTTATTAACCACCTTAAATATAACATAAAAGAAAATCAAAGAGACTTACTACTAGCTTTGAAGCTAGGGAAGAAACTAGACGAAAAATGAGTGGTTAAAGACAAACGAGGGAGGTCCTTGGCGATCCGTGTGCTCCACACTCCGTGTTTCTCCTTGTTACACCTTGTAGGGAGTTTGGAATACTTGAACAAGAATTGAAAATGAGTGGTGTGTGGGGAGAGTAGTTCGGCCGAGAGTAATGGAGGGGGAGAGAGGTGTCTTCGTGTGATGATGATGATGAGAAGTTAGTGAACTTATAACACTCTAAACTTCTTTTAACCAATGGCCCCTATGTCCAAGTTAGTACAAACATAATCACCAAAATTTCTAAAGAGATTGCATGGGGAAGGTAAGAAATTTAAGGAATCTTGTGGGGGTTATGCTCTGTCGAAAATTTAGCCATGTGGGGGGGGGGGGGTTTAGTGCAATATTTTTGGTAAATAGATAAGTAGTTAGGGGGGTGTGAAGTGTAATTGTTAGTTCACTTATAACCTTCTCACAATTCCAAAGTCAATTGCATGGGGACTTGGAATATTTTCCAAAAAGTCTTGTGTTGAGATCAGATTCGTATGGTGTGTGGGGGGGGGGGGGCTGGATGAAATATATTTGGTAACTAGATAAGTAATTTAGGGTTGTGACGGGTGGTCCGTAGGACAACCCTTAAATGAGCTAAATACGTGCATATCCCATATTTTACACGGTTACGTTTCGTGAATGTGATAACTACGAGTGTTCGTGGTTTTACAGGTAAATCATTTAATTCGGTAAAGTTGGAGAGTTTAAAGATGATGCGGAACACTCGTGGATGTGAAAGAAATGCAACATACTGAAGTTTCGGGCTTGTTGGTAAATTATGTAAAGTTGGAATGCATGCAAAGCCAAAGAAACAGAATGCTGGGATCGTAACTTACGGAATCAGTGCATAGCTTACGGCTGAAAAGAGAACAAGAAACAGAAACTACGAACTGTAGCCTACGGCTTACGGTACGTAGGTTACGGTTGAAGTCAGAAGGCAGCGAATGTCTTGGATGGATCTTATATGTTGTTAAAAGAAATAAAAACCCTACAAGACTTGGCGGCACATGCAGCCTTTGACGGAAAGACATTATCAATCACTTTAAGTGCCAATCTTAAAAGCATCATCATCTTTAGTCAACAAGCATCATCATTGGGACTAGACTTGTTTGGGGATGGCGCATGCAGACATATTAGTTGGAGATTATTATTATTATTTAAAAAAAAAAAAACCTAAAGGGCTAGCATATAATGGGCTGCCAACATTAACATCCATCACAACATCACATGCAATTTTAGTAGACATCAGGAAAGAGGAGTGGCAGTGGACATGTGAAAGATTAAATATTATTCATCTATCCCAAGATTAATCATCATACATATTCACGCTGACATCAATGGACATTAATTCTTTTGTTGGCCTTTGTAACTTAAGCATTAATTGGTCAAGTTGATGGGTTTTGATGTCTCTAATGATGATTTTTCGGTTACACACAACATGTAGAGACAAAAAGTGGTGGTTTTTGGAGCTTGAGGATATTCTCTAATTATTGTTTTCTTAGGTTTTTTTTTTTTTATTTTTCTTTGGGGGGAAGATGGAGACTTGGTGGAAGATGGTTGTTCTAGCCATGAATGGCTAAACTCTTTATGGTCATCTTTAGTTGAAGGTTTGTAGAGACAATTGTGCTTGATTTCATATTTCTAGAATGGTAAAGTGAATTTATGTTTTATTTATCATGGTGTGTTCTTATTTGCTTGTAAATTGTTGATGCTTATGATTATTCTATTTTGAAACCATACGTTCTTGGTGCCGTTGGCAATCGAGATATCATGGGTAGAACTAGGATCGGGTAAGGGTCAATTGGTCATCGGGTAACAACCTCACGTTCTAGGAATCTGAGTACTTAGTTCCCTTTTATCACAACAAGTAATTGCACATGAACTATGTCTATGTAGTTCTTTCTAGTGGAATGATAGCACAAATGTTGAAGCAAACCGGAAACTAAAGATGGTCACTCGTCTCTAATTTGTTTACAACCAAAACACTTCCATTTTGCAATTAGAATAGTAGTCTTAGTTTTAAAAATCAACCAATCAAACCCACTCTTGAATTTATTTTATTTGCAATTAGATTAATTTAGTCAAGTTAGATATATACTTAGATAACATACATTCCACAAACTCCCTGTGTTCGATACCCACTTACCACTATCTATTTAGTAGTAATTGGATTAAATTTGATTGTGACCACGACATCACGTCAAATTTTGGCGCCGTTGCCGGGGAGTAGTGCGCAACGTGTGTTATCTTGTGTATTAGTTTAAAAAAAAATTAAAAAAAAAAACCAAAAAGATTTCTTTTATGTTCATGATTTACACTTGGTAGTTGAGTTGTGTTGTGCAGGATGACAGGGCATTACACAAATTTCAGCTTATTTACGTGTAGATTGTGCGGGGGTCCACGACATCCATGTATTGGTTGCCTCGAGGCTCACTACAGGAGGGCACATGGAAAACCGGTGTCTTATGTTTCACAACTTCCACCTCCATCATACGTTGATGATTATGAATCAGAAATGGAGGATGACTATTATTCATATGGATACGATCGGGACGAGGAAGTTTATTATGAGGCAAGGATGGATGGTCTATGTTTTTGTTGCGGTCGCGATCACACTTATGATTATGATGTGTGCACGGTGTATTTGGAAAACCCGAAGTATTGGGATAAAAAGATGATGGATGCGCGCATCTATAGACCGTATCAGGGATATCGACAATATCATCCCGAAGAATATTCTGAGCCCGAGGGTGTTTATGTTTATGAGACCGAGGAGGAGAAAGAGCTTGCTGTATTGGAAGTAACTTTGTCCAAACTCGAGCAATATTTAGCAACACCCAACCTGTCCGAAGAAGACCGAATCAGCTGCTTAGTTTCTAAGTGTCATACTTTAAAATTGAAGATAGAGATAGAAGAACGCCTCTCACCATTACCTGACGATATTAGAGATTATTCTCACATGAAGGAGGAGGTTGTGGAGGATAATACCACACCAATGAGTCCTTTAGCTGATGAAGAGTCACTTGTAGATCAGATGATGTGTGCAGATTATGAGGTAGAGCAGGCTGATGAGATGGATATGTGTACCGAATCTCTTCCCATATCAATGATTCAAATTAACAAGTGTGGGGAAGAGGGTTCGAGGAACAAGATGAGAAGGGTGAAACTACCAGACATTAAGGTATATGTTATGAAGTGGACTAGCAAAGCCCGTAGGAGCAGCTTTAACATGCCAAATATACTGACAAATCTATGGAGATGGCATGTAAATTTCCGGGCATTTGTTGGAAATGCTGCGGGTAAGTGTGCATTAAGACCACCATAACGCATATCAGGTATGGTCTGGCTGAAGACCTTTAAACTTAGTGCTTTCGGGAGGCAGCCCGAGGATGTAGAGTATTGTATTCGTGTTTTGTTTGTTTTGTTTTGTTTGGTTTTGTTTTAGTGTTGTGTTTTGTGTTTTGGCAGGTTATTACATTTCAATCCTCGCGGATGCAATGATTCAAGTGTGGGGATGTTTGGCAACATTCCTGTTGAGATATCGGCGAATCTAAGAGATGTTTTTGAACCGGTCTGATTACCGCAGCTGCATTACTACCAACACTGCTGATTTACTAATCAGGTCGTGTCTTGTTCTCATCTTGTGCACCTTTGTATATATTCATGTTTAAGTTTTTGGTTGGGCGGTTAGGTGGTGTTTTGATGTGTTTAGTTTATGGGTTGTGAAGGATTGGTGGTGTTTCTAATAATTAAAAAAATACAAAAAGAAATTTGGGATTTGAGAGTATTAGCGAAAGCTAATGTTGTTGGTTAAAAGCGATATTTCCCTCAAAACCATACATTGGGACAATGTATCCCAAGTGTGGGGATGAGGGGAATTTTTTGAGAATTTAAAATTTTTTTGTGAAGCCAAGCGAAAATTGTCAAAATTTGAAAACTTGATATTGTTCCACTTGACACACCGATACCCATTCCTAGTCATTTCTTGGTTAGTGTTTGAGCCACATATGATTATTATAGATATTTCTTTGTTTTGAGTGGCGGTGTGTGTATTGTGTTAATAGAACTTGTGTATGAATTCTTGTTAAATCCTAGAGTTAGCATGCTTTTGAAAATGATTGGGGACTTTTAGAGGTAGCCTCGTCTAGATGTGTGAGAGTGTGGGAATTAGGGGTTGGACCTCATACGTTACATATATGAGCTTGGTATTGTGAGGGGTGGGGGTTTGGTCTTTAGAAAGGCATGTTTGAGCCTTATACCATTCGGTTGTGACCCAAACCTACTTCCTATAAAATTTTACCTTTTGAGATGACCCGGTTTAGGAGATTTAGTATGTAGTATTGATGTTCTTGTATATATTGTTGAGTTTGATGTGTTATGAAAAAAATTGAAAAAAAATGAAAAAAAAAAAAGAAAAAAAAAGAGAAAGAGAAAAATATGAAAAAAAAAGTATTTAGATGCAATAGTAGTTGAGAATGTTGAAGAAGTTGTGTATATAATTGATGTTTGCTTTGTTTTGTAGTAGAAATAAAAACCGGGTCAAATCAATTAACTCTCGCATATATATTCTCCCATTTTCCTACCTTTGCACCTAGCCCCGTTACAATTCGTAAGTCCTTTTGATTCATAAGCATGCTAAATACTCAATAGGAGGAGACTTGATTTTTATACAAGCTTATTGTCGCACAAACACACACACGCATTGAGTGGTTTAGCATTATGTGCTAATATTTCTTGTCACCGAGAGTTTTCGTGAGGGGTGTGTCTTGTGGTATGATTGAAAGTTAGTAAAAGGACGATACATTTTAGCTTGGTTTGCATGTTGATCGCTTGTGGTTTTGAAATAGTTTTTGAATCGGTTGCTTGGGACAAGCAACGGGTAAGTGTGGGGATGTGACGGGTGGTCCGTAGGACAACCCTTAAATGAGCTAAATACGTGCATATCCCATATTTTACACGGTTATGTATCGTGAATGTGATAACTACGAGTGTTCGTGGTTTTACAGGTAAATCATTTAATTCGGTAAAGTTGGAGAGTTTAAAGATGATGCGGAACACCCGTGGATGTGAAAGAAATGCAACATACTGAAGTTTCGGGCTTGTTGGTAAATTATGTAAAGTTGGAATGCATGCAAAGCCAAAGAAACAGAATGCTGGGATCGTAACTTACGGAATCAGTGCATAGCTTACGGCTGAAAAGAGAACAAGAAACAGAAACTACGAACTGTAGCCTACGGCTTACGGTCCGTAGGTTACGGTTGAAGTCAGAAGGCAGCGAATGTCTTGGATGGATCTTATATGTTGTTAAAAGAAATAAAAACCCTACAAGACTTGGCGGCACATGCAGCCTTTGACGGAAAGACATTATCAATCACTTTAAGTGCCAATCTTAAAAGCATCATCATCTTTAGTCAACAAGCATCATCATTGGGACTAGACTTGTTTGGGGATGGCACATGCAGACATATTAGTTGGAGATTATTATTATTATTTAAAAAAAAGAAAACCTAAAGGGCTAGCATATAATGGGCCGCCAACATTAACATCCATCACAACATCACATGCAATTTTAGTAGACATCAGGAAAGAGGAGTGGCAGTGGACATGTGAAAGATTAAATATTATTCATCTATCCCAAGATTAATCATCATACATATTCACGCTGACATCAATGGACATTAATTCTTTTGTTGGCCTTTGTAACTTAAGCATTAATTGGTCAAGTTGATGGATTTTGATGTCTCTAATGATGATTTTTCGGTTACACACAACATGTAGAGACAAAAAGTGGTGGTTTTTGGAGCTTGAGGATATTCTCTAATTATTGTTTTCTTAGGGTTTTTTTTTAAATTTTTCTTTGGGGGGAAGATGGAGACTTGGTGGAAGATGGTTGTTCTAGCCATGAATGGCTAAACTCTTTATGGTCATCTTTAGTTGAAGGTTTGTAGTGACAATTGTGCTTGATTTCATATTTCTAGAATGGTAAAGTGAATTTATGTTTTATTTATCATGGTGTGTTCTTATTTGCTTGTAAATTGTTGATGCTTATGATTATTCTATTTTGAAACCATACGTTCTTGGTGCCGTTGGCAATCGAGATATCATGGGTAGAACTAGGATCGGGTAAGGGTCAATTGGTCATCGGGTAACAACCTCATGTTCTAGGAATCTGAGTACTTAGTTCCCTTTTATCACAACAAGTAATTGCACATGAACTATGTCTATGTAGTTCTTTCTAGTGGAATGATAGCACAAATGTTGAAGCAAACCAGAAACTAAAGATGGTCACTCATCTCTAATTTGTTTACAACCAAAACACTTCCATTTTGCAATTAGAATAGTAGTCTTAGTTTTAAAAATCAACCAATCAAACCCACTCTTGAATTTATTTTATTTGCAATTAGATTAATTTAGTCAAGTTAGATATACACTTAGATAACATACATTCCACAAACTCCCTATGTTCGATACCCACTTACCACTATCTATTTAGTAGTAATTGGATTAAATTTGATTGTGACCACGACCTCACGTCAGGGTGCTAAGTGTAAGTAGTGTTAATGTAAGTACTAGGATCTTTTGCATGGGGAATACACAAAATTGATGGATCTTTTGGTGGCTTCATGGGGAAAATCAAAAGTTGGGAAGAGGAAAGTATGATGTGCCGCCATTTTCATATAGGGGGTTAGATGTAACTTTTGTGGGTAAATAATGTTAAATAGTGGGGGTTTAAGGTTATGTCTAGTGTTTAGCGGGTACCGGGTATTATGTAAAGAGTTATAGTGCTCAGGGACTATGACTAGCTCAGGAAAAATGTAACAATGTCATTGTCAATATTTTTATGTTCCGGGTAAAGTCCGGTTGTTCGGTTGGATATTAATCCGTTAAAGCGCTAAATAAGCATTTAAAGTGTCTTTAATATTCTTTTTAGTGACACAATAAATTCCCGACACTTTGGAAAGTGTCTAGTATTATTTTCCCATGTTTTTGCACTTTATTAGTAATATTAAGTGCTGAATTTTTGTAATAAAGTGCAGGATTTTGTACTTAAAGCATGTTTTAGGCACATCCGGTCACTATAACTATCGCCTAGTGACGCAGTTCTACAAATCTCATCTCCCTACACTCACTACTACTGTAGTAATCTATTCCCGGCTCATACTGGCCTCAGAGACAGTGCCTGTCTGATGCTGGCTATGTCAGCATGTTTACTGGGTTATCCGTTCATTGTGCTACTGTGCTTTTGTGCATCAAGTTTGTTACTATAGTTCTGTGTAAATAACGGAGTGATGGCAATAAAGTATGATGCATGTACGTGTGTGTATCAGAATTCAAGTAGCAGTTTAATCACAACTGTAAGCAAGCAGAGTAATTAAGCATTAATTAAATATTAATTAACTAATACGGATACCTGGTTTGGTGAGGGTTGTCACACGGACAAACCACTGTGGTATCTTTGCTGACGTCACCATGAAAGTGACATCTAACCTCCTAACAAACTCTAACAACTGATCTAATACAAACACTGCTTATGCTAACTACTTATTACAATACATTACATAAAAACAAACTAAACTACTGCTAAATCCTTCCACTGTTGTGACTCCAGCAGTACTTGACATATTCAGCAGTGCTTGACCCATAGCAGTAGATTGAACAACAGGGCTTTAGTCCTCATCAGTCTTTGACTTGATCAGCAGTTGTAAGTCAGCAGTTGTAACGATCAGTGGATTGGAGGTCATCAGATGTTGAAACCACTTTCAAGGGGAGAGACTTGTATTCATAACATCTGCTTATTCTAGATCCACTGCTCTGATCCGATTTTGGCTTTAATTATATGTTCCTCTGATAGGGTTCAATCCCAACAATCTCCCCCTGGAACAGATAATGCCAAAACCCTTCATTATTTGTAGATCTTTATTACCTCATCAACAGTTCCCGTATTTGCCCTTTGAGTTGTAACTTAAAGTCTAAGGCATCTGTGTCATCTTCATCCCTACAAAGTGGAAGATCAAGGAGATCCTGCAAATCTTCAATACTTAGGCCAAGTGATTGTTCCCTTGTTATTTTCTTCACTTCTCCACTAGACTTGATCATAGTCAGTACATGGGTCTGTTTGTCAGTTTTCCAGTTTAGTACTTTTGAGTCTGGTGGGTTTCTTGGGAGATTTTTATTAGATGAGGAGTTTGGTGATGCTGGCCTTGTGATGACTGACTGAGCAGTGCTTGCGGGTTGATTCAATCCAAGAGTTTCTGCTATCATCTTCTTAATACCCTCTTTTACAAGGTCATCTCCTGCCATTAATTCTTCCACTATTTCAACATCCAACTGTTTTTGCTGTCTTCTTTTATAGATGGCAGCACCAGCTGGAGCATAGGATCTCCTGATTTGCAGCTTTGGTAGTGTTGTTGAAACCTCTGCTTCAGGATAGTCAGGTTTTTGTGGAACCCTTGGATCTTTCTTCCTTAGTTCCTCCAACCTTTTGTAGGTGGTTCTGACTTTGTCTTCTTTCCATCTCATCACTTGATTTTTAGACCCATAATCAGCAGTGATTAATTCCTCTTTCATTCTCTTCAGCTCCAATGCCTTTTCAGGTACATTCTTTTTGTACTTTGCCCAATCAGGAGGAGTATGTTTGACCTTGTTTTTAATCATGTCTTGAATCCTGGCTACTTCACTTTCAAGCTCAGGAATGGTCCAATCTTTATACATGTATTTTTCCCCCTTGTATTTCTTGTATGCCATAATGTTGTCAAGGTAATCTTTTCTCAATGACTCATCTGCCCTTTCTGATATCTGTTGACAAACATTCTTAGCAAACTGCTCCAAGGATCTGACTTGTGTGAGTAGAAATTGATAATGCCTTTGAATTTCTTTGTCAGTTTTTCCTTGTGAGTTTCTTTTGGAGATATCCTCTAACTGTTGAGCCTTAACTTCCAAGTATTCTTCAATGTTGTTAGGCCTAGGATATCCTTCAACTGATGGCAAACTCCTTTTAGCAGGATCATCCTCATAGTAGAAAGATTTAATCTCTTCTCTGACTGCTATAAGTTCAAGAGGATATTGGAAACCTGCTGGAGTGATGGCAGTGATTGGTTGTTGAACTTGGGCTGAAGAGAGAGGAACAGGGTTTGGAATATTTACAAGTGCATGAGATTGTGAAGATGTTGGTGGTGGTGATGGAGACTCATCATCAGGCAAAATTATCCTTCTCCTTTTTTGTTTAAGAGAGGCTGGTGGTGTGTTGGATGGTTGTGAAGTGGTGATTTGAGTGGTGGAAAGTGGCTGACTAACAGTTGCTGAAACAACTGGTGTTTCAACCACTGTTGACATTACAACAGATGTTGTAACATCTGTTGTCTTCTGCTTTTTAGCAGGAGGTGATGATGGTGGTGAAGTTTTTTTAGGTGGTGAGGTGATTTTTGGTAGTGGTGGTAAGGCAGTGGTTGTGATGTGTGTTGAAGTGGTGTGTGTTGAAGTGATGGTAGGTATTTGGCTGGCAGTTGTTGAAACTACTTAAGTATCAGCAGTTGTTGATACAGCAGGAGTTACAACAGCTGTTTGGGTGGAAGTTTGATGTTTGGAGCCTTTGGAAGGTGGTTTGGAAGCAAGCTTTATGGGTCTGGATGGAGTGTGTTTGGGTTGCCTCACTTGTCTAATGGGCTTCTTCTTTTCATCCTTAGGATTTTCATCATCCATAGGTTCAGAAGGACCCTGCACATTCAGCTCCATAAAAGCTCTTTTCTGCTGTTCCCACCTGGCTTTATCCTTAGCATCTCTATCCCTTTTTACACTTGTTTTTGCTTCAGCAAGTGCATTTGTGGGCTTTTATAGCCTTGATGTCAGCTTGTGTATCTTTAAACCTGGACTCCATCATGTTTCTCAGCTTTTGGACATGTTTCTCATGCTGCTGATCAGTCAATTGTTTTTGTTGTTAGAGCAGTGGTTGAAATAAGATCCATAACTCATTTGTAGCAGGTGCAGGTTGTGCAGATGCTTGAGCTGGAGCAGCAGTGGTTGGTACCTTTTGAACTTTCAACAACTGTTGCAGCATATCTTTAATTTTTGGAACAGAAGTATCCAGTTTGTCAATTCTGTCCATCAATTCTTGGTACATTAAACCATCACCCAACTTAATGGGATCATCTGATTTCCCACTTACAGTGGTTGATTCAGGGAGTGTACTCCAGAAATCATCCACTGATCCCCCTTTGTCTTGGAACTGGGGTCTTCTTCCTTCAAAAAGAGAAACACTTTTTAGTGACCCAGTGTAAACTGGATACACAGGTGTTTTTAGAGAAGAAATTGCCTCCAAGGAAGTCTTATTGATGTAACCACTGTCCAAATGCAAACCAGTGGGTTCGGCACTTGTAGTGGCTGCTTCACTTGGACTACCACCAAGAGTTACTTGTAACACAAGGGGTGTAACCTCCTCAGGTGTTGTTGTTGGCGGGTTAGCAATGATTGATACATCAGACCCAGTCACTTGTTGAGGTATGTTCTCATTAACAGGTGAGTGAGAAGGACTGGTTTGTGCCTGGTTCAAATCAAGAGCATCCAACAATATTTTTGTTTGTGGGGGAATTGTGGAGGTGAGGTTGGGTGTAGAAAGAGAATTGGCCCTGGGCATTGGGCTGTGGATGATGGAAGTAAGTGATTCCAGAGCATCATATTGTGGTGTCCCTATATGTACAACCTGTTCTTTTTGAGAAGAAGCAGGAGGAGTTTTAGGCATGGGTTGAAATCTTTCTACCATCTGCTGTGAGGAAGTAGAAGCAGTGGTTTCTTGTAACTTTTGTGTTGTCACTGGCAGTTGCTCTGGGATCTCATCTTCCAGAGTTGCCTTTTTATAGGTTTGGGGGGGTTTTTGAGTTTTCTTTTGTCTTGGCTTTTTGGTGATTTTAGGTGTGGGTTTTACAGCAGTTGTTTTGCTGCTGTGATCACCTAGAGCAGTGGGCTCAGCAGCAGATACCTGAGGAGCAGTGTTAGCTGCTAAATTCTGCTCAGGCACCTCTGCTTGTGTTTTGAAAGGTGTTGACATTCTTGTGAAAGTTTCAGCAGTTAAGCTGTTTATTTTAAAAGAGTCACCTTGTGTTATTATATGAGCATCATCCTTACCAAATTTCTTTTGAAAATAATAACTTAGAAATCTTGGAAAAAGTAAGAATGGCTTTTTATCAACATTTTTAACCAAATCATTAAAGATTTCCTGGGAGTAATTGAAATTTTCATCTTGGAGAATAGCATATCCCAGGTTTTGAATCTTTAATGGTATCTCATTAAAAGAAGTTGTTTTGTTTGAGACACACATTAAGAGGATATGGAACAAAAATCTTGTTGTAGGTGGAAAATTACCTTTTTGTAAGGTATCCTTTTTTATTGTATCTGCATACCCCCTTTCAAGGAAATCAGTTTTTAACTCGTTTTTGGGAAAATAAATTTTACCTTGCTGATCATCGAGTTCAAAGACTTCCGAGATGGATTGTGGTGTGATTTTGACTGCTTTACCCATTAGAGAAGAGTTAATGGCTATGACGTCTTCTCCTTGTTTTTCAAGAGTAACATTTTTCCAAAACTCTCTCTGGGTTTTCAGGTAAATTGGAGCATCTGCTGTTAACAAAATTTTGTACTTTGATGCAGACATAGTGTCAATGATGGAATCGAAGGTATCGGTGGTGCCGGGTTTTGTAAGGAGACCCAGATAATTGTGAGGAGCTTTGTATGGTATTTCGATGGGTGTAGTAGCCATTTGAGTGGCTTTTTCAGAAGATGATTTTGAAGTGGATTTCGCAGATGACTTTGATTTTGTCATTTTGGAGAAGAAGATCGATGAAGAATTTGAAAGAAGGAGATGGAAACTGCTTTGAGAAAGGAATTTTTGTGAATTCGATTCGACAGTAAAACCCTGTATGGGGGTTTTGCTCAGGGTTTTATAGAGAAAAAGTGAATGCTGACGTGGCAGCGGTTACAAAAGATCTGACCGCTATGTACTGTCCACGTGCCAACCCCTGATGAAATGAAGGACAAGTGTTTTTATGAAAACCACTGATGGAACAAGATCAGTGGGTGTAACGGTAACAATGAAGGCAGTGGGTGATTTTTACTATCAGTGGATAACATATCAGTGGATAAAAACACTGATTTTGAACAACAGTGCTTATCAAGGAAATGAGAGAACAGGGGTTGACTTTCAGCAGTGGACAAACTTTTAAGTAGAACAGACTTTTGAACAAAGCAGTGGTTATGGCAGACTTTTAAGGATTTAATGAAAAAATCATTTTTAGCTATTTTAAGGATGTATTTTTGATTTTCTGAAAACATTTTAATGCTTTTATTCATAGAAAAATAGGATTTTACCTGTTATTCAATGTTTAGCATGCCAATCCTAGAGATCAAGCTTTCAAAGGTGGATGTGTCTAATGCTTTGGTTAGCACATCTGCCAGCTGATCTTTAGTTGGAACATGGTGCAGAGAAATCAAACCTTTTTCATAGCAATCCCTCACAAAGTGATGTCTGATATCAATGTGCTTGGTGGTTGAATGGGAGACTGGATTTTTGATGATATTTTCTGCTGCCTGACTGTCCAACATGATAGGTGTCTTTAGGGTAGTGATACCAAAATCCAGCAACTGATTTTGAAGCCAAAGCAGTTGGGCTGTACAGCTTGCAGCAACTATATATTCTGCCTCAGCAGTGGGTGTGGAAACAACTGCTTGCTTTTTGCTTTGCCAAGACACTAAACAACTGCCTAGGAATTCTCACCCTCCTGAAGTGGACTTCCTTGTCTTGTCACATCCAGCAAAGTCACTATCTGAGAAACCTGAAAGCTCAATTTTACCATCAACTGGATACCAGATACCAAGTGTGGGAGCACCTTTTAGGTATCTGAATATCCTTTTTACAGCAATAAGGTTTGACTTTCTAGGGGCTGATTGGGATCTTGCACAAACGCATGTTGCAAACATGATGTCTAGCCTAGATGCAGTTAGGTACAATAAGGACCCAATCATGCTTCTATATAAAGTTTGATCAACCAAATCATCCTTCTCATCAGACATGACTATTTTATTGGTTGCAATGGGTGTACTGCATGGTTTACAATCATCCGTTTCAAATTTCTTTAAAAGTTCTTTGCCATATTTGCCTTGATGGATAAAAGTGCCATTTTGAAGTTGCCTTACTTGGAGACCAAGAAAGCACTGGAGTTCACCCATTGCACTCATTTCAAACTCAGCTGTCATGAGTTTTCTAAACTCTTCACACATTTTGTTACATGTGCTTCCAAAAATGATGCCATCCACATAAATCTGGACAATCATCAAATCCTTTCCCTTCCATTTTAAAAATAGTGTTTTGTCTATTTTACCTCTTGTGAAACCAATGGAAAGTAGAAAGGTGGAAAGAGTTTCATACCAGGCCCTTGGTGCTTGTTTCAAGCCATACAAAGCTTTATTTAGCTTGTAGACATGATTTGGATTAAATGGATCCTCAAATCCTGGAGGTTGACAAACATATACCTCTTCTTGAATCTTACCATAGAGGAATGCACATTTGATATCCATTTGATACACCTTGATGTTGTGGTTGACAACAAAGGCCAAGAATAATTTGATAGCTTCAAGTCTTGCTACTGGGGCAAATGTTTCATCATAGTCAATGCCCTCTTCCTGTCTGAACCCTTGAACAACTAGCCTGGCTTTATTCTTGACAACAATACCCCTTTCATCAGTTTTATTTTTGAAGACCCATTTTGTGCCAATAGGACTTACACCCTCTGGAAATGGTACAAGCTCCCAAACTTGTTGTCTTCTAAAATGTTGGCGCTCCTCTTGCATGTCTTCTACCCAGCTGTTGTCTTTTAGTGCCTCTTGGTACTTGACTGGCTGATGGAGAGATAGGAAACCCGCAAAAAGACAAATGTTTTGGGATTGACTTCTTGTGAGCACCCATTCATTGATGTTGCCAATGATTTGGTCAAGTGGATGAGATTTCAAGAAGATAAGATCTCCTTGGTATGGAATAATGGCATTTAATGGTGAAGGCTGTAGATGTGAATCATCTGAGCTAACCACTGCTGGTGACTTTGATGATCCAGCAGTGGCTTCAAATGGAGGTGGAGGAATAGGTGGAACTGGTGTGAAAACATGCTGACTTTTATCCACTGATGGAGGACTATCAACAGTGTTTGATGATGTGGGAACAGGGGTTAAAGGGCTACTTTGATCAACAACTGTTGAGGTAGCAGTGGTTGAGCTTTGACAGCTGTTTTGAACATCTGCTGCTCTTCCCATTGAGACAGACTTTTGTTGAGGAATGATGACTTCATACCCATAGTCTGATGATGAATCCTTTGATGGACCTGCATTGTTAGTCTTGACAGCAATATTTTCAAAAGTAAATTTTTCAAGATCAAACAATTCTGCAGGATTTGCTGGGATTTTCATTGATGAAAGTTCATTGAACTTCACATTCAAAGTCTCTTCCACTGTTTTGGTCCTTGTGTTAAACACTTTGTAGGCCTTAGCAGTGGTTGAGTATCCCAGATGATAACCACAATCAATTTTGGCTGCAAACTTTGAGATAGAATCTTTTAAGTTTAAAATGAAGCATGGGCAGCCAAAAACTTTGAAATAGGAAATCAATGGATTTATTTTATACAGCAGTTCATAGGCAGTCTTTTGATGCATGGGGTTGATTAAAACTCTGTTTTGGACATAGCAAGCAGTGTTTACTCCCTCTGCCCAAAAAGTTAATGGCAAACCTGAATCAGCAAGCATGGTTCTGGCAGCCTCAATCAAGGTCCTGTTCTTTCTTTCAACAACCCCATTTTGTTCTGGTGTTCTTGGAATGCTGTATTGCCTCATAATTCCTTTTGACACACAGAAATCATCTAACTCCTTATTCCTGAACTTTGTGCCATTATCACTTCTGAAGATTTTTACTGGCAAGTCAAACTGCTTTTCAACCTGTTTCACAAAGTCTTGCAGAATGCCTGCAGTCTCATCTTTTGAGTGTAAAAAGTAAGTCCATGTAAACCTAGAAAAGTCATCAACAATAACCAAACAATACCTCTTTTTCTTAAGACTCATGACTTTAACTGGGCCAAACAGATCCATATGAAGCATTTGCAAACATTTGGTTGTTTTGGACTCATTAATTGATTTGTATGAGCTTTTATGTTGTTTTCCTTTTAGGCAGGAAACACAATGCTCAGGACAGGTGAACAGTTTTTGAGGTAAACCTCTTATTAACCCCTGTTTTGAAATGGCAGTGATTGTCTTGAGATTTGTGTGCCCCAATCTTCTGTGCCATAATTCTGTCTCTTTGTTTGATGCAGCTGAGAACAGACAGGCATCAGTTCTAGGGCTCTCTTTTGACATATCAACTACATAAACATTGCCACTTCTTTGAGCAACAAGTTTGGTTTTTCCAGTTTTTATTATTGCTTCAATCTTTTCAAACATTTCTGGTCCAACAATCCTACAACAATCCTTTGTGAAGAATGAGCCATAGCCCTTATCACTCATTTGTGAAACACTTAGGAGGTTGAATATTAGATTGACATTTTCAAATTTTACATTGCCAGATTATACTGTACCAGACCCCAGAACTTTCCCTTTACTATTATTACCAAAGGATATATCACCCCCTCCATGGATTTTGAAATCTTTGAGTAGGGCTTTACATCCTGTCATGTGCCTGGAGCCTCCACTATCTACATACCAAAGGCTATCTAAGCATGCAAAAGCTCCCTGCACATGAAGTAAAAGGATTAGTTCATTAGGGTCTCCAAAGCCAATAAGGCTTTGGATGGGGTCTCAACAGTGTCTGGGATGAGTTCAGATGGATGGACAGTGGTTAGGTCAGGGGTTTGGACAGTTTTGGGACTGTTTTTCTCTAACCACTGTTGGGGGTCTTGCCCAATGATCTGCTGATAACCAAAAGGATGCATGTTCACTCTTGGTTTAGAAGGCCATTTGTAAGCCTCATAAACATGTGGGATCCTTTGGTATGATGGTTGTCCCTTACCTCTTCTGAATTGATTGGCAGGGGGTGCATCAGTCACCTGAATATCTCTTTTGACAGATGTTTGGTTCAGCTGTTTGGACTGGCACAAACAGTGGTTGGTTCTTGGTGAACTTGACAGATGATGTTGATGAACTTAAGGATGTTTTTGCAGTGTACTCATTCTTTTTTACATCAAAGTTTTTGAGATACACACATTCTTGAGTTTTGTGGTTTGTTTTACCACAGATGGTACAGCTCTCAGCAGGTGTAATGACACTTGTTTTATTTAGATCATATGCTTTTAGATGAAAACAGTCTTTTGTTAGATGATTCTTCTTTTCACAAAACACGTTTTTGATCTTTTCTCTTTTCTTCCTTTTCTCAGACTCCTTAGCAACAGAGTTTTGAACCACTGTTGGGATGTCTTTGAGAGGAAAGACCTTTACTTTAGGAGCTTTTACAACATCAGTGGTTGTGAAGTCCATTGGTTTAAAATTCTCAAGAATGTCACACTCATCTGACCATGTGGGTTTAAATTGGTATTTCTCAATTTCCTCAAAAGTTGAGGATCCCACAGATTTTTCCAGAGTGATTTTGTTACCAAATTTGTCAGTTATCTTAACTTCTTGGCCATTCTTGTTTGTTGGTGTTATTTCAACTGAACCAGCTTGTTTAGCAGCAGTGTTTTCAATTTCATCATATTTTCTGAAGCCTATGCCAAATTTTACATTGCTTTCAAGCTGTTTTTCTAACATGACCTCATAACCTTTGCAAGATTCCACCCATCTTTCACAAGTGATTTGGGTGGATTCCAACTCCTTTTTGCAAACTTGATATTTTTCTACCATAGTTTGGAGTTGGTTCTTGGTTATGCTTTGCTCTTCTTTTAAGCTGCAGATTTCTTTGTCTTTTTCAGCCAATTTGTTTTTAATTTCTTTTAAATACTTTTCAAATTTGACCTCATCATTCAACACTTTATCCCTAAGGTTTTCATTCACATCTTTAATGTTAGCAAATGCTATAATGCACTTGTCTGAACACAGATTTTCAAGAACCTGAAATGATACCTTAGCTGCAGCCATCATGGCACCGTCACATTGATGATCATTTTCTTCATCAGCTCTTTCTTCTTTCTCACCTTCTTCCTTCTCTTCCTTTTCTTCTTCTTTGGACCAGGGGTCAACCAATGGTTCAATCAGGGTTTCTGAATTTTCTCCCAGCAGTAGTTCACCAGCAACAGCAGTAACCACTACCACTGCCTCAGCAACTTCATCAACTGTTTCAGCACATGTTTGCCCCTTTTCAGCATCCAGCTCTTCTGGTATTGACTCTAATGCCATAAGATAGAATTCATCATTAGAAGCATCATTAGTATCATAGAGTGCAAAATTGCCATCCCCTATCTCTTCAGGTAAGCTGCTCCAGTCAACAAAGCCTTGGGTGAAAAAGCTTTGGTGATCTGGTTGAACCACTGCTGGTGGTGCAGCTTGTTGTGGTGCAACTGGTTGCACTTGAACATGAGGTACAGGAGCCTGAACATACTGAATTTGAGGGACAGTGGTTTAAACATAATGCACAGGAACAGGGTTTGCATAATGAGCAGTGTTTACATGGGCAGCAGGGGTATAATGGGAATAGTGCACAGTGCTTTGATTTTGTGGCCTAGGGTTTGAGCTGGGATGAGTAACAATTGGACCAGTGGTTTGACTCCTACATTCCCTAGCAAAGTGTCCTAGTCTATTGCACTTGTAGCACTTGATTTTTGACTTATCCAACCCCACTTTTAAATTCCCATGTAACCCTGGGAATTTTCTCCCTGTCCTTTTGTAAAATTTGCTTGTTCTTACACTAAGCAATGTCAATTGATGCAAAATGTCCATTTCTTCAAGATCAGTTGGATCAAAGTGCTGTAAGTCATTTAGTTCAAAGCTCAAGTTATCTGACAACTGGTTTTCACAATTTGCAGTAAAAGCATAATTTGCAGAGTGAGAATCAGAGTTGTTAAAGTTTCCACCAGCAGTTCTATCAATAAAATGATCATAACTCTGATCCTTACTACTGCTACCAGATTCTTCCTGACCAAAAAGAGTTGTGCTGCCAAATGCATAATCATCAGCAACTTTACAAGACTCTTGCAACTTCTTTTTCTGGTTTAACTCCCTTTCAAAAGTCAGGAGTCTACCATGAAGTTGGGTCAGGTCAGATCTTTGAACTCAGTAGAATTTCTAGTTACAAAAGCAATTGTATCCCATTTTTCAGGTAGTGATCTAAGAAACCTGCTATTTTATGTTGAAATAGGAAATGTAACTTTAACAAGTCTTAGTTCACTAATGAGACAACTAAACCACTCAAACTGTTGAGTCAATGATTCACCCTTGATGTGACAAAAGGTTTCATACTGCTTATTCAGAATTTCCCTATTATTTTCAATAACTTCTTCAGTTCCCCCAAATTGTTCCTTAAGTGCATCCCATAATTCCTTGGCACTGTTACAGTGTAACAGCCCAGCATAAATTTCATTGGGTAATGCAGATGCAATGATGCTAAATGCTTTGGCATCGAGTTCGAACATTTGGAAATCAGTTTCAGTGTAATTTTCAGGTTTTTTAGGTTCGAACTTCTTTGTATCCTCAGCACTTGGCACCATGGGAACATGTGGTCCAAAAACAACAGATCTCCAACATCCAGTATTCTGTTGAGCAAGGATGTGACCCATCCTTCTCTCCCAGATGTTGTATTCATTACGTTTAAGCATGGGTGGTTTGAAAAGTGAGCCGATGTTATTCTTATCATCTTGTGATTGTGACGTCATCCTGGTTGTTTTACAGGCACTGATTAATCAACTTTGATGGTGATTAAACCTTGCTATGTTTTTCAACAAAACGAACAACTATCAGTATCAACGATTGTGAGCTAAACTATTTATGTCAAAATGATTGTTAAATCAAATTTGACTGTCCGAGCTCTGATACCAATTGTTAGGATCTGAGTTTGGATTGATTGTGTTTTACGTTTGAATTAAAATGAAAGATGAACAAGTAATGCAACAGAATGTAAATGGAAACAAACTTTGCACACAATCAAACAGGAGAATTGCTTTCAACACACATTTTCAACAAAGAACCGAATGATTGAATTTATTTCATCAATGATTACAATGCATGCATGTAACAAACTCCCCCTCAGCCTGAGCTCACAGTGATTTGTTCGTACAGGAAGAAAGATGGTGAAGAGCTGATAGAATAGTACAGGGTACTGTTCTATTTATAGGTACGGACAAACCACTGTGGCATCTTTGCTGACGTCACCATGAAAGTGATATCTAACCTGCTAACAAACTCTAACAACTGATCTAATACAAACACTGCTTATGCTAACTACTGATTACAATACATTACATAAAAACAAACTAAACTACTGCTGAATCCTTCCACTGTTGTGACTCCAGCAGTACTTGACATATTTAGCAGTGCTTGACCCATAGCAGTAGATTGAACAGCAGGGCTTTACTCCTCATCAGTCTTTGACTTGGTCAGCAGTTGTAACGATCGGTGGATTGGAGGTCATCAGATGTTGAAACCACTTTCAAGGGGAGAGACTTGTATTCATAACATCTGCTTATTCTGGATCCACTGCTCTGATCCGGTTTTGGCTTTAATTATCTGTTCCTCTAATAGGGTTCAATCCCAACAACAATTTTTCCTAATCGTTACATTCCATTGAGATAATGCTTCGTAGATTCGTAGATGTTTGAAGACCGACAAATGTTCAAAGAAGCAGCACTGTGTACATTTGTCTGTCTTTAGCACATGGAACTTTAAGAGGGATTTGTCTTCAACAGTGGATAGGCCTCATCAGTCTTTAAAGAAGCAGCACTATGGACATTTTTCTGTCTTTGTCGTTCTTCAAACATCTAGGAACCATTATTTGAGAATACCCCTGAATTTATCTGAGCTGTAGAATGAGATCATCCACTGTTTGGTTATCATCTTTCAAATATATTTTCCCTAAATTTATGGATTCTGTTTTTCAACAGGGATGTAATGCAATGAGTCCTCTCAAATGAATAGACGGACACTTGCTTCCTCTCAAAGGGTTATGGTGTGGTTATAATAGCTGATCATGCTAAGGACTGTTATAATTAACCACTGCTCCTTATAAAGACTGATGGGCTTATTGACTCATAAGGCCTATGCACTGTTGAAGACAAAGCCCTGTTAAAGACAAGCACTTATGTACCTAAAGCCTGATCAACGAAAGGAAAACCACTGCTTAGTAGCAGCAGTGTTTCAGCATCAATAGCGGATTCAACTTTAGTATTTATGTATCACTGTTTCTTATGTAACAGTGTTTAGTGTAGCAATGGTTCGCTATACTTTATCTCTCGAGACAAACCATACAAACTCAAAGACGAACCACTGTCCAACAACAAAAGTGGTTCAGCGTCAACAGTAGATATTCTACCTTTGTTTATGTTAACAGTATTTATATGTAACAGTATTTATCACATCAGTGTTTTATACTCTGTTAGATTGTTAGATTTCATATCACTGAGATGTTTATATGTAACGCTATTTATCACATAACCCCATTTTGATTGTTAGATTTCATATCACTAATCTGTACTATAAATTAAACAGTGGTTTAATCTTTATACTACTAAATAAAAATGAAGTACACTTGGATGATTATTAAGCTCCTCATTTTGATTGTTTGGGTATAGTATTCTTGAAATTTGTCTTTTTTTTGCAAACAGATGTTTATGGGCCAACTTCTTTTTAAGGTCAAACATTTGTTTAATTTCAAACATCTGTTTATGTCCAAATATTTGTTTAACTCCAAACAACTGATATAGAAGGTCAAATATCTGTTTAAGGTCAAACAATCTCAAAATAGTTAAAAATGATAGTTTTCACTAATCCTTAAAAGTCTGTTACAACCACTTATTTGGTTCAAACATCTGATTGTTAAATGTTATCCACTGTTGAAAGACAACTTCTGTTTCTTCAATCTTCATGTTGACCACTGTCTGACTAAACATCAGTGTTTCAATAACTGTTGGCTATCTACTGATAGTTAAATAATAGTCATTGCTCACATTTTTATTGTTGACATCCACTGATATTGACCATCATTGGTTTTCCTAAAAAAACATCCACTGCTTACATTTTTATTATTGACGGTGTTAATTATTGATAGATTGAAATTATCAAACAAAAACTAGAATTACAATGAAATTACCATTTTATCTAATCGTTACATTCCAATGAGATAAGAGTTACTCCAACATTGTTTTCATGATAAAATTTAAAGTTAAATTAAAAAATAAAAAAAAATTCTTTATGACTATTTGTTGCAAATCAAATAAGTAATTAATGCTATTAGAAAAGTCATCATGACAATTGCTTTCAAATCAGATCAGTAAACTACTGCCCATAGCCAAGAAAGTTAACTTAGCAGATGTTTCCTTTGGCAAACATATACCATAGCAGTGGTTTTGAAATTGCCGGTAATTTCAAATTCAAAATGCCTTGGGATATGTACTTTGCAATTAATGCACGTCAAGCAATCACTTCTGTCTTATGGTAAAGGCGTCTTATAGGTAAATGAATAGGTTAATTGTAATTATAATAACGTGTTTAATTTTATATTTTTCCCATGTAAATGCATTAAAAGCCTAACTAGTGTCGCATCATATTCTTTCATCTGACGATGTATTTAGTCATAACCGCCTTCATTGGGTATATAAAATACATTGGGTAGAGGTTTTAATCATTACCATTTTCATCCATCTACTTAATCATCTTCAAAAATTTTGTTGACGAGATTTTCACAAGGCTCTCTGCAGAATGGAAAAATTTGGGTTTCAAGTGATTGTTGACGAGATTTTCACAAGGCTCTCTGCAGAAGATATTGGCCGTTTCAAATGTCTTTCTAAGAATTTTTATAGGGAATTGTCAAGTCATGCATTTCAGATGATGCATGCTATCCGAAGTGGGGATTCAGTACAAAAGAAACTACTATCCTTTAAAGACACGTCAATTGTCATTGACGACATAGTTGGTGGTAATTTGGATGTTGTTAGAAGCAAACCCTTAAGTTTTCCTAACAATGTGCACCCTAGCTTCTTACGTATTCTATCTTCATTTAATGGTTTGTTGTTAGTTTGCAATGAAGGGATTTGCTATCAGTTGATTCTTTGGAATCTAACTATCAGGCGGTATAAGGTTTTGTGTGATGACTACTTCAATTACAATCATCATCGAAACTCTGATACTGGTGGAATTTATTTTGATCAGTTCAATGATCTGAAAGTGCTGAACATCAGATGTTACCGTAATGTAACTGCTGCTCGTGTTTACTCACGACGTCGTGAGTCATGGAGAACAATAAATTTCGGTAGCGTAAACAATTATGGTTCAAGTCGTTATTCATGGTCTACAGGAGTTTATGCTGATAAAACCATATATTTTATGGTTTCAAATTATTGGTATCCACTACATGAGAGGAACATCGTTGCTTTTGATGTTCTTAGTAAGACTTTCAGAATGCTTCATTTTCCCGAGATTATTATAGTCAATCCTTGCCAAGGGCATTTTTTGACCATCGCAAAGAGGTTGCATTTGATTGTTATTGGAAAGTCTGCTGAGCCAACTGCTGATTTGCTCAGATATGAAGAAGAAGGCTGGATAAAGGTGTTTGTTTTCAATAATCCTCGTGTAGTTGATTATGTAGATAGTCGCCGAAGTACTAATATAATTGAAGACAACAAGTGGCTGATAACAAGCATCTGGGGGGATATGATTGAAGTTGATCCGAGCAACGAACTTCTGAAATACCTCTAACATGTTGACAACTACAATGGTCTGGAAGGAGCTTTACTTATCGAAACTACTGTTTCACCAATTGTTTAGGAATTAGGATCCTATATTTTATTGAATGATATTTGCTGTTTTGACAATTGTATTTTTTATATAATTAGTTGTGTTAAAATTATTAATCATGTTTGTTATTTAAATTAAGTAAATGAATATTGATGTTTGAGAGTGTAAAAGCTTGTAATATTGGCAAAGGTCTGTTTAAATGATCAAAGCTCTGTTATTGGGAACAGATGTTTCAAAATTAAACAGTGGTTGATACATCTGTTGACTTGGGTCAACAGATGGATGAACTTTGTATGTTGTTTGACACTTGTAGTTTTTATATAATTAGTTGTGTTAAAAATATTAACCATGTTTGTTATTTAAATTCAGTAAATAAATATTTAGGTTTGGGAGTGTAAAAGCTTGTAGTATTGGCAAAGGTATGTTTAAATGATTAAAACTCTGTTATTAGGAACAGAAGTTTGAAAATAAAACAGATGTTCGGAACTACTGTTAAAAAAACCGTGGTTGAAACTACTGTTTGGTTAAAATGGTGGTTTAAAACCACTGTTGGGTTAAAATAGTGTTTTGTGGAGGTTGAAGGGGATTGAAATGACTGTTGGGTTAAAATGTAGTTTTTTTGGAGAGGGAACATGCTTGAACTACTGTTTATATAATGACTGTTGTTAAAGCTCAGTGTTTTAATCCACTGATAGGCTATCCACTGATAGTTATAGTCAGCTGCTGTTTTCATTTTCATCACTGTAAACTACTGATATTGATTCATCAGTGGTTTCCTAACAACTGTCATCCATTATTCATCAGAGGTTGTGACGAGGACAATACTTAGCTATCAAATCTTTGTATGCTGTTTCGAGCATTGATTTGGAATAAGTATGTTGTATTCTATTGATTGTTGTTTGCTTTTTTGAACTTTGTTTATTATATAGTTACCTCTGTTTTACACTTGTAATTTTTATATAATTAGTTGTGTTAAAATTATTAACCATGTTTGTTATTTAAATTAAGTAAATAAATATTTAGGTTTGAGAGTGTAAAAGCTTGTAATATTGGCAAATGTATGTTTAAATGATCAAAGCTCTGTTATTGGGAACATATGTTTGAAAATAAAACAGTGGTTGATACATCTGTTGATTTTGGTCAACAGATGGATGAAAACAAATGTTTGGAACTGCTGTTGAGAAAACTGTGGTTGAAACCGCTGTTTGGTTAAAATGGTGGTTTAAAACCACTGTTGGGTTAAAATAGTGTTTTGTGGAGGTTGAAGGGGATTGAAATGACTGATGGGTTAAAATATTGTTTTTTTGGAGAAGGAAGATTCTTGAATCACTGTTTATATAATGATTGTTGTTAAAGCTCAGTGTTTTAATCCACTGATAGGCTATCCACTGATAGTTATAGTCAGCTACTGTTTTCATTTTCAGCACTGTAATATTGGCAAAGGGATGTTTAAATGATCAAAGCTATACACATATCTATATATTCTGTCAATATATGTTATGCATGTTAAATATCTTTTATATTTACTTATAGTTGTCTTTTAGCTATAATAAATAATACGTTTTGGTACAATATCTATACACATATCTATATATTCTGTCAATATATGTTATGCATAATTTTCTAAGAATCGACCCGTGTTTGCACTCGGGTCTTACCGCTTCAGTGGTTGAAACACCAGTTGTTCCAACAACTGTTAGTCAACAACCTTCCACTCAAATCACTACCACTCATGTAACACCCCGCGTTTTCACGAGTGAAAGTCAAAGTCAAGGTCAAAGTCAACGACCGATTTCGCGCGACGTGACTCGTAGAATTGTTTGTATGATATTTAGATTATGTGGAGTAAATGTTGTATATGACAACAATCAAGTCCTGCTAACCGTATTTTGAATCGACCTACGACTGGGAACGATAGGAAGTAACAATGCGATAAAGTTAATCAAGTTATGCTAATCAAATCGACATCAAATCGTAACTCGAGCTGTGTATTTTACTTGCCGTTATACGTGTGTGTGTGCCTTACGTGTTACATGTGCATGTTTATTTTATGTCATTTTATGTTGTGATAATCAAGCAAACTCAATCGAACTCGAAATCTAACTCGAATATAAACGAACCCGAACCCGAATTCCGAGTCGAACCCTATAAGAAGTAGTTGGGACTGAAAGTAATTTAATTAGGAAACCCTATCGAATCGCTCGCAAATCGAAGCCGAATCAACATCGCACCGAACACACCAAAGGAGGTGGCGTCCGCACGGATGGCCATTCCGCACGGATTGCCCATCCGCACGGATTGCCAATCCGCACGGATGACCCGTCCGCGCGGATAACCTATCCGGGTGCGTGCCATGCGCACAGCTCACCCTTTCCCTTTTTGGCATCCTATAAATACACGGGTCACTCTCCACTTTTTCCACTTTTGGCAAGTGACGTCCGAACCACACGCATTCTTCACCTTTTCCCAGATTTCTCTCAATCCAGGTAAGATCTTGCACCAATTCTTGTACATCTTTGATCACTACACAATTCCACACATTTCTATCTTTCGAAACTTCGATTTTAACCATGAAATCATCCGGATTTGAGGTGTTCTCGGGTGACGTCATCATGAAGTTCATAAGAACTTCAAGCTTGGCTTCATTCCATCAAGAATATCTCATATCTAAACGATTTCTACAAGTTTTTACAATAACTTCACCTAGATCTAAACTTTTCTAAGGATAAAAGAGTTGAAAGAAATAAACCTAAGTTCTCTCCTTCTTTTACCCTTAAAACCGGTACGAATCCGATCAGTCCTAGTGTTCTACTCGTCAATAGTGATGCCCTAGTTCTAGATCTGGAGTCCTACCCATAGACAACTGATTTCGGGGTTAACCGGGACGACCGTTCTGAGTCGCCGACAGGCCGAGTTAGGGTGATTCCTGACCGGTCTAGTCACGCGGGTGAGAACACAACTCCAAGTGGTTGCCACGTGATCAGAACGTCTCGATAAACGACAACAGAAACCAAGTGTAGACGAACGGAACAACCAGGCCAGTTGCCCGCACGGACAAGCTATCCGCACGGACTAGCTGTCCGCACGGACGAGCCGTACGCACGTACAGGTCATACGCACGTACAGGTCATACGCACGGGTTGTCATCCGCACGGGTTGTCATCCGCACGGACTACCCTTGGGACCCACTTTCCAAACGAGGTTTGAGTATCGACGAACGGCAATCCGGACGGACGACCTCTGAATGGATTACTCTTCGAATCATGAGATACTAAGGCCTTAAAATGAAAATCAAACAATCTTCATCCGCACGGTCAAGTCGTACGCACGGACAGGCTATCCGGACGGATTGTCTCTGCCCGCGCGCACAGGCTGCCCGCATGGATTACCATACGCACGGACCGCCGTCCGCGCGGCCGGCTTGAAAGATAGAAACACTTTGGTGTTTTCTAAATGCTACAACGAAAACTCCAAAGTACAAGCCATCATACACAAACACGTCTTAGGAAGAAACAATCCACTTGAACATTTATCCACACATACAATCTAACCGTACGGATAAGTCACCCGCACGTACAACAAGTCCGCACGGATTACCACCCGCACGGACAGTCGTACGCACGGATAACCTATCCGGACGCATCACCATCCGCACGGATAGGTCATGCGCACGGATGACTCCTACTCACGGATAACTGATCCGCACGATCAGTCATCCTACCCACTCTCACTTGTACTGTTTTACGCGTCACTTATCGTTACGTTATCAAATCTATTCAGGCTAATCGTACTCGCTGTAAAGCGCTCCCTTCAATCCACATCACTGTGAGTATACTCGAACCCTTTTTGCTTTTAGCACTTTTGGGTGTTACATACGTTACAACTATTCAAACTACAACTATCACACTACTCAAGCTATTTTAAACGCTTAACCATTAATGCATGTTATACGTGGCTTATGAATGCTTGTTTGTTATGTTTACACATGGAATGCTGTCTACCTGCCTTAGCAACGATAGTACTATAGTTTGGACTCAGCACCCGTTCACACGGGGGTTGTTAAGGATCTTTTACTTGCATGGATTACAGTGGTAATCGTGTATTGCGAACTGCCTCGGGCAGTCAACCCGCAGTCATTGGTATCGACGGATCTATGTTGATAACTAACGTGCTTCATTTCTCTATGTGTACGTGCTGGTTATGCGTAAACGAATTCGAACTCTATATGCTATTATCAAACTTGTATGCTCACCTTTACATTTTATGTATTGACATTATTTTAACGTATGTGACAGGTGCTTAGGATGCATATGTGGTAGGAGTTGGAAGCTAGAATAAAGCTTTAGAGCCCAACAAATAGTTGTCTGTAGATAACTTATTAGGGGTCTCTAGAAGCAGATAAACAATTGCTACTTATTTAAATCTGAGTTGTCGGAACAGAGTATTTGTTTTGATGTTGTCTGTAATAACTTGTTTGACTATTTATGTTACGGTATGGGACGTAATGTTTAATTAAATGGTAATGATAGTTGTTATGGAAACTTCTGGACAATCTGTTTCGCTCAGTGCCGCGCCCCGATGATTCCGCCATCGGTTGGGGTGTGACAGATTGGTATCAGAGCCATAACTATAGGGAATTAGGCAAGACTCGACCTAGTCAGGGTCGAAGTCTTAGAGACCTAGACTATAGTTAAGAACCAAACAAGACCAACTCACGCGCATGCGTAAATTCGCCACTATCACTCACTCGTTTCTATCATTGCGCTCGAATTTTCAAGTTGTGAACAGGTAATAAGGCCGAGAATAGGTGTGAAAGCCGCAAACTCTCGACTAAAGTTGCCTAATCAACTTGCGTTTTTAGCTACAAACGAGGAGAATTATACCAAATCAGGAGTGACATCCATATTTTGATGAATAATCTCCTCAATTTTCATCAAAAACGAGGACGGAAGTTGCAAGATAGGGGTGAAACCCTAACCTTGACGACTCGTCCCGCTTTTATACAAACTCCACCAAAGTTCGATGGACTCCAACGATCTAAAGACACAACCTAACCAAAGGGAATTGCGCCAATGCCCAAGAATCGAGGCAAAGGCATAGTCCTAGAGGTCGTTGTGCAGGATCCTTGCGAATAGTCGAGCTACTTTGGTTAGTCGAAGTCTATTAGCCGCAGACAACCTACCTTTGATTTATCGATCTTTATGAACATTTTAATTTATTTTCTGTTATTTGTTAACGTTTTGAGATACTATTGGTTTCGCCCCAACACTATTGCTTCTGCTAAAACACAAACCCACACAACCCGTCGCTAGCAAATCGACAATAGGAACAGTTAGAATACTTTGTACGCTCGTAGGTGCTTTTAGTGACTAAGTTTATGCGTTTCTTGCTGTTGTGCTTAAGTGATTAGGAATACTGTGATTTTGTGCTCTATATGTCTGTGTGATTTTGTGCAATCCTGTGATTTTGTGACTATATGCGTTTAAATGGTACGTGTTACTGAGCTTTAGTAGTGATAGACGTGTGAGGTGAGATTCGAATACATGTGTTGAGTTCCATGGCGATGTCTATTGCAGACAATGTCGTCTGGATCCCGTCATCAACTCTCTCGTCAGGAAAAGAGGGACAGACGCCTTGCTTCCATCGTCGCGAAAGCTGTAGCAAAGGCTGTGAGCGATGTCTGCGAGAATGCCAGCAAATCATCCGAGGAATCAAGGACTGAGGGTCCTAGAGCTGCCACGAGACCTTTCAGCTTCAAACAATTCAAGTCATGTGGGCCGAAAGAATTCACAGGCGAAGGAGGTCCTACTGCTCTATTCCACTGGTTTGACTCTATCGAGGTTACTCTGCGACAAAGTGGTTGCCCTGATGACCTTCGAACTCTGAACGCTACCGGCGTCTTTCAGTCCCGTGCTTTGGACTGGTGGACGGCTGAGAGGAACAAGAGAGGGAATGATGCAGCTTACGGTTTGTCGTGGGATGAGCTCAAGGAAGTCATGCTAGAGGAATTCTGCCCTCCTCACGAGCGTCAAAAGCTTGAAGATGAATTTTGGCACATACATCAGAAGGATGGAGACAATGCTGGTCTTACTGCTCGCTTCAAACAGCTCAGCATTATCTGTCCTGACCAGGTCAAGACCCCTGAGATAACCATCAAGAAGTACATCCGAGCTTTGCCCGACTGCGTCGCTGATTTCGTGCAAGCGGCCAAGACTACCACGATCGAAGAAACCTATCTGCTGGCCGCTGAGATCAATGACAAAAGGGTCAAGGCTGGGGTGTGGGATAAGACCTCCAAGCCTCTGCATCAAGCTACCGCTACTGCACCAACTGCTGAACCCACGTCGTCAAGCAACAAGCGAAAGAACAAGAGAAAGAACAGCTCCACCAACAAGAACTGTGCGATTTCTGCTGCACCGATCCAAGCTGTACCTGCTCAACAGCGTCAAGTAGTGGCGCCTGTGGCCAATGCACCGCCTGCAAAGCGTGCATATACTGGACCACACCCACTCTGCCCTACTTGCACCTATCATCACCCGACTGCTATTCAATGCCGCTTCTGTGCTCATTGCAACGTCTACGGCCACTTTACTGCCAACTGCCGTATTCGCCAAGCTCCTGTCAATCAAGCTCTACTCGCTGCCCCACAGGGTCAACAAGTTCCTCCGGCACCCGCAGTCAAAGCCAGAGCATGCTTCGCGTGTGGCGACCCGAACCATTTCGCCAACGTGTGCCCAAACAGGGTGGTGAAACAAGAACCCCAGCAGCAACAACAGCAACCACAGCAACAACAACAGCAGCAGCAACAGGCCGCACGAGCCAGAACTTTCAATCTCAACGTGCGTCAAGCCCAGGCCGACAACAACGTGGTGAATGGTACGTTCCTTGTGAATGGTATTTATGCTTCATGTTTGTTTGATACTGGAGCCGATAATTGCTTTGTGTCACTCGAATTTGAGAAACTCCTTAGTCGTAAACGCTCCCGACTCTCCTCTGCATTCGATGTTGAAGTCGCTACCGGAAGAACCATCGCTGTAAACTCTGTTATTCGTGATTGCACTCTTGAGCTCAACAATAACATCTTCTCCATCGATCTCATTCCGATGCAACTAGGAAGCTTTGATGTCATAGTAGGCATGGACTTTCTTCGCGAGAACCATGCCGAAGTTGTGTGCTTCGATAAAATGATTCGTTTTTCTCTCGCAAACGGTGATTCATTGTGCGTTTATGGTGACACTACTTCGAAGGGTCTCAAGCTTATGTCATGCCTACAAGCTAGCAAGTATCTCCGTAAGGAATACAGGGCTTTCTTGGCTCATGTCGTAGCAGCGGAGAAGGAAAAGAAAGAGAAGAAGAAAGTAAAAGACGTTCCAGTGGTTCGAGAATTTCCTCAAGTTTTTCCAGAGGATCTCCCCGGACTACCTCCGAAGCGTGATATCGATTTCCACATTGATCTCATTCCTGGAGCTAATCCTATCGCCAGAGCTCCTTATCGACTCGCGCCGTCCGAAATGCGCGAACTCTCAACCCAACTCCAGGAATTACTTGAAAAAGGCTTTATTCGCCCGAGCACCTCTCCTTGGGGCACACCAGTTCTTTTCGTTAAAAAGAAGGACGGGTCGTTCCGGATGTGCATCGACTACCGGGAATTGAATAAGTTGACTATCAAGAACCGCTATCCTCTGCCCCGAATCGACGATTTGTTTGATCAGCTACAAGGCGCTACGTGTTTCTCGAAGATCGATCTACGTTCCGGATACCACCAGCTGCGTATACAAGAGGAAGATATACCCAAAACCGCGTTTCGCACTCGTTACGGCCATTACGAATTCGTTGTCATGCCTTTTGGCCTAACCAATGCACCAGCAGTTTTCATGGATCTGATGAATCGGGTGTGTAAACCGTATCTTGACCGTTTCGTCATCGTGTTCATCGACGATGTCTTGATCTATTCCAAAACAAGAGCCGAACAAGCGCAACATCTACGTTTGGTTCTCGAGTTACTCCAGGGGAACCAACTCTACGCCAAATTCTCCAAGTGCAAGTTTTGGTTGGGGGAAGTTCAGTTTCTGGGTCACATCGTAAATAGTCAGGGTATTCATGTCGATCCTGCGAAGATTGAAGCTGTTAAGAGCTGGGTTACGCCTAAGAACCCGACTGAAGTCCGCTCCTTTCTCGGGCTAGCGGGCTATTATCGACGATTCATCGAAGGGTTCTCGAAGATTGCTGTACCACTCACTTCTCTCACTCATAAGGACCAGCCTTTTGTCTGGGGAACCAAACAAGAGTCTGCCTTTCGAACCCTCAAGTACATGCTTTACAATGCTCCTGTTCTCACACTACCCGACGGAAACGATAATTTCATTGTCTACTGTGATGCTTCTAACCTTGGTCTCGGTTGTGTCTTAATGCAACGAGACAAGGTTATAGCTTACGCATCTCGTCAGCTCAAAATCCACGAGAAGAACTATACAACCCACGATCTCGAGCTAGGCGCCGTTGTTTTTGCATTAAAGATTTGGCGACACTACCTGTATGGTACTAAGTGTACGATCTTCACCGATCACAAGAGCCTACAACACATCTTTAATCAGAGGGAACTGAATATGCGTCAACGCCGATGGGTAGAACTTCTCAACGACTACGACTGCGAGATTCGTTATCACCCAGGCAAAGCAAATGTTGTTGCCGACGCACTTAGCAGACGGAGCTATCTGCTTAGCACTCGAAATGTTCAAGCCCAGCACAATCTCGAAGCTCTTATTCGCGACGCCCAGCATGCATGTTTCAACGAGCGGACCTTGAAGAAGGAAAGAATCTACCACGATGGAGCCCAGCTTGTGAGCAAATCAAACGGGATATTCCACTTCTTAGACAAGATCTGGATTCCCAAGCGAACCAACTTGCGACAGATCATCATGGATGAAGCCCACAAATCACGATACTCTATTCATCCTGGTGCTGACAAAATGTACCACGACCTTCGATATAGGTACTGGTGGCCGGGTATGAAACGGGATATCGCTCTCTACGTCGGAAAATGCCTAACCTGTGCTAGAATCAAGGCTGAACATCAAAGACCCTCTGGCTTGCTCGAACAACCTCCAATCCCCATGTGGAAGTGGGAGAGCATAGCCATGGATTTCGTAACCAAGCTTCCAACCACGTCATCAGGTCATGACAGCATTTGGGTTGTTATTGACCGATTGACTAAATCAGCTCATTTTCTGCCAATACGAGAAGACTACAAGGTTGAACGATTAGCCCGAATCTACACCGACGAGATCATTTGTCGACATGGGACGCCTCGTGACATCATCTCTGATCGTGATGCTCGGTTTACTTCACGATTGTGGGAAACATTTCAATCGGCACTCGGTACAACGCTTAATCTAAGTACCGCGTTCCACCCACAGACCGACGGTCAGACTGAAAGAACGATCCGTACTCTTGAAGACATGCTCCGCTCGTGTGTCCTAGACTTCGGTGGTAATTGGGATAGACACCTTCCGTTAGTCGAATTCTCGTATAACAACAGCTATCAGGCTAGCATCCAGATGGCACCTTTCGAAGCCTTATACGGAAGAAGATGTCGATCGCCTATTGTGTGGCACGAGATCGGTCACTCGCAACTAACCGGTCCGGAGCTGCTACAAGAAACGACAGACAAAATTTTCCAAATTCGAGACAATCTAGCGAAAGCTCGGGATAGACAGAAGCTTCTCGCCGATAAAAAGCGCAAGCACCGTGAGTATGTCGTTGGTGACTACGTACTCCTAAAGGTATCACCTTAGAAGGGTGTAGTCCGATTCGGAAAAAAGGGGAAACTCGCGCCTCGATATGTGGGACCTTTTAAGATTCTGGAAAGGATCGGAAAAGTCGCCTACAGACTCGAATTACCGGAGGAACTTAGCAATGTCCATCCGACTTTCCACGTGTCAAACCTCCGGAAGTGCATCTACGACCCCGACTTACATGTTCCTCTAGATGATTTACAAGTGAACGAAACATTACACTTCGTGGAAAAGCCTGTCGAAATCATGGATCGCAAAACCAAAGAACTCAGGCGCTCACGCATTCCTATTGTGAAAGTCCGGTGGTAAGGCAAACGAGGCGCGGAGTTCACTTGGGAACTCGAAAGCGATATGAAGGCAAAGTATCCACAGCTGTTTAACGAAGGAGTAATGTCCGGTTAAGAAAGGCAAGGTGGCATACATGTAAATAAGGAGAAATCCCTTATAATCCTTTGCCTATCGATAAAAAGTGTTAGGGTTAGAGATTGAGACTTTTGCTCATTTGGAGGTTAGAGAGAGAAACTAGAGAGAGAAAGCTTGTACACGTCTTACGAATCTATTGAATCACGTTAAAAATTGGACATTCTTGTGTATAGATCTCGCTCGTGCACGGATTCCGCACGTCGTACGAGTCGGATCGCAATCGAAACAAATCACACCGGAACC
This sequence comes from Helianthus tuberosus, assembly GCA_030545235.1. NCBI lineage: Eukaryota > Viridiplantae > Streptophyta > Magnoliopsida > Asterales > Asteraceae > Helianthus > Helianthus tuberosus. The sequence continues at coordinate 140,811,720 of CM060424.1, forward strand.
TAACCAATAGAGTCACAGTTATAATATATACTAAGTACAAATGATCCTCGCAACCGAGCTCCTGCTCAGATACCACTTGTACTTTCGTTTATCATATCCAAAATCAGCCGATTTTTTAACCGTAAAATCCTCGTTAATTTGACGATTTTCAATGGTCCAAACGAAGAACTACCACACGTGATCCACGAACTAGTTACCGCTTCAGCTTAATTTCGGGACGAAATTTCCTAAACAAGGGGAGGCTGTAACACCCCGCGTTTTCACGAGTGAAAGTCAAAGTCAAGGTCAAAGTCAACGACCGATTTCGCGCGACGTGACTCGTAGAATTGTTTGTATGATATTTAGATTATGTGGAGTAAATGTCGTACATGACAACAATCAAGTCCTGCTAACCGTATTTCAATCGACCTACGACTGGGAACGATAGGAAGTAACAATGCGATAAAGTTAATCAAGTTATGCTAATCAAATCGACATCAAATCGTAACTCGAGCTGTGTATTTTACTTGCCGTTATACGTGTGTGTGTGCCTTACGTGTTACCTGTGCATGTTTATTTTATGTCATTTTATGTTGTGATAATCAAGCGAACTCAATCGAACTCGAAATCTAACTCGAATATAAACGAACCCGAACCCGAATTCCGAGTCGAACCCTATAAGAAGTAGTTGGGACTGAAAGTAATTTAATTAGGAAACCCTATCGAATCGCTCGCAAATCGAAGCCGAATCAACATCGCACCGAACACACCAAAGGAGGTGGCGTCCGCACGGATTGCCCATCCGCACGGATTGCCCATCCGCACGGATTGCCAATCCGCACGGATGACCCGTCCGCGCGGATAACCTATCCGGGTGCGTGCCATGCGCACGGCTCACCCTTTCCCTTTTTGGCATCCTATAAATACACGGGTCACTCTCCACTTTTTCCACTTTTGGCAAGTGACGTCCGAACCACACGCATTCTTCACCTTTTCCCAGATTTCTCCCAATCCAGGTAAGATCTTGCACCAATTCTTGTACATCTTTGATCACTACACAATTCCACACATTTCTATCTTTCGAAACTTCGATTTTAACCATGAAATCATCCGGATTTGAGGTGTTCTCGGGTGACGTCATCATGAAGTTCATAAGAACTTCAAGCTTGGCTTCATTCCATCAAGAATATCTCAGATCTAAATGATTTCTACAAGTTTTTACAATAACTTCACCTAGATCTAAACTTTTCTAAGGATAAAAGAGTTGAAAGAAATAAACCTAAGTTCTCTCCTTCTTTTACCCTTAAAACCGGTACGAATCCGATCAGTCCTAGTGTTCTACTCGTCAATAGTGATGCCCTAGTTCTAGATCTGGAGTCCTACCCATAGACAACTGATTTCGGGGTTAACCGGGACGACCGTTCTGAGTCGCCGACAGGCCGAGTTAGGGTGATTCCTGACCGGTCTAGTCACGCGGGTGAGAACACAACTCCAAGTGGTTGCCACGTGATCAGAACGTCTCGATAAACGACAACAGAAACCAAGTGTAGACGAACGGAACAACCAGGCCAGTTGCCCGCACGGACAAGCTATCCGCACAGACTAGCTGTCCGCACGGACGAGCCGTACGCACGTACAGGTCATACGCACGTACAGGTCATACGCACGGGTTGTCATCCGCACGGACTACCCTTGGGACCCACTTTCCAAACGAGGTTTGAGTATCGACGAACGAGCAATCCGGACGGACGACCTCTGAATGGATTACTCTTCGAATCATGAGATACTAAGGCCTTAAAATGAAAATCAAACAATCTTCATCCGCACGGTCAAGTCGTACGCACGGACAGGCTATCCGGACGGATTGTCTCTGCCCGCGCGCACAGGCTGCCCGCACGGATTACCATACGCACGGACCGCCGTCCGCGCGGCCGGCTTGAAAGATAGAAACACTTTGGTGTTTTCTAAATGGTACAACGAAAACTCCAAAGTACAAGCCATCATACACAAACACATCTTAGGAAGAAACAATCCACTTGAACATTTATCCACACATACAATCTAACCGTACGGATAAGTCACCCGCACGTACAACAAGTCCGCACGGATTACCACCCGCACGGACAGTCGTACGCACGGATAACCTATCCGGACGCATCACCATCCGGACGCATCACCATCCGCACGGATAGGTCATGCGCACGGATGACTCCTACTCACGGATAACTGATCCGCACGATCAGTCATCCTACCCACTCTCACTTGTACTGTTTTACGCGTCACTTATCGTTACGTTATCAAATCTATTCAGGCTAATCGTACTCGCTGTAAAGCGCTCCCTTCAATCCACATCACTGTGAGTATACTCGAACCCTTTTTGCTTTTAGCACTTTTGGGTGTTACATACGTTACAACTATTCAAACTACAACTATCACACTACTCAAGCTATTTTAAACGCTCAATCCATCAAAACACCACCAACCTCTCCTAAACCCAAAAGGAGAAGGGTAACCAATGTTGTCCTAGATGATGACACTTCACCACCACAAACAACCACACAATCACTGCCACTTGTACCTATTCCAATGTTTTCCTAGATGTTAAAATGTGTGTTGAAAGCATTTCTCCTGTTTGATTGTGTGCAAAGTTTATTTCCATTTTAATTCTGCTGCATTACTTGTTCATCTTCTTAATTCTTAAACAAAAACACAATAAAAAAGAAATTCAGATCCTAACAACCTCTAATATGAGTTCATGATCTAATTCGGTGATTTGAAGACATTGTTGTTGAATCTAATGAGATGGTTGATGTAATGTGGTCGTATTAATAACAAATAGTAATTAATCTAAATAACTTTCCCGAGCCCGGGAAGCAATCCCGGGTAAAAACCTAGTCTCTATATAAATTACAAGAAGATGGATAGTGTTTTTTTGTCTTTTAGTCTATTTTGTCATTTAGTGTAAATTTTTTTTAGAGTTAAATACCTGGATAGTCCCTGTGGTTTGGCCTTTTTTCACCTTTAGTCCATAACTTTCTAAAAATACCTCTATTGTCCCCAACTTTTCAATTTTTGTTCCCGGATAGTCCCTGGCATGGATGAGAGTTAGTTTTCTCAGTTAAGTTGGTGTAAAATGTCTATAATGCCCTTAAGTAAAACAAAATGAATTAATTAAGTATCTTTTTCTTAAAATATAAAACCCAAACTCATCCCTTTCCCCACCACAGTCTGTCTTCATTATCACCTTCAACCCCCCCTCTCTCTAAACCACCACCACCTAATAGTTACCTCTTTTAGTTACCTATTCCATTTCTTCGTATTTTAGATCTCATCGGAAACCGAATCTCCGACGAGATTCCGTTCGATATCGGAAAACTCAAGCGGTTAGATTCCATACACGATATTCTACATCTGCCGTCTCTAAGATCTAGATCTCTCGTTAAACCGGATCTCCGGTCCAATTCCTGAATCTCTCGGTAAATAGGCGGTTTTAGCGACATTAAACCTTGACGAAAACATAATTTCCGGTAAATTACTGGCGACATGAAAATCACATGATAATCTTGAAAACCAACTGGAAAAAGAAAACTAAAACTATTACATAGAAGCCTAAAAAAGCATACTTTGCCTACAAGTTTATCAATATCGGTGCATATATCTTTGCGTCTTGCACATGTTGGTAACCTAAGTTGTATTGCTCCTGTTTATCGTGAATGTTAACTACTTACAGGAATGGAAATCAAGAAAGCTTGTAATCAAAACTCAACTCAGCCATTCAGTCAACATATAATAATATTATCAATGGTGATTAAAGAAAAATCAAAACAACAGATATGATCTTCTAGAAACATCTCATAGGTTTAACCAAAACTCAGCCACAATTCAGCACATTCATATAAACATTAATCACAGAATAATCTTATGTCAAAATACTTTTTCTAGTCAAACTTCACATACAATACTTGGTGGTGAGAGGGCATGTTGTGGTGGCGGAAGGGTGAGGCTGCAAAGTGGGTGGAATAGGTTGAAGATGGAGATGGTGGGTCCCACAAAGAAGATTGGAGGTGTTTGATTGGGTGAGGGGTTGGGTGGGACCCATTGAATTTATAAATGTTTTATTATTTTTATTATTTTGTTTTGTATTAAGGGCATTTTAGTAATTTCACACTCACTTAACACAAAAAACTAACCCCCATCAGCGTCAGGGACTATTCGGGAAAGAAATTGCAAAAGTTGGGGACTATAGCTGTAATTTTAGAAAGTTAGGGACTAAAGGTGAAAAATAATCAAACCACAGGGACTATCCGGGCATTTTTTTTTTCATTTGCAACTCATGTAGTTTAATTACAAAAAGATAAATAATCTTTTTTTTGTCTTTTAGTCTATTTTGTCATTTAGTCTAATTTTTTTTTCATTTACAACCTATGTAGTTTAATTATTGTGTTCTTTTTCTATTACATTAACCAAATTATTTTTCTACTCCTAACTAGTTTTTATAATGAACACGTTAATGCCATTGTAATTTATCTCTATATAATTTAGAAAAAGATGAATGGTGTTTTTCTTTGTTTTATAATATATTTTGTCATTTAGTGTAAACTTTTTTATTTGCAAGCCATGTAGTCTAAATAGTTTTTTATAACGAACACGTTAATACCATTATAACTTATCTCTATATAAATTAGAAAAAGATGAATAGTGTTTTTCTTTGTTTTTTACTTTATTTTACCATTTAGTGTAAACTTTTTCATTTGCAAGCCATGTAGTCTAATTATTGTTTTCTTTTTCTTTTAGATTAACCAAATTATTATTCTACTCCTAAATAGTTTAAACAAACACGTTAATACCGTTTCAGACATATTTTTTAACTTTTCTTTTTCTTTACTATAACAATTGTGACGAAAGTTTTTGTTAGTTTAGTTTTTTTGACGAACGCGCCGATACTCTTTTGAACATATATTTTAACTTTTCTTTTTCTTTGCTATAACGAGCGCACCAAAACTGGCTGAGTTTTTATCATTTTCTTTTTCAGTTACCTTTGTTATTTACAATATTGTTTTACCTTTTGTTATTATTTTGATGTTTAGAGCTGAGTTACGATGCAAATAGAATAACACATTTAGATATCATTTTATTTAATTTTATAAATTTATTTATCAGTTGTCATAGTGTGCTATATCTTCTGAATTCTAACCGAGTCCTTGTGCAACGCGCAGATAACTACAACCCTAATTTTGATAATTTTTAAAATTTGATAGAAAAATTTAATGGACATTCTCAAACAATGGGGACTGATTATAATTAATGAAAGTTAATGATCAAATCCATAATATGACTAATTTACAACAACCATATGTGTAATTAACTTCTTATTTTAAGTTGTGCCTCTGATGTTACGTCCACAACGATTTCCTAGTGTTTATTATGCGCTTCCATCATATTATGTTTATCAACATAATTGGGCAATTAAATACAACTTGCTTATGTAATGTTTGTAGTACATAATATTAGTTACCGTTTACATAACTTCTACCACAAAGATCTCAAAAGAAAAAAGCTTATCATGATAATCCTTTATCATAAGAAGGTCTCGGATGGCCTTCTATTTCAAAAAAAAAAAAAAAAAAAAAAAAGGTTAACCGTAATTAATTAACATAAAGTTGTTCTTGACGCCATTTGATGATTTCGGCTCGAAAAACCTGTATGGACTTAAAAAAAAAGAGTATGGACTTAAAGTTAAGAATTTTTTATTTTCTTTTGATTCAGAGAAACAATTATCTACTTTACGTTTTGACAATCTCATGTGACACATGTTTGACAAACGCTAAAGTTGTTTTACTTTTATATAATGTATCATTTGATAATTTTCGCATTTTCGGACTTTTTAAGACATTATATTAGTTATAGTAGTAGGTCCCTCTTTTGAAGGTGACGTTACCCTCAACCCAGTGGTTTGAGTCAGCAGAGATACAATCCCAAATGGTCGGAATATTGAAAGACAATTAAGTAAGTTATTAATGCGAAAAGTGGTATGCCCATCTGTTGAAGGTGACGTTACCCTCGACTAAGTGGTTTGAGTCAGTAAGGATACAATCCTAAGAAGCCGGTTTAAAGTATTAATAGTAGTTTACATATGAGGAGTTCAAGCTATTCGCACCCCCGCCATCTAATACCAGTGAGTATTGAAGGAGATCCTAGTAAACTTGAACCAGGTCCTCGCAGGATCTATACACTGAACGAGACAAGAACTTTACCAAACCATTCCCCTAACCCCCAACAAGGTAGTCAACGTGCCTTTATATAGATCGTAAAGACATGAATGATGTAATCTTTTACTTTATATAGACAGTAAAGTAACCACATGATACCACGGAAAAATGATAAAGAAAATTCACCTTCAACATAAGAAACTAGTTATTAAATTCATTAATACAAACCTAAATAAAAAGTGTCGAAAGATTAAAAATCAAAAGTAATACATAAAAGACTTGTCTTCACCAAGTGATGTAAGATGCTTTACCAAACATGACCTTTGATTGACAAGAACCTTTACAATCAATCTTAGATCCCGAGACTACTACACACTCTAAATATGGATGATGGATGATGATGGTGGGTGTTGGTGTTGTAGTGGTGGCAAAGTGGGAGAGTGGTGGTTTGTCAAGAGATGTCTTTCAAATGAATCAAGCACCCCTATTTATAGCCTGCACAGAACTCTGGCCACGGCCCCGTGTCCAGCTGGCACGCCCCGTGGCCAACATCTTCTCTTCCTTTATTAATTGCAATTGTCAGTAGAGGGCCCCACACGACCCCGTGTCTCCTGGGCACGGCCCCGTGGTCAACTCTTATCTGTACTATCAAGATTTTACGTATCTTTGCGTTGACCACGCCCCGTGTTGAGCTGGGCACGCCCTCGTGGTGGGCGTGGAAGCTTCTACAGGTTTATCTTTTGTGCAAGTTTCTGACCACACCCCATGCCCAGCTGGGCACGACCCTGTGGTCACTCTCTGTTTCTTTGTTTTTGCTTTGAGAGATGCTGCCGAGAGGTCGGACATGTCACGTTTATTTCTTCTTTATGTATTTATGTTGGTTTTGGCTGCTTACTTGCTCCTTTTGTTCTTTTAAGCTCGTTTGGTCCTGTAAATTCAAAAGGAAGAAAGAAACACGCTTTTTTCAAACATTAGTATTAAAAAAGAGTTAGTTTTATGACTCATTTGATGTAATTTATATGTTGCATTTTGCACAGATCAATTATGCACTTCCGTCATATCATGTTTATCAACGTAATTGGGTAATTAAATACAACCTGCTTATGAATGTTTGTAGTTCATATTCTAGGTTACTATTTTTTTCTCAATTAAACGGTACCAGAAAACTTTAACATCAAGTAAACTAGTTCTTCAATTATCATGATAAGTTTTTTTTTTTTCTTTCGAGACCTTCCGTTTACGTAACTTCTACCACAAAGGATGCCCTTCCACAGTGGCGAAGCTTGCCGGATAAAACGGAGGGGGCTAAAACATATATACCCAAAAATTTCTATAGAATCGGGGGGGGGGGGGGGGGGGTAAAAACGTATATATCCAAATATTTCTATACGAAAACTACATATATAACACTACTGAGCGAAAAATCCCGGGGGTCGGGCGCCCCCCCCCCCCCCCCCTCCCCCGCCCCCAAGAAGCTTCGCCCCTGCCCTTCCAAGGATGGACCAAAGGAAATCCCCCACTTATTTATTTATTTTTTTAAATTCAACATGTTTTTTTAAAAGTCTTCATCATTATCTTCATACATATACAGTAAAAGTGTAAAATCTCCAAAAAAAAAAAAAAAAAAAAATCAACATATACACCTAACAAGCAATCACCAAAGGGCAAAATCCCAGTTCAATAAAACCCTAAACCTTTAACATCACACTCAACATACATACATCCAAACAAATCTGATTGTATAAATTCACAAAAACCCTAGATTATACACCAAAAAAATGCTCAATCAATCACTATCAAACTAGTACTTTACCCGTCCGGTGGACGGGAACGTTAACGTCATAATGTTGAACGAACTGACACGAGTAATAAAATACTTCATTTGACCTTAATTAAGTCAGCTGTGCATATCAGTTCAGTTCTGCAGCTTCTATTATTTACATAAAAATCTTATGAAATTAAGAAAAATGGATTGTTGATGGGATCTTTTCTGGGCAGTAGTTAAATGCAGCAAAAATTTGATTTTCATACTTCTAATCACTTGAATTCTCAAGGAAAGTGGATTGTTAATGGGATTTTTTTTCTATTGAACACCCAACTTACTTTAAAGTAATATGAACTTTTAATGCAACTCCCTTTAAAATTCATAACAAAAATATGAAATTCTTTAATCATGAGGAATCAGATTTACATAAGAGCCTTGTTGTTTTCTAGCCCTTTGGACCTAAAAGTCAAAATTACAGATATACATGCATCTTAAAACAAATATTGAATCCACAATCCTTTCCCAACAAACTCCCCTAAGCCCGTCACGCAAACCCCTTCAGCCCGAAGACAAGACAAAACAAAATGAAAGAATACGATGGACTTCGTTACCTCAAACTACGATAATTTCACCAGTAACCCATCCTCAAGCAGCAACGATCCATCCTTCAAGTTAACACTTAAGCTTTTGAATCTCTCTCTCTTGAGTAGGATTCGAGAAATCCATCGTGTAATAAAGAGAACACAAAAGTAGCAAGAAAGCTTCTCACAGAAATAAATATACCTTCTGCAAGTCTAGAGGTGCAATCCTGGCCATCTTTTTTTTTTTTTTTTTTTGTTAACTTTAGCAGGCTCAGCACAAACATAAACATGTCTATTATTTTCATGACACTCCATGTATGGGACCTTTTTATCAGATGTATAGAGCTCTGCCCCAGTTGTATTATGCTCTTGTTGTTGTTTCTGTTGTTTCCTTTGTTCAAAATATTGTTACTTGATAATTAGCTCTCCTGCAATCTCTATTTTATGGACATCCAGCTCCTCGTATAACCAAATAAAAGGGATAACATACCTCTTTTGCGTTGACTGAATTTCCTCATTTAAAAGAACATTCTCAACGGTGTTACGAGGACCAATCTATAACGAAAGGTGTATCAACAATAGATGTCTTAGCTCATGATTCGCCTTAAACAAAATAGATTATTATATATACAAAAAATCTTGCATAGGTCTACCAAAGTATAAACTGAAAAGTATAAGAGCATACCTCATGTTATGACGAATCACTCTCGTCTCCCACCTCACGAGAATCATCACTTCCACTTTCAACTCCTTGGTTAAGATTATCAACTCCATCACTCAATATAACTTCAATGCTTATTGTTCTCACCATCCTGTTATTATAACAATAGCGATAACGAAATATCACATTTATAAATTTAGGTTACTATAAACTTTCTTTAAAAAGCCTACAAATTTCCCAATTTTTCAAACTTATTATTGTGAAAGGAAAAGAAATAAACATGTGTAAGATTTGAGGTAACTAATCTTGGCTGAACTTAAATAAAAAAAACGCATAAACATAATAGATTTCCTACTCACTAATAAGGTAATTACCATGTACCTCGTCTTCTGAGAATTCACTCTTTTCAACATCGGTTCACCGTTCACTTAACTACCTGCTGCACCAAAATCGCTATAAAGAATCGAACAATAAAAGTTGTATCTTGATTTAGTTGATTCAATACGAAGATGTATGTTTTCATGGAGAGACATGTATATGCAAACCGGAATCGAACAACTAAGAGATGGGGCTTGATGAAGGATCTGGCAGTTTAGGGTTTTCAATGTGGGTGAAAATCCTTGTTTTTGTAAAATTACCAGAAATTCCGGCCATGAGACACCGCAAAATAACTTCCACAGACCTCGATTTCTGTACGAGAGTACCAACGATCTTAGTCATTGACGAAAAATAACTCTGCACAAACAAACTTGCCAACGGAACACAGTAAACAAATCATTAAAACAACAATCAACAACCTAATACAACAGCAGACAACAAACTTTTCAAAAAATCAAAACCGATAACCTAAAATATGCGTTACGAGAGAGAATCAAACAATGAAGATTATCCTTAGCGCCCATAGCATTCACGATTACATCCGAGAACGATCCGTGATCAGATACTTCCGATTGAATACGATTCGTAGAGGGAGATGAGATTACAACTGAGTGCCCAAAGTTCGTCGCTGGTGATGTTGTTGGAGTGGTGGTGTGAAGTTTGCCGGTCTATTTCCGTCGTTGTGGTGGTGGCATTGAGATGATTGTAGTACAATCGTAGGTGGTAATGGTTAGGGTTGTGATAGAAGTTCAATGGGGATTGAAGAGTGGAATATAAGGGGAGGGTAGAAGCAGAACGTGGGAGTGGAATTCGGAAGGAGAAAACCGCTGCAAACTGCAAAACTTCCCGAAGAAATTGCTGGAATTCAGGAATCATGGCCTGATTTTTAGCTATTCAAGAGAGAGAGAGTCTGAACTGCTAGAAACTGACTTTGTCAGTTATTTTTTAGAGTTTATGTGGCTAGGATTTGATCTTGAAGAGATCTGACGGATGCGATTAAATTTGAGAGCGGTTGGCTTTTACGCCGTCTATAATATATATAATTACAACAATCGGAACCCAAAAACAAAACCATCAAACTTAAACCAGATCAAACAGCAAAGAAAGTTCAATCAAATCAACAAATCATCAAATTACACAAACCCTAGATCAGAAAACTTACCTAAAGACAAATGAAACAGCAAAATCGACTAATGGGTATCACCATTTTAGGTCAAGAAGCTTCGAATCTTGACGAAAGTTTTGAACTTGCAGCGTTTTTGAGAGGAATTGTAAAATAGCCGTTAAACGGCATTATTGGGTGAGGTGGAGGGCCGGCAGCATCGTCCTGGCCAAGCTGCTGAAGACGACAATGGACCACAGGAAATGGTGTTGGGGACCGGAGCCGAGGCTGGACGGGCCAGGGCCGTCCCCCACACCGACTAGCCTTACAAGGTTAATTTTTCTTTCTTTAGAACATATTAGAGTTTAGATATTTATTGAAAATAGTGTGTACTAAGTGGTTAGTTTTGGTGGGTTACTTTACAAAATGAAAATCAAAATACTATAAGCACACTTATACTATAAAAATATGTACAGTAAACTATATTTTTTTCCCTATGGTTTAGCTTACGGATTCGATCCTGATTAACAAATTTTATACATTCGGTCATTGAAGGTGACTCTTTGTTTTCATAAATGGTTCATTTGCTTGACAACATTAATTTAGTGAGCTTTCAAGGGATAATTTCATCAATTTACTAGCAAATTACCCTTTTATATAGAAAAATTAACCCCACCCGAACCTCCTACAAATAAATTATAAACCTAACTTCATCGGTTCATCACTACTCAGAATAAGCACCTAAAACTGACGGTATTAATATACCATTTATGAAAGCCAGCATTAGGGATTGAGTCCGTAAATAGTTTGCAGCAATGATCAAATACATAAGTTGTCACAAACCATAAGGATAAAAATATAAACTACTCAAATGTTATACATGATTTGATGTGATGTATATCGATTTCTACTTTTGGATATGTAATAAATCTAAACCTTCTTGATTGATACCAGTTTATAGAATATCATTGCTAAAGGTGAGACCATAAAGGTAAAGTAGTGCTATCGTTTGGTAATTGAAAAGGACGGATTTAGTCCAAAATATGGTGCTCATCAAACTCACTTTTGATTCCAAACAAGTAAGCTTAATTGAATCACAATTGCTTTTTTGAAACGAAGACTTTCTCGTGTTTGGCCACCACACTCTCCAAATCGAGAAGACTCGTTACCCCACTCCGGCCGGACTATCTTATCTTAACTGGGCCCATGTTGGCTTCAGAGTTTGGCTTGGGCGTTCCCCAGAGAACCATACCGCCGGTTGCCACTTGACAGCCGTTGTGGCACCACAAGAGCAGAACTCTCTGGAGTAACACACGGTAGGATGAAAACCCAGGTGGGCTTGGGATTCGAACTGTCATCTCGCACAAGGCATAGCTCAAATCATTCATTGCCTTAATCTATCAAAAGGGACAAAGTGAAGATCGAACATGGATCTCCACTGGAAAAACCGAGCCTCCTACTACTAGACCATAAGTGGTGGATGAGGTAAATTTCTTTGTAGTAAGCCATATTTAAAATAAGAAAAAAACATCGTGTTTAGATTTAAGTCGATTTTATTATAGCTAGGTCATTCATTATTTATTTTAACATACAAATCATTAAATAGCTAGAAAAAAAAGTGAAGTAACTGAGTTTGAAGTTGTCCAAAATGTAACTTGTATGCCTTCAATTTTATAAATTATCTAATACAGAATTCAAGTTTATATAGTTTTATAATCCTGTTTAACAAGTCACATAAAAACCCGTTTACAAAATGAAGGAGAGAGAGTCTGTGTGTCACACAACATCTGTCTTTAACTAGTAAAAACAACCCGCGCTACGCGGCGGGATTCGTTTGGTTAACCCACGTGTTGCGGGGGCATGGGTCGTAAGATTGCGCCAAGTAGTAAACAAACATAAAGACGAATTTACACCGCTGCGTGACGTAAAACACATTAAAAGACAAACGTGAACTAATAATGCAAAATGGCAAAAAACGTACAAATTCGAAATCATACCGACACAATTGATTATATTGCCTATTTAATCAACAAATTTTGTAAGATATAAAAATTACCTGATATGTAATATTTAATTTCCTAAAAACGGCAAATGAATGTGAAGAAATGGCAATTTTGAAATTAGGCTTCAAAAAGAAAGGCAAATTTTATTTGTTATATGCTAGATGGAAGCCCCCGCCGCGATACTGCCGGGGGGATTAGAAATTAAGACGTGACATATACAAATCTAGGTTCAACACGTTCATAAAGTGCGTCGATGATCGCCCTTAATTCAGCTTGTATCTTGCGAATATTTGCAACTTTCACTATTAGTTCCGTGAAGTTTTCAGCAAGGGATTGCCTGTATTCATCAAGTTCAACCATTGGTTTTCCATTTATAGTAGTCATTATAATAATATAACAATAGAAATGAAACAAATATAGGTAAATGAAATTCAAATAAACAAAGTTCACACCGCCTTTATAAAGTGAAGTATACTAATGACTACAAATGACTCACTTACGGCAAGCAAAGTGTTAACACTTTTTCCATATGTTTAACCCAATGAAGTAAGGCTCTAGCATAAGCTACCTGTATACATTAAATCAAGAATCACATATTATTTTTGTCTGTTCCACACATTCATAAACCTATATCATAAAATATTAGAAAAAAAGAATACATAATTTACTTGCAATGCTACATAGAGATGGAGTGATATCTTCGGTTAAATAAAAGCAAGAGAAGAAAAACTAACGCCTAAAAATATTCATTCACCATAAGAAAGTATATATTAGCAACACCTTAGCAAGAAGTTAAGCTGAGCCAAATTATAACCTTAAGAGCCACCCAAACACAACAGAATCTCACCCAACCCAAAACAGATACATTACTCCCAAATGCAGCCACAAATTTTTTAGCCTCTAACCAAAATGTATTCCACTGAAAGTGGACCAATTTGACACCTTCACAACAGTAGTTTTTGACTTTTCATAACGCACAAAGAGTAGAAAATTATTACACAATTTAAATTTGAAAACGAAAGAAATAACCAATACCTGAATCTAACGACAACAAATGGGCAATTTGTTCCATTTCCGATGCACTGCTTCAACGCCGATAACCACCATCGTCATTGTTTTGATTCCTATGTGTTTCCAGAGACTCGATTTTGAACTCAGTTGTTATAAATCAAGATCTACACATATAGTACAACTCATTAATGCACATATCTTGTAACCAAACTTTCACATTCATAATTTTCTCTTAAAACCACTATTAATCTTCATTAAGGAACATAAAATCCAGAAATTGAATAGAATGAGGTTTGACAAATACAAACTTCAACTACTAATTAACCAAATCTTCAAAGAGTCAAAGAACAGAAAGTCAAAATTAGGGTTTATATGTTTACCTTATGAGGTGATTTGCAGAACCTACGAGGTCCGCAACATATTCATCTTCAGATTGTTGGTGGATGCTTCTCATGGTGGTGGCTATGGTGGTCGTATGGTGGTTGTTGTAAATGGCTATGGCTTTTAGTATTTCTGAATCATGTATGCAGCCTGTTCCAGATCTTTGTGATGTTATAAACTTATCAGTCGCTTGAAGTTGTTCCTTTCATGGCAGATTTGAGTTTCAAAATGTCATCTATACACCTTGGAGGTAGCTGCGGACGGTATGGGCAATTTTAGAAAGTTAGTGGTGTATTGAGGCGCTATGATTTTGTGAACAAAAAGAAGCTTTCGCAAGCATAAAGAACCGACCTCGGAGTTTTTTTCAATGTGGCACTTTGGCGCTAGCCCATCCAAGTAGTTCCCGATTTTATTTTCGATCTTTGCTTCTTTTTCTCTATACAATGGGAAACTATCAAAATGGTTGTTAAGCAAGCACATAAATGCAACACTGAAACACTTACTTGTTTTACTTTACGCTTGTAGTTAAGATTGTGTTGAATGTTAGAACACGTTTTCCTATGAGGCCTTAATCTGCAGAAAAAAAAGGCATAGAAAAATATAATTCAAGTATTAAAAATAAATTAGGCATGAAAGGGTTGTTTCAAAGTCAAGAGTTTATTTAAAAAAAATAGATTTGACCTTCGATTCTGAAACCAGACTTTGATCTGCTTTGGCTCGATGATTGAGAGGATAGGGCACTCGTGAATGACTTGTTTTTGTTGTGAGCACGGTTTTGGGCAATGTTACGGTGTGAACCGAACATATTTGCCATTGTTCATTGCCATTGAGTCCTCTTTGCAGTCTGAAGTGATCGCTATCATTACTCCAAATTCAGTAAAGATTGCTGAATAAAGGGATAAAAACTACATCAAAAATAAAGAAACAAACCCTTCTTATTTTTGCCTACTAGAAATCATAGGAAAACTAAGTAGCATTAAAAAGAGGCAGAATAACGCACCTGAACACTAGCAACGACCTTCGTTGTCCCTCGCGATTTGTCGTCGGACATGTTCCATCACCAGAAGTGTTGATTCCGATGCGTAACCACCACTATCGTACACCCAAACCTCTAAATCTTACTACACCATAAGGTTGGTTTGCTTTTTGCCTAAAATTTGGATAGCATCCCCCTGATAGAAATGTTGTTAGTGTTAGTTGTAAATGTGGTATTTGTAATACATTGTGAACGATAAAGAAAACCTTGTCTTATAGGATTTGAAGTAAGGTGCTACTTTCTTAACACACGCAGACTTCAATCTCTGTCGTTGCGTAGCTGTATTGTAGAGCCGGGATTGTCTTGATTTTCATTTATGTGCATCTGTTTCAGCAGCAAACAATAGAAAACGTAATTGTATATTATTATTAAAGAGAATAACAGAATGCATATGCTATTGCAATAATAGTTAGTGTATGATGTAAATATATATCATATATGATATACGTATGCAAACGGACAATAACAACAACCTAATTGTTATTTACTTGACTCAACAGGTCGCGGAAGACAACATTTTTTGTTGTGTTCAACGTAGTGCTTTCTGCAGAAGTGATTAGCATTTTAAGCGAATTTGGGGATGTCGCACGAGATAAAGCAACGTATAGTTGGCCATGTGTAAAGACAGGTTGTGGAAGATAGATACCAATTTTGTTGAGAGATTGCCCTTGACTTTTATTTATGGTCATAGCATAACAAACTTTTATTGGAAATTGCCTTCTTGTAAAAACAAATGGTAAATCTGTATTTTTATGAATGAATTTAATTCTAGGTATGTACACACGTTTTCCTATTGATACACCTGTAATTATAAATGCTTCTATTACTTTTGGTAACTGCTGAGATACTAATAGACGTGTGCCGTTGCATAAGCCTAATGGTTGGTTTATATTTCTAAGTAGCATGACTGGGGTATTTACTTTCAAAACTAATTTATGGGGAGGAATGCCAGAAAATGTAAGTTGATATAAATGCTTCTATTACTTTTGGTAACTGCTGAGATACTAATAGACGTGTGCCGTTGCATAAGCCTAATGGTTGGTTTATATTTCTAAGTAGCATGACTGGGGTATTTACTTTCAAAACTAATTTATGGGGAGGAATGCCAGAAAATGTAAGTTGATTAAGATATTCCTGTGGATATAAAGTCTCTAAATCTGATGCATGTTGCGTGTGAGGTATCATAGAATCGTAGCTTACATAAGTTCTGGCTTCACCAGCAGTCATAGTCAAAATTAAGTTGTTTATTTCATCTGCTGTTTGATTTTTTGGACAAACGATTGCCCTGTTTGACATGTTTGTGGCAGACGGATTTCTAAGTATCGCATCTTCATATACAAACTCTATTAGAGATTGTAGGCTGTTTTAATCTTGTTGGATTAAAAAATTGTCTGGAATCTGAACAATTTTTGTATTATGAGGATCCTCTGTATCAGGCTGCCCTATTTCACCATCTCCAATGTCTAGTAACCATGAAGCGAATGTTGATGATGGTTGTGTTGATGTATCATTATTGTTTGTAAGCCTCATATTGTGATGCAATGTATATACTTTAAAAGATGGCCATAAGTAAGAGTTTGGTAAAGTTGAAGCTAGGATTTGTGATCTTGTGCTTTTTGGTCTAACCGGAAGTGTTTGTCGAAAGTCTCCGCCTAAAAGTATTGACATGCCGCCAAATAAATGTGTGTCGTTTTCTAGGATATCTTTGAGTGTTCGATCTAAGCATTCAAAACAACATCGGTCACTCATAGGGGCTTCATCCCATATCACTATTGATGTTTGCTTGAGAAGGTTTGCAAGCTGAGTACTCTTCTTAATATTACAGGTAGATTCGTTCGATAGATCTATGGGAATGTTGAAACGTGAATGCGCAGTCCTCCCTGAAGGTAGAATAAGTGATGCGATTCCTGAAGCGGCGTCTGCCAGTATAATTTTTCCAATAGATCTAAAGTAAGAGAGTATTGTAGTCCATAAAAATGTCTTCCATGTGCCTCCATGACCATAAACAAATAATAATATTTGAGCTTTGTTAATATGTGCTGTTGTGACTGCATTGTAAACACTAAGTTGGTCTGCATTAAGCTGCGAGTGCATCTCAGAGTGTTGAACTTGCAATGCAGATCTATCATAGCTTGTTTCTTCGAGTAGGAGTCTATTCTTTAAGATAGCAAGAAGTGTGTCTGATGGCAACGGCAAACCAAAATCTTGAAGCGACTTTGATGGGGTCGAAGAATTGAGGATTTTTTGAAGCTCCAACAGCACTTGTTGTTGTAAATCATTATCGTTTATGAAGAATGATGGGTTTGTAGCATTGGAATTTAAAGTACGTAACAGATCATCGGCCATTTTTCTCCATTGAGACTCCCACAAAACTAAAGGGTTGCTGACTTCACAAAATAGAAGCAGGTGACAAAATAGGGACCTCAATTCTGAGGACGTGGCCCATGAGGATGCATCAGTGAATGCTTCCAACCATTCTCTATCGTCGCCTATCAACCCCAAAGCCTCGCACGCTGCCCGAAAGGTGGTGTAGGTAACATGTGCGACTGTACGAATATCTGCATATGATTTGCAGCCTTTTTGATGACAAAGTAACATACGCAAATAGAATAATTCGCCAGCTGTTGGATGTACGTATACAAGTCGACCAATGGCTGTGCTACCTAACCGGGCTCTACGAATCCATCCTTTACCAGAAGACTCCCACCAAAACCTAGATGGATAGTCACTGTATGTAAGGTGCAATCCCTCTGGCTCTTTACAATTGTTATTCAACCATTCAGTTAATGTTGTTTTTCCAAAAGATGGGTTGTTAACGATTGCCTGCAAACGACTATTTTCCTTGAAGGTATCATTTTGCATGTTTTCTAAATGAACAGCAAGGATTTGAACAGCAGGATTACGTTCATGAATAGGGAAGTTCAGAATTCTCCAAGATGCTTCATGTGGACAAATGAAGCGGCCATCAACAAAATTCTGAATTTCATTGATGACAGGAGTTGACTCAGCAGATGTGGAAGCTGCATCATTTTCAAATTTCTGTATAAAAAATCTTATACGATCAACTCCTTTAGAGATGTATTTGAATAGATATTTGATCAACATGTTCCAGCCACAATATTCAACATTTATGTGTGCATTAAAACGGCTACACAAGCGTTTATTATATGGAACTACATAACCGTTATCAACGCGGATTCCACTTCGCAACACATGATGAATACCAGCATTCCTTTTGTAATGAACATATCCATCTTTGTCGAATGTTGTAGCATGTTGAAAAGATTTTGGAAAATTCTTTGAACACTTACCCTCACGCATACATGGAGCGGTAGGGTTTAACAAACCACAAGGCCCATGATGCATGCATTCAGTAATTGTTTGATACAGAGACGCTTCTGACTGTGGATCGGGAAATTCAGCTGTAATGTAATTATTAACAGCAGCAGCATCCTGTATTTTATAAGCTTCCGTCACCCACAATAAAGTATGGCAATGTGGTAATCCCCTTTTTTGAAACTCAATTGTATATAAGTCTACAAAACATTATAGGAAATAAATAATATTGTGATGTGTGTATAAAATAGGAGAAGCAATTCAAGTTTGTATCGTAATAAGAAAAGGGACTTACATGCTGCGACATCTCCAAAGGTTTTGTCAGTTTTCATAAACTTTATGAAATCTTCTACTTTTAACTTAAAAACGCGAGCTATAATGTCAGGACGGTGTTGAGAATTTTTGCTGCCAATGTTGTCTATGTATCTTGTAATTTCAGGCCACCTAACATTACAGGTGATTGTGATGAAATATTGAGGGTTTCCATGAACCCTATAAATCGCTAATGCGTCTTGATAATGTCTATGCATATATCGCGGGCCACCAGTAAATGAAGCAGGCAAGAATATCCGTTTGCCTATTTCGCGGGATTCTGTATCACCTCTAGAAAGAGCATCATAGACACCAGAAATATACTCAGATCGCAACTGATCTTGATGTGTATTATAGTAGGTGAGCCTATTTTGTTCAACACATGTATACGCGTCAACTAAGTATTGCTAAAATAGGCGGCCACCATGTAAAAGAAGAGAATAGATACCAGCTCGATCATGGATTTGATAACTATAATACATGTTAACCGTCAACCTCTTCTCTTTGGTACTATGAACTTGATGCAAATGAAAACGTGGTGACCAGCATTCTTCACCAAATGGAAACAGCAATGGGTACTGTAATGGCATATAAGATGGGTGTACTTACTAACTCTTGGGGTATTCCGTCCTTTGAGTGTATGATGATATCGTACTCGCTAGAGTTAGCGTCATCACCACATACAATACCGCCTAAGGTACCTGGAGAGGGGGGGGGGGCATATCTTCTATCAGGTACATTGTTGTAAAGGCGTACATAATAGTTTTTCTCAGTTGGATCAGCCATCTCCTTAGCATTTTTAAAAACACGCAGGTACTTATTATGGGTGGCTAACACATCACTAAGTGTTCTAACAATATCAGCAGAAAGACTACAATGAGTTGAGTCTCCAAAAAAGCAGAGCCTGTTTGAAACCTCATTCTCGGTATCATAAATGTATAATTGCAAAAACCGAGGCTTCTCATTAGATGGTGGGCACAAAGACCCAATCTAGTGGGAAACTGTAAGGACTCTCAACATTTTCCCAAAATAAACCGGAAGTAAAAACACGGACCCCTGAAACCCTAAGGTACATGAAAAATCAAGAAAATCAAAATTCTTGGGTTTCAGGCGGGCCGCGTAAAGGTTGGCTCAGCTTTACGCGGGCCGCGTCAATATGAAGTTTGACCGGATAAGCATCCGAGCCACGCGTTGACCAGCTGGCAAGCATACCCGTGATTCACCAAGCCTACTCGTAGACTAGGCTGCCCTCGCGGGCCGCGTAAGTTTAAGAGAAGGTTTACGCAGGCCGCGTAAACCTTGAATTCCAGCTATAAATAGCTCGTTGCATGGCCTGTTCTCTGGTGTCGAAATTCAATCACAAAAACGAGTTCTTATTGTCCAAAAGTCGAAATTTCAATTAAATTAGTGGGGTGCTGCTACGATACAGGGTATTAACTCGATCGCTGCTACGATTGAATGTCCGATCGATTGAAACTATCTGATGAATGTTTAAGTGATGCTCAAATTGGGTTTATACTTTTTCATTCGTCGTGAATTCGATGGATGTTTAAGTATTGCACTTTGTCATTCGTTGTGAGGGTTTAATCTCGTGAGTTATCGTAAATGATGTATTAGTTACTGACCTAGTTCGTATGCATTGTTATTTAAATTAGGTTACAAGGCTAATCAGTAGGCTAAAACTCTGCCCGCATAAATCTGCAAAGTGAGTCATTCTCTTTTATCAAAAGTATTTTACAATACTCCATTTATTTCCAAAAAGTTATAATTACAGGGACTAAGTCGTGGTTATCTTAAATCACTGGCTAGTGGGGTATTGTGCACATTACTAATTTCTCACGGTTAGACTAATAAATCCTAACAGTGATAATCATCACTACTTGGGGTGGGACCCAATAGTGGTATGACCATCGTCACCATTGTGACACGGCGCCAGATAAAAATAAGATAGAAGCCATTGTAATCGCTATTATGCTGTAATTAATAACTATGTGTCATTTTACAAAATTTGAGTGACTCACCAGTATTTGCCCGCTGACAAAATATTTTTAAAACATGTTTCAGGCGACCTGCTATAAATCAAGGAAAACGTGCTACGGAGCACTAACAAGCTTGAAGAGGTGGCTCAGTTAAAATAAATAAACATGTTTTATAAATCAGGGAATTTCCTAGTAAAATTCCTCTATTGTAAATTACGGGGCTTTATCCCAAATTATGAAATAAAGTAATCGGGCATTTCAAGTTTTAAAAGATCCTGTTAAAATCTTCCGCTGTCGCATCAATTAATAAATACCACGCGAGTTCCTGCCCCGCGGCTCCTGGACCGGGTCAAACCGGTGGCGGGGGCCGTGACAGGAAAAGGTGGTATCAGAGCCACTGATTTAAGCCTATTAAGTATTTAACATACTTAATTTTCCTGATTACTGTCTTGTGATTATGGGTTTTATTAACTGACTATTTGTTAGTTACAGTATGGGTAAGCAAAGAATCTCGGATATCAATCTTAAATTAGATAGTTCACCGAAAAATAAGGGAAACTCATCCCAATCCAATTCCTCAAGATACTCAGTAGCTACTGAGGAGGGAATATTTGTTCGTAAAGCATAGTATGAGAATCCACTTTCCCCTAATAAAAGAAGTTTGATTATTAGAAAAAGTCAAGAGAAAATAAAGAAATCCCAACCAAAAGGAGTAGGCATCAACCCACCATGGGAAGATGAGTTAGATGAAAAATTGGCAGATCTCTACATGTTAGCCACTGTAGCTGTAAATGCTAACTTTTAATTAAATCACTAAACCAGTATCAACACCTATGCTACCTTCAAGCCAGAAACTTTAAGCTATTAAATAACCACTAGTATCTTTCGAATTTAGTTGTACTAAAAATAAAATGTTTTGTTTCAATAAAATAGTTTATTAGATATTCATAATTAAATATTAAATTTTCTGCTTTCCGTTCTGTGATTCTGTGAAAATTTAGTTTACAATATTTTAACCTAAAAGTTTGTGTGTTTTCATAAATGCTAAACAGCATGAATGAGTTATCTGAAGCTCTTCAGAATCTCAATCTCTATCCTGTGAAAATAGAAATTTCCAGAGACTTTACTGGTTACATAGTCGATGTTGAGGAACCTATGGAATTCCAAGCTCCACCTCCGGAGAAACAAAAGCCAAAGAAAAGAAGAAGATTTGTGGGTTGGAGGCGTGTGCGTAGAAGGAAACCAGCAACTAGGAAAGTTCCCAAAATAGAAAATCCCATTGATAAAGGAAAAGGAATCGAGATTGGGGAAAATTCTAGACAAACAGAAATAGAAATTGGAGAAAGTTCTAGGCAAGCCGATGAATTGCCACTACAGGAGGAATTAGATCGCATACTAACAAGTTGTGATATTATTTGGCCTATTAATGAAAACCTCTTTCCATATCCCGTTACAACCCAACTTCCAATAAACTTGGAACCAGCTATTCCAGATCCCCTTATTCACACTCAACCTCTAGGAATGGACGAATGGTGGACCAACGACTGGCAGTTTCAGAACCTTCTAAATAATCCTTATACCTTTTCCCTCAGTTTGACCCAGAACCTGCACCAAACCCACCAATGAGCAATGAGAATTTAGCTGAACTCCGCCATTTTTGCGAAAAACTGATAGATGCAGGGAATAGAATCAGGGAGGTAGGAGAACAGATCTCCTGGAAGTACGACGAGAGGGAACGTCGCTTCTGAGATGCCAGCAGATGAGGGATAGTGTGATAGATAAGCTGTGGTTGTATAATAATAATAATAATAATAATAAAAATATAAGTTTGTAAAATAACCTAAAAATAAAACTTTTGTAAGATAAACAGTGTGTACGGATGCATACTATAATATAAAAACAAAATGGAAGTCGAGAAATCAACAATTTTGGCTATACATGTGTTGTGAAATTTGTGTGATTATTTTGCATATAAACTATTATTTATTTCATGCTACTAAATTATATATATTTATCAGATGGAAAACGCTGGTAATGAACCAGTTAACGAGGTTAACCAATCCGAGCAACACAATGAAGATCAATTTCTGAATAGGCAAGATATCGAAAATATCGTTGCTCAGGGAATAGCCAATGTTATTCCAGCAATCCTTGCTGCTGCTCGAAACCCAATTGAACCTCAACAAATTATTCCTAGTAAACGCACTCATGAAGATAACTTCAGTAATAGCGTAAACGGAGGCGGCAACAATAATAATAATAATAATAATAATAATAATAATAATAATAATAATAATAATAATAATAACGACGATGTCCTACAAGCTCCACTCCTTAAGAAAGGGAAAGCTGCAACACCTGGTTGCACTTATAAGGAGTTTCTTGCCTGTAAACCAGCTGAATTTGCTGGTAATGAAGGGGCGACTGCTGCACTGCGTTGGTTGGAGAAAACCGAAGCAGTAATTATGATAAGTAAATGTGCAGAAGAAGACAAGGTCATGTATGCGTCGCATCTCTTTAAAGAAGGGGCGCTAGAATGGTGGAATACGATACTTCAAGCCAAAGGAAGAAATATGGCCTATGCCATGAGTTGGGAAGAATTTAAGAATCTCGTGGAAAGAAAATTCTGTCTCGGGTATGAAAAGGAACAAATGACGAATAAGTTCCTAAATCACCGGATGATAGGTGTTGATTGTAGAGGGTATACTTCGACTTTCTTCGAGTATGCTAGAGTGGTACCAACCTTGGCTTCGCCAGAGCCGGTACTTATTTCTCGCTATATTTGGGGCTTAATTAGCGAGATCCGTAATATTGTCAAAGCGGCAAGACCCCGCACGATCGATGATGCGGTGGAATTAGCCAATACTCTGACTGAGGAATTGGTGTGGACAAGAGAAGAAAACCGGAAAAAGGAAGTGGCCCAAAAGATTACCCAGGGATTCCGGATGGGTAATCGTAGCAATTTCAAGAAAAAGGAAACTGGGCAATCTTCCACTGTTTCATTTTGGAATTCCTGTAAAAGAAAGCATTTTGGAAGATGCAAGGGGAATTGCAATTTTTGCAAAATTCCAGGGCATCAAGAAGAAGATTGCAGGAGAAAGAAGTCATCAATCTACTACAACTGCGGAGAATTTGGACATTTGAGGCCAGACTGCCCAAAACTGGTCAAACCAGCTGATAACAAAGTCAAACCTGCAGAAGGAAATACCAAGAAGAATGCAAGAGCCTTCCAGTTGACTACTCAGGAAGCAGAACTAATTCCTGACGTAATAGCTGGTACGTTCCTAGTTCACAACATCTACGCAAAATTATTATTTGACTCTGGTGCAAACCAAAGTTTTATAAATACTTCCTTTTGCCAAGCTCTTAATCTACCATTAACCAACCTTAGGCAGATTTTTACGGTAGAAACGGCAGACGGGAATTCTGTTAACATAAATAAGGTTTTGCGAACAGAAAAGATAGAACTTTTAGGTCATAAATTCTCTGCAAACCTTTTACCTATGAATTTAGCAGGATTCGATGTGGTGTTAGGAACGGATTGGTTAGTAGCCAACCATGCTCGAATTCTTTGTGATAAGAATTCCATAGAAATTCATACACCCTCAGGAGAATTAGTGGTGATTACAAGATGCAAGCCACGAAAGCCAATGAAGTTCATTTCAGTAATGAAAGTTGCTAGTTATGAACGAAAGCAAGGAATAGTGTATATTATTTCAGTAATCATTAGCACTAAAGGTAAGGAACTTAAGGAAATTCCGGTAGTATCAGAATACCCGGATGTATTCCCAGAAGAACTACCTGGACTACCCCCAGATAGGGAGGTAGAATTTAGAATTCATCTAATTCCTGGAACTACACCGATAGCCAAGGCACCTTATCGGTTAGCACCCACCGAAATGCTAGAATTGAAAAAGCAGTTAGATGAATTATTAAGCAAAGGATTTATACAACCTAGTTCATCCCCATGGGGAGCTCCAGTGTTGTTTGTGAAGAAGAAAGATGGTTCGATGCGAATGTGTATCGATTATAGGGAATTGAATAAAGTTACAATTAAGAATCGATACCCATTACCTAGAATTGATGATCTTTTTGATCAATTGCAAGGAGCTAGATACTTCTCTAAGATAGATTTACGCTCTGGATATCATCAGTTGAAGGTACAAGAAGAAGACATACCTAAAACTGCTTTCAGAACTAGGTATGGCCATTACGAGTTTACAGTCATGCCCTTTGGGTTAACAAATGCTCCGGCAGCATTTATGGACATGATGAATAGGATCTGTAAACCGTACTTGGATAAATTTGTAATTGTCTTTATTGACGATATACTTATTTATTCCAAAAGTCAGGAGGAACATTTTGAACACCTGCATGCACTCTTAACTTTGTTAAGAAAGGAACAACTTTATGCCAAATTCTCGAAGTGTGAATTTTGGCTACAAGAAGTGCAATTTTTAGGACACATGGTAAATCACGAAGGCATTCACGTAGATCCCGCTAAGATAGCAGCGATCACCAAATGGAAGGTTCCGCAATCAGCTATGGAAATTAGAAGTTTTATAGGGTTAGCTGGATACTATAGACGATTTATTAAGGATTTTTCCAAGATAGCTGTACCATTAACTAAGCTTACCTGTAAAGCAGTTAAGTTTGAATGGGGACCTAGGCAAGAAGAAGCTTTTAAGATTTTAAAGCAAAGATTAACCAATGCCCCTATTCTAACCTTACCAGAAGGAACAGAAGATTTTGAAGTATATTGTGATGCTTCAAAGCTAGGATTATGATGTGTGCTAATGCAACGCAAGAATGTAATTGTGTATGCATCAAGGCAATTGAAAAAGCACGAAGAAAACTATACGACTCATGACTTAGAATTAGGAGCCATAATTTTTGCCCTTAAGATTTGGAGACACTATCTGTATGGAAGTAAGTTTACCGTCTATACAGATCAAAAAAGCTTTAAGATACATATTTGGGCAAAAAGAATTGAACATGAGGCAAAGAAGGTGGATGGAAATTCTAAGTAATTACGATTGTGATATTCAATATCATGAAGGAAAAGCAAACGTAGTTGCAAATGCCTTAAGTCGTAAGTATCATGAGAAGCAAAAGCGATTTCGTGCTCTTAGATTAAGTTTACAATTAGATTTAATGGAAAAACTGAAGAATGTTCAAGAAACAGCAATCAAAAATGATGCTGAAGGAATGAAAGGAAGAATAAAGGAATTAGAACAAGGAAGTGATGGAATTTGGAGATTCCATAAGAAACGAATTTGGGTACCTAAGCAAGGAGAGTTAAGGAAAAAGATTTTAGAAGAAGCTCATAAATCTAGGTATACCATGCATCCTGGTAACAATAAGATGTACCAAGATTTAAGAAATAATTTCTGGTGGATAGGTATGAAAAAGGACATAGCTAGATATGTATCTAAGTGTCTTACTTGTTCACAAGTTAAGGCAGAACATCAGAAACCTTCAGGTCTACTACAACAATTAGAAATGCCGGTATGGAAATGGGAACTCATAACAATGGATTTTGTTACTAAGTTGCCCAGAACCAGAAAAGGTAATGATGCGATTTGGGTAATTGTGGATCGATTAACCAAATCAGCTCACTTTCTACCCATGAAAGAAACCTTTAGCATGGAAAGGTTAGCCAAGTTGTATGTAGATGAAGTAGTATCCTTACATGGAGTCCCACTCTCCATTGTATCGGATAGGGATAGTCGTTTCACTTCCCATTTCTGGACTAGTTTTCAGGAAGCAGTGGGAACCCGACTAAACTTAAGTACTGCATATCATCCACAAACAGACGGACAAAGTGAAAGGACGATTCAAACCCTGGAGGACATGCTTAGGGCATGTGTGATAGATTTTGGTGGAAACTGGGATGACCACCTACCTTTAATTGAATTCTCCTATAACAATAGTTATCATTCAAGCATTGAAGCTGCCCCGTTCGAAGCACTGTATGGACAAAAATGCAGAACTCCAGTTTGTTGGGCAGAAATAGGAGAAAGTCAATTATCAGGTCCTGAAATTGTGCAAGAAACTACTGACAAGATCACTCAAATCAAGGAAAGACTGAAAACGGCTCGAGATCGTCAGAAGAGTTATGCCGATAATCGTCGCAAGCCATTAGAATTTCAAGTAGGAGACAAGGTACTCTTGAAAGTTTCTCCTTGGAAAGGAGTAGTACGATTTGGTAAGAAGGGATAGCTAAGTCCAAGGTACGTAGGACCATTCCCAGTAGTCCAACTAATAGGACCAGTTGCCTATCGCTTACAACTACCAGATGAGCTAGCTGGAGTACATGATGTATTCCATGTATCCAATCTCAAGAAATGTCTATCTGACGAATCTCTGGTAGTACCTCTTCAAGATGTAGAGGTAAACGAAAAGTTAAAATTTTTTGAGAAGCCACTACAAATAGAAGACAGAAAGATCAAGTTTCTCAAGCATAAGCAATTGGTACTAGTCAAAGTCAAATGGGATTCCAAGAGAGGACCCGAATATACCTGGGAGCTGGAATCAGAAATGAAGCGAAAGTATCCTCACTTATTCCAGTAAATCTCGAGGACGAGATTTTAAATAAGGTGGGGAGGATGTAAGGACTCTCAAAATTTTCCCAAAATAAACCGGAAGTGAAAACACGGACCCCTGAAACCCTAACGTACATGAAAAATCAAGAAAATCAAAATTCTTGGGTTTCAGGCGGGCCGCGTAAAGGTTGGCTCAGCTTTACGCGGGCCGCGTCAATATGAAGTTTGACCGGATAAGCATCCGAGCCATGCGTTGACCAGCTGGCAGCCTACCCGTGATTCACCAAGCCTACTCGTAGATTAGGTTGCCCTCGCGGGCCGCGTAAGTTTAAGAAAAGGTTTACGCGGGTCCCGTAAACCTTGAATTCCAGCTATAAATAGCTCGTTGCATGGCCTGTTCTCTGGTGTCGAAATTCAATCACAAAAACGAGTTCTTACTGTCCAAAAGTTGAAATTTCAATTAAATTAGTGGGGTGCTGCTACGATACAGGGTATTAACTCGATCGCTGCTACGATTCAATGTGCGATCGATTGAAACTATCCGATGAACGTTTAAGTGCTGCTCAAATTGGGTTTATACTTTGTCATTCGTCGTGAATTCGATGGATGTTTAAGTATTGCACTTTGTCATTCGTTGTGAGGGTTTAATCTCGTGAGTTATCGTAAATGCAGTATTAGTTACTGACCTAGTCCGTGTGCATTGTTATTTAAATTAGGTTACAAGGCTAATCAGTAGGCTAAAACTCTGCTCGCATAAATCTGCAAAGCGAGTCTTTCTCTTTTATGAAAAGTATTTTACAATACTCCATTTATTTCCAAAAAGTTATAATTACAGGGACTAAGTCGTGGTTATCTTAAATCACTGGCTAGTGGGGTATTGTGCACATTACTAATTTCTCACGGTTAGGCTAATAAATCCTAACAGTGATAATCATCACTACTTGGGCTGGGACCCAATAATGGTATGACCATCGTCACCATTGTGACACGACGCTAGATAAAAATAAGATAGAAGCCATTGTAATCGCTATTATGCTGTAATTAATAACTATGTGTCATTTTACAAAATTTGAGTGACTCACCAGTATTTCCCCACTGACAAAATATTTTTAAAACATGTTTCAGGCGACCTGCTATAAATCAAGGAAAACGTGCTACGGAGCACTAACAAGCTTGAAGAGGTGGCTCAGTTTAAATAAATAACCATGTTTTATAAATCAGGGAATTTCCTAGCAAAATTCCTCTATTGTAAATTACGGGGCTTTATCCCAAATTATGAAATAAAGTAATCGGACATTTCAAGTTTTAAAAGATCCTGTTAAAATCTTCCGCTGTCGCATCAATTAATAAATACCACGCGAGTTCCTGCCTCGTGGCTCCTGGACCGGGTCAAACCGGTGGCGGGGGTCGTGACAGAAACTTGTCCTGGTATCTTAAAAACATAAGGGCCATGACCATCATTAACCGTCTCATCAATGTCCGCCCCAAACGATGTCATAGAGAACATGCTATTGTATGCTCTAATATTTTCCAAAAAATCACTGTCCTCAAACAATTGCTTGATGACGGAAGGCGGCTGAATAAGAAACGGCAACCTTACAGCCCCTAATTTACAACATTGAGTATAGCGAGGATGCTTAGCACGAGACCAATGTACAACCCTTTCTGCATACCAAAACTTAGCACTGCAGTATTCACAAACATAGCGACAATCTCCACAATCAGAATACAAAGGAAGCGGCTTTGTACAGCCTCAGATGACAATGTAGACGGACCATAAAGTAATCGTTGTCGCCGTGACTGTCTATGAAAAGAACGGGCTGTAGAACTTTCACCTGTTTCATGTGAACTAACTATTCCTCTATGTTTACCAAGTGTATTCATTTTTAAATATTTTTTTGGCAAAACGAAATATTATTAATAAGAGCAACAACACATATACGGATCATAACCAACCACATGCAATAAAACGATATACATCAACATAAAAGAAATGTAAATATGACTTATATATGAGAAAACAAACATACCAAAAAGATGACCAAACAGAATGTGCAAAACCGATACATAGCAACCTATAAGACGTCAAACTCACAAGTCACTATAGATTATTAAGAAGCAATAAAATAATCAACAGCAGAGCATGAAACCTTAAAGCAATAGAAAGTTGAAACTTATAGGCATTTTTTTTCTTTTATAACATGCGTAAAATAGAATACTTGGTGATGACTATCATGCTTGGTGGTCATAAGCAAATAAGCAAGTCTTAATGATAAGCCATAGATGGAGCATGTAGGTGTTATCAAGGAAGAAAGAGTAGCTTACACACCTATGATGGCACTTAACTTATTTTTTTAAGCTGACCACCACATAAGTTAACTCTCCACATAATAGACACATACATATTTATACATGAATAAAAGGTTCAAGAAAGAGTTGTGCAACCTACTTCGCTAATATAATAAAGACATAATTGAATTACAAAACACATGATAATCACATCCATTTAATGAAACCTCAAAGGCAAATCTATGAAGAAAAATTATCGAACAATTCATGTGCATTAACCAAAACCCAAAGAAGAGGCAAACTTTAAACATAGAACATAAAAAAAGAACAAAACTATAGATTATGATACCGAAATTAAGCATAGAAACCCGTCACTAACCTGAACAAACAAAGGCACAGAAGAAGCGGCCAAAACCACCGTAGGCTACCACCGGAACACAAATAGACTATCGGAGAAAAAAGAGCGCCAACTGGACAATCAGATCAAAGACATCGTTAAAAGGGAAACACGGAGACGCGATTTGGGAACCTGGAATTCGAAATTGGGACTGGAAACCTAGATGAGGCTGGGTGTTTTCCAAAACCTTAAATATGAAACAATTAAAATCTTATACAATTTAGAAGTTGTTGACTATCTTTCACTACAGAGAACTAAATGCACCCAAAATGAAGATCAATAAAATTAGCAAGGGTTTCGTCTTCATTTTATCAAATTAAGGATAAATCTCTACAAAGGATAAAAGCTTTTTTAAGCAAAACTGGTAATGCAATTCATAGTCACAAAGTCGGGACGAAACGCACCTGAGGAAGAAGATACGAAACAATCACAACCCACAAACGTATACAACAATTTCACCAACAACACAAAACCCTAACCCACAACCAATCGCAAGCTAAGAAACATAAGAAGAAGAAGAAGAAAAAAAACATACAATGCGAACGTCGGAGGAAACGAACCTGACGAAGAAGGCGACAAACCAAAAGCGAAACCCAAAAGAGCTTCCGAACGGGGTAAATGAGGTTGATTGGTGACGGTGCTAGGGATCACCGACGTTTTTCGATATTGGGTCTGTTAAGTCGAACAATGGTATGAATTTAGCAGAGTAAGGTGAATAGGGATTTTACGGAAGGAAGATGGTTAAAGGAAGGACAATAGGGTTGTTGAAGGGAACGAAGAATATGCTGGAAGCTTGTGATTTGGTTGAACTTGGAGATTGGTGTTTTGAGAGGTGGGAAGCAAGTTAGATGACCTGCAGATGCCAGTCATGAGTGACTTGGAAACTTGCACTATTGTTAAGGCACTTCATCATTTGTTATTATATAAAATCATGCAGTATGCTATTATCCGATTAACATGTTTCTTTTTGAACATCCAACAAAGCCCGGTCACTCGAATAAACCAATAGGCAAAAGGTTACACACGCTCGTAATCACAGACAACACGGGTAACCCGGCCCTTCTCCAATTCCATGGAAAATCCATTGCCAAAAGGCCCAATATGATAAAACCTCCTTTTGCTCGCACATGACATCTTGTCACGAACGAGGCTACAACTGACAACCTCTCTTAGAGAAAGTAATCTGGATACCGCTAGAGCACTACTCCTTTGGTATCCGTTAACATGTTACACAAACTTATGGTAACCTATATTCGTCATCTATACATGATCTAAAACCATTATTAGAACATACCATATAATTTGTAAGAACTTTTTTTTTCATTCCAATCAACACGGCAAATTACATAAGAATAGCAGGTAGACGGGCAACAAACTGCGCCGCCATCCCCTTCTGAATGGAAAACCCGAATCTACTAAAAAAAGCCTCGCCCCTGAGGGGTCGAAAAGTTGCTGTGGACCACACGCTGAACTCTAGCCAAGAACCGAACCGCCTCCGGCGCCAAGGAGCCGAACGTGTCAAACGCTAGGGGGACAAAGGCATGCTGATTATCCTCACAAGCTTTCGCGTGGTTTTCCACTTTCTTAGACTCTGCTTTCAATACCGCATGACCCGCCACAAACCCATTTTCCCGAAACCCGGCTAGGGGGGGGGTGATGTGTGCAAAATGCAATATATGAATTACATCAATTGTGGCATAAAATTAACCCTTTTTTAGTACTAATGTTGGAAAAAGTGTGTTTTTGTCTTCCTTTTGTATTTTCAGGATTAAATGAGCTCAAATGAACAAAAGAAGCAAAAAGGCAGCAAAATCTAACATAAATACAAGAAAAGGAACAAACATGGCATGACCAGCCTCCCCGACAGCATCTTCCCAAGCAAAACAAGAGAACAGAAGACTGAACACGCCCCGTGCTCAGTGAGCACGGGGGCGTACCCAAGTGTTAGCAGAAAAGACAAAGCTGTAGAAGCTTCAATCAACCACCACGGGGTCGTGCTCAGCGGACACGGGGCCGTGGTCAACTCTAAGATTCGTAGAATCCGAGGAAATCTTGATAGTACAGATACGCTTCTGCACACGGGGGCGTGCCCAGCGGACACGGGGGCGTGGTTAACTAATGCAGAAAAACTGCAATTAATGAAGACAGAGAAGAAGGTGGACACGGGGCCGTGCCCAATGGACACGGGGCCATCCCCGAGCTGCTACTCAGGCTATAAATAGGGGTGCTTGGCTCATTTGCAAACCATCCCTTAGCACACCACCTCTCTCACACTTCATCCACCACCCACCACCATCACAACACCATCATCCACCACCATCATCCATTGTCCATCATAGAGTGTGTGAGTCGTCTCGGGATCCAAGATTGATCGTAAGAGTTCTTGAAAATCAAAGGCCATGTTTGCCTAAGTCTCTTACATCACTTGGTGAAGACAAGTGTCTAGTATAATACTTTTTATTTTTAATCTTTTCGCACTTTTTACTTGGTTATGTATTAATGACTTTAATAACTAGTTTCTTATGTTGAAGGTGATTCTTCCTTATCGTTTGTCCGTGGTGTCTTGGCATTATTTTACTGTCTATATAAAATAAAAGATTTTCACCATTCATATCTCCACGGTCTATATGGAGATATGTTGGCTACCTGGTCGGGGGTTAAGGGAACAGTTTGGTAAGAGTCTTGCCTTGTTCAGTGTATAGATCCTGCAAGGACCTGGGTCAAATTTAGTAGGACCTCCTTCAATACCCACCGGTATTGGATGGCGGGGGTCCAAACTCTTTGATCCCCTCATATGTAAGCTACTATTAATACTTTAACCCGGCTATTTAGGACTGTATCCCTGCTGACTCAGACTACTTAGCCGAGGGTAACGTCACCTCCAAAAGAGGGGCCTACCATAATATGCATTAATAACTTAATTAATTATCTTTCAATAATCCGACCCTTTAGGATTGTATCCTTGCTGACTCAAACTACTGGGTTGAGGGTAACGTCGCATTCAAAAGAGGGCCTACTACAATAACTAAGATAATCTCTTAAAAGTGAAAAAGTGCGGAAATAATCAAAGGTTACACTAAACACGAGTCGGAGCCAAGTGATTCATCTTGTCTATCTGTTTTAATTTTATTTTATTTTTCAGCATTTTAGTTAGTTTTTATTTTTCTAGTTTAAAAACATTTTTTTAACTTTTGATTTGATTAGACGTTGAGGATAAACCGGTACTAAAAGCTCTTGTGTCCTTGGACGACCTATGTATCTTGCCAACACTATACTACGCTCACGATGGGTGCACTTGCCCATATGTGTGTTTGGTGTTAGTAAAATATCGTGTTTTATAAATTTAAAACTTCACTAACGCGTAAAAAGGGCTTAAAATATACTTAAACTTATATACACCCTCGCACACATCAAGTTTTTGGCGCCGTTGCCGGGGACACAAGGATTTTAAGAAAGTTAGAATCAACGGCCTAATCGTTTTTTATAATTTTTCTGTTTTTTTAGGATTTTCTTAGTTGTTCAGTTTCTGCAGAGCTCAGCACGGGTCGTGCCTGGTCGGACACGGGTCGTGCCCAGCATTATTACTGGTAGTTTTTATTTTCCGAGTTACAGAAAGTTGAGCACGGGGCCGTGTCGGTGCAAAACGGGGCCGTGTCGAACTCTCCAGTAACAGGGATCCGGAAAACAATCACTGTATCTCCGACCACGGGCCGTGTTCATCCGAGCACGGGGCCGTGGTGAAGCTTCTGACCAACGTTCTTTTCTGTTTTTATTGCAAGACTTGGAACCCAGGGGCCACATCTGAACTTTCTACGTAGTGTATGAGCTCCAGTTCTAGTAGAGACATAAAAGAACCTCTTGAAGAACCCGAACGCTTTCTCAGAAAAAGACTTAAAGCTAAAAACCAAGAGAAAGTTTCGGGGGACCCACTTCAAATGGCGGACCAACGTACCCTCATGGATTACCTATGACCCACCGTAGGAAATCTCGGCGCCGCTATCAATGCACCGAATGTCGAAGCCAACAACTTCGAACCTCGACCACATTTGATACAAATGCTTCAAAACTCCGCAACCTTTCACGGGCTTGCGGATGAGGATCCCCATCTACATATTACTAATTTCTTAGAAATATGTGATACCTTTCGGATCAATGGAGCATCAAATGACGCCATCCGCCTTCGAATGTTTCCATTTTCACTAAAAGACCGAGCTAAGGCTTGGCTTAACACCCTCCCAGTTGGCTCGGTAAACACCTGGGATGAACTGGCCCAAAAGTTTCTATATAAGTATTTCCCTAAGGTTCAAGGAGCTACTAAGAAAGTGTACTCATCACGGTCTTGCGGTATGGCAACAAGTATCCACTTTCTACAATGGGTTGTTGCCACACACAAGACAAACACTTGATTCTAGCTTCGGGGGACTTTTAGGTAATCGTCGCCCAAATGAAATATATAATCAAATTGAGGAAATTGCTCAAACCAATTTTCAGTGGCACACTCCCCGAGGCAATAAATCTATTGCTCCGGGCGCCCATAAGGTTGATGAAAGCACTTCCTTGCAAGCTCAAATCGTGGCCCTTTCTTCCAAAATCAAAAAGTTAGAAATGACAAAAACGGTCTCGGTTATGGCTTGTGAGGGGTGTGGTTGAAAACATGAAAATTGGAGTTGTATGAAAGAATTAGATGATCAAACGGAAACGGTAAACTACATTGATAATAGGCCTAGGCCGTCGGGTCCTCCAACGGGTACCTACAACCAAGGATGGCGTAACCACCCTAACCTTGGTTGGAGAGAACCCGACAATAGTAGTAACCAACAAAATCTAAACCAACGAACAAACTTTCAACAACCACAAAATTTCTCTCAACAAAAAAGTGGACGAGAAAGGCTTGAAGATATTGTATCTCGCCTCATCTCCGACACCGAAAAGAAAAACTCGGATCGATTTCAACAATTGGAATCGAATTTTAGAAATCAACAAGCTAGCATTCAAAACATTGAAAAACAATTAAATCAAATAGCTCAAAATTTCTCCGAGAGACCACAAGGCGCGTTACCAAGTAATACCGAAACCAACCCAAAGGCGCAAGTACATCTCATAACATTGAGAAACCGTACCATGGGTCCCGAAGAGGCTCCACTACCACCAACTGAAAGAAGCCAATCTAGCCAAACCACAACTCCACCCACGCCCCAACAAGAGAAGGCTTCTCCACCAGTTCAAGAGCCTACTAAGACTCCTCCGGTTCCATACCCCGGTCGGTTAATTCGTCAAAAGACCGATGAGCAATTCGCAAAGTTCGAGAATTTACTAAAATAATTGCATGTTAATATTCCATTTATCGAAGTCCTAACTCAAATGCCTAAATATTCCAAATATATGAGGGACTTCCTCACTCATAAAAGGAAAATTGAATCATTGCAATTAGTTAACTTAGGCGAAGAATGCTCCGCCTTACTACTCAACAAACTCCCGCAAAAGAAGCTTGACCCCGGAAGCTTCACAATTCCTTGCTCGATTGGGAAATCCCCCATTCGTAATGCACTAGCCGATCTCGGGGCAAGCATCAACCTCATGCCCTCATCAATGTTCAACTGACTCGGCTTAGGGAAAACAAGCCCTACAAAAATAAGCATGCAGCTCGCCGATAGATCCGTCAAATATCCACAAGGTGTCGCTGAAAATCTATTGGTCAAAGTCGGCGAATTTGTCTTTCTGGCCGACTTTGTCATACTAGATATGGAGGAAGATACCGAGGTACCACTCATCCTAGGGAGACCATTCCTAGCTACGGCCCAAGCAGTGGTAGATATGAATGATGGAACACTAACATTGAGGGTTGGAGACGAGGAAGTAAAGTTTGGAGTTGGAAAAAGAGTAGAAGACGAAGACCCGGTCAACTACATGAAGGTCATTGACTCGAGTTTGGATGATGCTCTCCGACGGTGTAGCATGGGATGCAAAACATCCCACTTGGGTAACATATGACCAGGCTTTGGGTCTAGCCAAGGACCCATATAAACGTGGCGCACCACGGAGGCATTCCGCGGAACTATCCTTAGTTTAGTTAGATTAATTTTTATGTTTTCTAGTTTAGTTTTAATTTTCAGGAATAAAACACACCTGAATGGTGAGGGATAACAAGGGAACGTGAACCAGCACCCCATGCACGAAAACAAGGCCACCCGACAAATTTTTCTTCATTACAGCAAGTTCAGCACGGGTCGTGCCCGCCCAACACGGCCCCGTGCTGCACAATTTGCAGGAAATGCCCAGTTCAGGTAACTGGACACGGGGCGTGCTCACTGAACACGCCCCCGTGCCCAGGCTTCTGTTTCTTTTTGACAATTTCTGTTACTGGCGATCTGAACACGGGGCCGTGTCCAGACGCCCAGTAACATAAAATTTTGCTTTTTCACACCTTTTTACGCATTCAATCAACCTAAAAACTTATTTTTGGGACACATTGAGGACAATGTGTAATTTAAGTGTGGGGGGATGCTAAAACCTTGAATCTTGCAAGTCCTAATAACAAGCCTTACACAAAACTCGATTGGAACCGCTAATCACCCCAAATTTTTTCAAAAAAAAAATTTCATTTTTTTTACTTGTCTAGGTTTAATTTGGGAATTTCAAGTTCTAAAAAGGTTATATTTTTACAAATTTATAACCGATAGCGTCGTGATAAAAAGAACCAACATAAGAAAATTATGAAACGGCATGACAAGCTTAGTTAAAATTTGATTATATATACTTGATCACATAAGCGAAATCAGGGCACGTTATATGAGAAAATAGGATTTATGTGTTGAAGGGTTAATTTCGCTTGAAAGTGGCAAGTGCACTTTCAAACGAAATCAACATTGTTAATTTTGCTTAAAATGGCAAGTGCCACTTTCAAGCGAAATCAGCTCATCTATAAATACCCTTCAAGCGAAATCATTTGTAACTTTTCTTGTTTCCGGTACCGAAGTGCTGCCGATATGTCGACTGATCTGAAATTGTGTTATATCAATAAAACAAGACAATTAAGTGTGAAACAAGCTGTTTACCAAGTCAATTCATCTGTTTCCGCCTCTTGAATTGATTAGAACTCTTCTGATTGACTCGTTTGGGTCACAAAACGATCCTACAAGTGGTATCAGAGCTCAGGAGGAAGAGTTCTTGCCAAAATAGACATAAAATCTGTCTTCTACACTTTCTTTTTCAAAATTCACAAGTTTTTACGGGCAAAATGACTTGAATTTCACATAATTGTGTGCGAAATAGTGTTTTAACAAACCCTTGAAAGAATCAGACCTGAATTCAGATTAAAAGTGACAAAAATGGGCCAAACAGTTAATTCCGTTTGAACGAGCATCTAATTTCGCTTGAAAAGCTTAGGTAATTTCACACGAAATTACTTATTCCGTTTGAAAAATCAGTAATTTCGTTTGAAAGAGGTATTCCGTGTGAAGAGGTAATTTTGTTTGAAAGAGGTATTCCGTGTGAAGAGGTAATCTCGTTTGAAGAGGTATTCCGTTAAAGAAGTGATTTCGCACCAAATTACTATTCCGTTTGAAAGTTCTATTTCGCTTGAAAGTATCTGATTTTGAAAATTTTGTTATCGAATCATGGAAGAAGAATTCTACAACGCATTTGCCACATCTACGACTACTCCAGCTGCCATTGCTCAAAGCATGAACATGGAAAATGAAACCGGAACAATGCAAAAACCTCCTAAACTAATGAGCATTGAGAAGTATTATGGTTGGAAAGATCGATTTGAAAACTGGGTTCAAGCTAACCATTTGAGATCTTGGGAGTGTGTTGAGAAAAAGTATGTGCTACCATGTACTGAGTTGGGAGTTGATAAAAAGATTTTTGAATTTACAGATAAGGAACGAGACATGTACAAAGCAGAGAAGATGATGATTAGTTTGCTCCAGCAAGCTATTAAAGAAGACATATTCATATTGCTTCAACATGATAAAACTTCACGTTCTATTTGGGGAGCACTTAGAATTAAGTTTGAGGGAAGCGAGAAGATTATTAAGAGTAAAAAGGCATTGCTTAAGAAAGAATTTGATCTATTCACAAGTCTGCCAGGAGAAGATACAAAGAAGTCGATTGAAAGATATTGCCAATTAGTGCGTTCAATGTCTCTGTTAAGTATCAATAAAGAGCGAGAGGAATGGGTCGACAAATTAGCTGATGCTTTACCTCAGAAAGAGTGGGGTACATTATTAATGATCTTAAAGAATACTGGAGAATATGATGGCTTGACAATTTCTTAGTTTATTGAAAAAATTGAAGGACAAGATCTAGAACAACAAAAGATTGCAAGAATGAATAATCCGAGTGCACAACAAGATGTTAAGATGTACTTCAAAGGGAGTGTTCAGAATGTTGAAGCAAGTCCGAAAATTCAAACTGCTTTCAGTGCAGAAAACACATCCTAGTCAAACAATCAAAGTCCAAACAATAGCAGTGGATTTTCTTCATATCCAAATGTTAGTCCAAATGTTTCTGCTTCAAGCTATCAATCTCAATGATCAAAGAATGGAAATGAGTATATAATTCAGTGCAACATTGCATTGAATCTTCCAAATGGTCAAAGTTTTTCTGAAGAAGTTGCTAAAGATCACATAGCGTTACTTGCAACTGTGCTGGAATCTTATGAGGGATTGGTTGCAGGAAGGATCGGAAATCCTATGCTGACAAAAGAGGATTACGATCAGATTGATGCTGAAGAAATGGAACTCATGGATATCAAGTGGTGTTTAGCTAGTGTGTTAAGAAGAGCTGAAAAATTTAAGAGGATTACAGGAAGAAATGATTTTCTGGATGCAAATGTCTCTACTTTGGGTTTTGATAAATCTAAAGTTGCTTGTTTTCGATGCAGGGAGAAAGGACATTTTAAGAGAGAATGTAAAAATCAAGAAGCAAGTGAGGCAAAGAATCCGTTTGGAAAAGATGATTACTATAGGAAAGCCATATATCAACAAATTGCTCATCAACCACATCAACAAAAGGAACCACAAACTGCACATGCAAAAATGATCGAAGATGCAAATAAGAAAGCTTATTATGGTATCATTGATCAAGATGATGAAAAATTGGCAGAAGGTTTCAGTTAGGACAAATATGTTCCACCGGAATCAAAGCTTGGAGCATTTATTGCACGAATTGTTCAAGAGCCAGATTTGATGAGCAAAGTGATGAAAATGTTTGTTAATGTTGAAAAGAATCAAGATGAAGATTCAAGTTTGTTAGATGAAAGTTCAGAAAGAACAACAGTTTTTGATCAATCGCCATCTGATTCTGGTTCTTCAGATGATAGTTCAGAAAAGACAATTTTTTTTTTATCAATCTTCAACTGATGACAGTAGTGATGATGAAGAAGAAATGCATATTAATGTTGCAAAAACTCATTTATCTCCTGAAAGTTTTCAATTTTATTTTGCAGATAGAATGGAGAAGCTGAAGAAGAGACAAGCAGCAAAATAAAAGAAAAATGTAGCTCAAAATGAGAAGATTGGTCAAAATGAAGAAGTTAAAATTGTTGAGGAGATTGTTGAAACAGAGAAGGTGATTGAAGCTGAGAAAGTAGTTGAAGTTGAAAAGATAATCGAAGTCGAAAAGATTGTTGAAGTTATCAAACCGTGTCTTAAATGCTTGGAATCTTGCAAGCAGTGCGAAGAAAAAGATGAAAAGTTGTGTGAATTTGACAAGATGAAAGAACAATTACTGTTCAATCTCAATTATGTGAAAGAGTCATATGATGTGCTAAATAGAACAGTAAATGGTCTTCAAAAGACGAATTCTGAAAGAGAAGATGCTTTGACTATGATGACTGCTGTGATGATGTCCAAGCAGAAAGCTATCAATCATTACATTGAAGAATGTGCAAAGTTAAAGCAAGAGTTGGAGACTGAGAGGATTGAAAATGAGAGAATTAGACGTTTACTGCAGAGTTATTCTAGTTCTAATTATTTGATTGATCGAATTTATCCAACTGTTGCAGGTTTTGAAGTGTTTCAAGATGAGAAACCGCAGGAGACGAAGGATACTGGTAAGAAACAAAGTGTCAGTTATAACAAGTGTCCGCCTCCAATATGGGAAGGGTATTCTCCCAGAAAACCAAATGAAGAACAAGTCGAAAAGGCAGTTAATATAAAGCTAAAGTCTGAAATAACCGATGATTTACCAAAAAACATTGATATCATTTTTACATCATCTGACACTGATCATGAGTCCGAGTTAATAAAAAAGGTGGTCGATCAGGTGTTGGATAAAGATGAGGAGTCTGAGTCAAAGTCTGAGTCTGGAAGTTCGAGTTCGTTTGTTAAAAGTTCGAGTTCGTCTGTCAACAATTCAAAGACGTCGGTTAAACGGGTTTATAGTAAAGAATTTTTGCTATCAAAGTCTAATTTGAATGATGAAACATTTGAAGTTGCATATACTTTGAATGATTTTGACAAATTATACTCTAATAAAGAATTTCCAATAAGAAGTGTTCAAACTAAAAAGATTAAAAAGGTTTTCAAATTAACAGAAATCAATATTTCTGAAATAAAAGATGTAAATCTTAATGAAAAACCTAAAAGATACACTTCAAGAGTTCAACAACGATTAAACAAGAAAAAAGGTTACAGTTCTGGTTCTGGTTTTCAAAAGAAACCAAACCATAACGGTAATTTCAAAAAGAAAGGTTTAGGTTTTATTCCACCTGAAAATTATCAAAATGATAAAACTTCTAAAACAAATACAAAATTTGTTTCAGGGACAAGCTGTGAAGAGGAATCAAAGAGTTCTTTCTGGAAGCAATCATACAGAGAATTCCTTACCGAAAAGCAAGAAAGAATGAAGAATGAAGTTTATCAAAGAAAGGAGACAAGAACCTGTTATTGATGCAATGAAGTTGGTCACATTGCAGGGAACTGTCCTCAAGCGACAAAAACAAAACAGGAAGTTTTTGAAAAACTTAAAGAAAAAGTTGTTGATAAAACCGAACCACCTACTGAAAAATTTAAATTTTTCAAAAACTCAACATATGAAGTTGGTGAATGTTCAAAGAAGTTTTACAGAAGAAGTGTAAATCTTGACAACCAAATGTGGGTTATTAAGAAATCTGATGTGAAATCTGGCGATGAATCTGATTCCACAAAGTCAGAGGAGCCACAAGTTGTTAAAAATGGTGAAAACTCAGTTCCGTCTTTGGATGAGATCAACTTTCCACCATTGAGGGCTGAAATTTTTAAACAAAAAGTTGGGAAAGTTGAGATCTCGAATCAATTTTATTCTGAGAAGAATGAATTTGATGTTGAGAAAGCTTTTAATGGAAATGTGAAAAATATTTTTGGAAAAATGGTTGAGGGTAAGGTGAAAGGGGTAAAAGATTTTTATGAAACAAAGAAAGCAACTTTTTACCCAAGTGAAGTTGAGAAGGAAACATCCAAGTTTGGTCAAGCTTGGATGGCAGTTTTTCACAAGTAAAATCCTGACTTGCCGGAGCTTCCAAGTTGGTAAGTGTGAAGCAGGTATCGGCATCTTTCTTGAGAAATTCACGTTTGTGATATTTTGTCTTACAAGTGGTAAATCAGGGACATTAAGTTGTACTTGATTTTCTACAAGTGATATTTGGTGTTTGAACTTAAAATGGCTACATTTTTACAAGAGGTTAAAGAAAAACAAAGTGATGAGTTTAACCCCTAACCTACTAATGGTTTGTGAAAATCAACAAAACTTATTTTCTGGAAAAACCATTTGATTAAAACAAACTTAAGTGTTTTGAAATCACAATGGGAAAATGTTTTGTTGTGAGGGGGAGTTCTGATTGTTTATGACAAGTGGATGGCGATTTGAAGCGATTTGATATTAGTTGTCACTTTACTTGTACAGTTTGTTTTCAATTTTCGTTAAATGTGTTTGAATTTTAGGGGGAGTAAGAATTTCAGAAAATCCAAAAACATTTGAAAATTTGAAATTGTAAAAAACATGATAAAATCAAAAATGAGTTTTGTTGAGAAAAGAGGAAATGATAGTACATCAGTGGACTATCACAGCATGCTAAAGAATTGGAAAGTCAACATGTGATAAACGGTCTCACTGATGATATGCCAGTAGGTTTTTACGCATTTAGTAGATTGTGACGAGATATAAACCT
Source organism: Helianthus tuberosus (assembly GCA_030545235.1). NCBI lineage: Eukaryota > Viridiplantae > Streptophyta > Magnoliopsida > Asterales > Asteraceae > Helianthus > Helianthus tuberosus. The sequence goes on from CM060424.1 coordinate 140,853,835, forward strand.
AAATTTCAAACTTGCCTATATCGTGGGGAACATCTCTTGGATATATGGGTAACCCCCGAAATCTTGTTTGAAAGGTCCCTCTTTCTAAGATACTAGGTCTTTATACTCAGTGATATCTGGGGTATTATCCCGGGACTTCTGATTTTGCGGAAGCAATGGCCTAGTCCACGTATAATACTTTGCATATGATTTGAAATAAAGCTCGCCCTCAGTACAAAAAATGATGAAACATTGAAAAATGCAAATCATGTGCTGTTGAAGAAAAGATTCTCTAAAGGGAACACACCAAAAGACGAGCCGTCATCTCTTTGCTGAACGGAAGTTCTGACCTGAGCTCTCACGGTTTCGCAATTAACCCTTTACAGATATCATCTAGGTATACTCACCTGTAAGACTGAATATTGGGATCTAGATACAGGAGTATATTCTGAGGTGGGACACGCGAATAAGTTTAAGTATCTAAAACATTAATCTAGTATCTCAAAACAGTTGAACTTTGTGTGAAAATTTAAGTGGATCAGTATACTGACAATCTAAGTGAATTGTTTAGAGCTTAAAATGTTTATAGCTTATCGATGTTGGTGATTTGTCTCAAAAACTGATATGATCCTCTTACACAAACTCACAAAAATATTGTGTGTAAATATTTCTTTACTGTATTTTATTACATTGCATTTAATTCAAAAATCCAAAAAGATTTTCAGAATGTTTTAGCATAAAGTTTTGAAAAATGAAAAAAGATTTTAGACAACTGATATTGAAGAGCTGATTTTCAAAATTCCGAGTGCTAAACATGATGAACAACAGGTTTGGAAAATTGTGTTTGGAATGAAGAAGATTGTTTGAAATGAATTTTTTTTTCTTACAAGTGGTCATCAGATATGTTAATTGATTAAATTTTTCAATTTGATTTTTGCAAAAGTTTAAATTTGTCAAATTTTAAATTGGTGAAATTTATTTTGAGGTAGAGAATGTGCAGGTTATGGCTATGAGAGATCCAGATTTAGCTAAGAAAAGTTTGAGGATAGAAAAGCCGGGTGTAAATTTTGAAGTTGCTGATGCAGAATTGTGAGAGAAAAGAAGAGAGAAGATTGAGAAAAGAAGCCCAAAGACTGATAAAGACTGAAGAATGTAAAGACTCGACACTTAAGACTCGTCAACATTCGAGGGGGAGTCTGTTGGTGCATGCGTCTGTCGACTTCGTCTTGTATCGAGTCTTGTATCTAGAATTGTCAGATCAGGGCACGTTATACGAGAAAATAAGATTTATGTGTTGAAGGGTTAATTTCGCTTGAAAGTGGCAAGTGCACTTTCAAACGAAATCAACATTGTTAATTTCGCTTGAAATGGCAAGTGCCACTTTCAAGCGAAATCAGCTCATCTATAAATACCCTTCAAGCGAAATCATTTGTAACTTTTCTTGTTTCCGGTACCGAAGTGCTGCCGATGTGTCTACTGATCTGAAATTGTGTTATATCAATAAAACAAGACAATTAAGTGTGAAACAAGCTGTTTACCAAGTCAATTCATCTGTTTCCGCCTCTTGAATTGATTAGAACTCTTCTGATTGACTCGTTTGGGGTCACAAAACGATCCTACAAAAAACCATTCCCACAAAAAGTGAGTTTTGAGCCTTTATTGAGCATACAAATACATATATTTAAACTAATTGCTCATTTTTCGTTTCTTGTGTGAATAGCCGCTTGGTTCTTACGACTTTAGAACTTGCCACGACAATACATTCCCGGTCCTTACCAACTTAAACCCGAGTAAGTAAATGACGGAGGCATTAGGACTAACCCTTTTTATTTCTACACCATTATTTTTCTTTTTTTTACCACCTAACCAAAATCCCCCTAGTTAACCCCTTTGAGCCTAAACATTTTCATTTCATAACCCAAAACAAACACCCTTTCACCCACCAAAACCTTTTTATTTTTAAACCCTTTGTTTTAGTAACAAGCTCGGTTTTTCTTATGACTTTCAAAAAAAAAAAGAGATTCTGATGATAAAGCAAAAAGAGAAATAAACAAACAAGTTTATCAAAAATAGCTTTGTTTGAATAATGGCTTCATCAAAATAAAAACTTCAAAAATAAAAAGTCTCACGAAAACCGATGTTTTTTACGCCTTTCGCCCTTTTACTAACCACTAACCCAACCACCTACCTTTAACCCAAGCCTAACCATTCACCCCAAAAGTCCTCTTGATATTTACAAAGGTGTATAGTTAAAAGGAGGAGGATTGATTGCTTGGCAAGCTTATGGTAGGAGTAAGTTCCATGCCGCTCTCGAGTGATCCACTAAAATACATCTTCGGCCGAGTGTTGAGTGATCCCCCGTGAGGTATGTGAACTTGTATATAAATGAAATTTTAAAAAAAGGCATGTTATGCCCTAATAAGTAATTTATCTTATGTAATGTTTTAAATAAATCATGATGAATAGGATTGTAAATAAATAAAAATAAAACTAAATAAAGAATCTTGGAAATCCCGACACTCTACGACAAGCCCAAAAACCTTCTCTTCCACCCATTCCATTTGGGAGTGTAAAGCCACATTATAAAGAGTTTTGCTTGAGGACAAGCAAAGATTCAAGTGTGGGGGTATTTGATGTGTGCAAAACGCAACATATAAATTACATCAATTGTGGCATAAAACTAACCCTTTTTAGTACTAATGTTGGAAAAAGTGTGTTTTTGTCTTCCTTTTATATTTTCAGGATTAAATGAGCTCAAATGAACAAAAGAAGCAAAAAGGCAGCTAAATCTAACATAAATACAAGAAAAGGAACAAACGTGGCATGCCCAGCCTCCCCGACAGCATCTTCCCAAGCAAAACAAGAGAACAGAAGACTGAACACGCCCCATGCTCAGTGAGCACGGGGGCGTGCCCAAGTGTCAGCAGAAAAGACAAAGCTGTAGAAGCTTCTATCAACCACCACGTGGTCGTGCTCAGCGGACACGGGGCCGTGGTCAACTCTAAGATTCGCAAAATCTGAGGAAATCTTGATAGTATAGATACGCTTCTGCACACGGGGGCGTGCCCAGCGGACACGGGGGCGTGGTCAACTAATGCAGACAAACTGCAATTAATGAAGACAGAGAATAAGGTGGACACGGGGCCGTGCCCGAGCTGCTGTTCAGGCTATAAATAGGGGTGCTTGGCTCATTTGCAAACCATCCCTTGGCACACCACCTCTCTCACACTTCACCCACCACCCACCACCATCACAACACCATCATCCATTGTCCATCATAGAGTATGTGAGTCGTCTCGGGATCCAAGATTGATCGTAAGAGTTCTTGACAATCAAAGGCCATGTTTGCCTAAGTCTCTTACATCACTTGGCGAAGACAAGTGTCTAGTGTAATACTTTTTATTTTTAATCTTTTCGCACTTTTTACTTGGTTATGTATTAATGACTTTAATAACTAGTTTCTTATGTTGAAGGTGATTCTTCCTTATCGTTTGTCCGTGGTGTCTTGGCATTATTTTACTGTCTATATAAAATAAAATATTTTCACCAATCATATCTCCAAGGTCTATATGGAGATATGTTGGCTACCTGGTCGGGGGTTAAGGGAACGGTTTGGTAAGAGTCTTACCTTGTTCAGTGTATAGATCCTGCAAGGACCTGGGTCAAATTTAGTAGGACCTCCTTCAATACCCACCGGTATTGGATGGCGGGGGTCCAATCTCTTTGATCCCCTCATATGTAAGCTACTATTAATACTTTAACCCGGCTATTTAGGACTGTATCCCTGCAGACTCAGACTATTTAGCCGAGGGTAACGTCACCTCCAAAAGAGGGGCCTACCATAATATGCATTAATAACTTAATTAATTATCTTTCAATAATCCGACCCTTTAGGATTGTATCCTTGCTGACTCAAACTACTGGGTTGAGGGCAACGTCGCCTTCAAAAGAGGGGCCTACTACAATAACTAAGATAATCTCTTAAAAAGTGCAAAAGTGCGGAAATAATCAAAGGTTACACTAAACACGAGTCGGAGCCAAGTGATTCATCTTGTCTATCTGTTTTTAAATTTATTTTATTTTTCAGCATTTTAGTTAGTTTTTATTTTTCTAGTTTAAAAACATTTTTTTTAACTTTTGATTTGATTAGACGTTGAGGATAAACCGGTACTAAAAGCTCTTGTGTCCTTGGACGACCTCGGTATCTTGCCAACACTATACTACGCTCACGATGGGTGCACTTGCCCATATGTGTGTTTGGTGTTAGTAAAATATCGTGTTTTATAAATTTAAAACTTCACTAACGGGTAAAAAGGGCTTAAAATATACTTAAACTTATATACACCCTCGCACACATCAAGTTTTTGGCGCCGTTGCCGGGGACACAAGGATTTTAAGAAAGTTAGGAATCAACGGCCTAATCGTTTTTTATAATTTTTATGTTTTTTTTTTAGGATTTTCTTAGTTGTTCAGTTTCTGCAGAGCTCAGCACGGGCCGTGCCTGGTCGGACACGGGCCGTGCCCAGCATTATTACTGCAAGTTTTTATTTTCCGAGTTACAGAAAGTTGAGCACGGGGCCGTGTCGGTGCAACACGGGGCCGTGTCGAACTCTCCAGTAACAGGGATCCAGAAAACAATCACTGTATCTCCGACCACGGGCCGTGTTCATCCGAGCACGGGGCCGTGGTGAAGCTTCTGACCAACGTTTTTCTATTGCCTCACGAAGACCTTTATTAAAACATGAAATAGCATCATCCACAAAGGGGGGCTGATAAGTTCGTAAACCAAATAGCAACTTTGCAACCCCCATACAAGATCTAAGTAAGAGAAGTTCGCTTTGAGGATCCCGCAACAAGGGAAGGTGTCCCATAATGTCAACAGCTCGCGTTGCCCTCTTAACTGCTAGACCACTAATAAAACTGGCATCACGGCTGACTGTCCTAGTAGTTTAACACCTCTCACCGGCCTCCCAATCTCACTGGGGAAAAGTCCTGGCCGGACCTTCACCCTGCTGCATGTCGGCCAAAATATCTCAGTTTTTCTAATATTAAGTAGAAGTCTCAAGGCTGGACCCTCTGAACTGATGATTTCAAGAGCTTTAGCAACCTGAACAGCGTTCCCGATAACCGTCCCGTCATCCAAGTAACAAGCATGGAAGGGGAGTTTACAGTTTTCCTGCACCTGAAGCACTAAGGGGTGTAAAGCTAGAGCAAAAAGCAAAGGTCCCAAGGGATCCCCTTGCTGGACCCCCGTGAATGCCCCGATCCGTTCATTCCCCACGTATAGCCTAGCAGGCTGGGCATATAGAAATTGAACCCACGGGAATATGGAGGGGCAATGGCGATGGACCTCGCGAAGCAAAACCGAACGGTCAACTAAGTTGAAAGCGTTGAAAAAATCAACCGTAAGCATGGCCAGCGAGCCATCTGAATGAAAAGAATTAAGAAACCTGTTAGCGCTGTGCAGCACCGCCTCCACCCCATTGGGGACCCCCACCCCAAATTGATAGTCCCCCAAGTACTTAACAACATCTTTCCCAACTTTCTTCATGGCTACTTTGGAGACCAATCTTCTCCAAATTTCCCCAACAGCTATAGGGAGAATTCCATTATCAGGTTTCAATAAAGGAGTTAGGGGGGCGAAGCAAATAATTTCGCAAGCACTTTAGGACATAACCCCCCTAGCCAAAGGTTTACCACTTTAGTGATTGCAGTAAGCAGTCCCGAGGCAGTTGCCGACCCTCGCCGCTAAGAGCGTCTAACAGGTGTTGGGCCCGGAGGCCATCTCGCCCACAAGATGTCCCTTTCGGGAAAGATTTCACACACCTGTGGACGCAGTCTTGATCCACGGATAACGCAGGTTGGGAAAGAGGTGCTGAAGTGAGGTTCGGGGGCGGCGCGAAGGGATGTTTGTCGATAAGGGCTTGCATGGTAGATTCCCCCTGAGGAGCAACCCCACTGGAACACAACACCTTAACTGCAGCAGTAAAGTGACCATCACTCATTTTTCTGAGACATTACTTGATGTTGGGGCTAACCTCCTCAGCTATCTCCCGGTGTACCTCCCCCCACGCATGACCCCTTCTCCACTATCAGCGAGGAGGGAATTGACCAAAACCTCAAAACCAGAGCCCTCCTTCCACATAGCTAAGGCCCGCAAAATATTATCACATTGCAAGGACTTTCGATTCCCCGACCTTCGCTCTTGCCTGGAAGACGGCTTAACCACTTTAAGGGTACAACGGGGTAAGAGCAAGAGTTTGACCCAACTTTCAACAGTCCCAGGGGAAGCTAGTACTTTATGGATGGCACCTGTCAAAGCTTGTGCAAATGCCAAACGACAGCTTGGGAGGATGCTCTTAACAGTTCGAACCGGAAGGGAGAAAACACGTTCAAGAAGAGCGTCATCTCCCATCACTCCCTGCGGGGTCCTAAGCTCAAATACCATCACAGGATCTTGGGGCCTTGGGATCCCCACGACAAAATCCTCATCAGGCCCGGATTTCCTAGAGAATGTGAAAACACCATCAGGATGATGACACCCCCTACTAAGTGCGTGTGCCTTCATGCACCTCCCACACAACCAATAACCGAATACCCGCAGGGTTTCCCCAACATTCGAAAACAAGTCTAAATCCTTGGACAACGCATCCTGAAGGGATTCTTTACGATCATCTTTAAAATGAAATTGCTAAAAATGCGCGATTAATCTGTTATACCCAGAAGACCCAGGCTTGCCATCTTTACACTCGTGGAAATTTCTAAAGGGGCACAGCCACACTCCATTGGACGAGGTGGAGCCAACATCCCCTTCAGAGGCAATGGATGCCATGCTCCTACCCTTGGTAGAGCCCACTAAAAACAATAAAAAACAAGAAGTGATAACAAGTCCCCCGTCTCGAGGTGAGGAGGAGGCCAGGTATCAACCCACCCAAGAAACGAAGGAGAGGAAAGCAACCTACAGTTGCTCACCCTCCCAAACACCCCACCAAGAAAGAGCTACGTCATGAGTGTGCAACCTATGTTACCAACCACCAATAACCAAAACAAGCCCCCAATAGGCTGAAAAACCCTAGAATGGAATGTGGTACATAAGAATAAAACAGAAGATCTAAGCTGCCGACTGATTCGCTACGATTTAGATTACTACTGTGAAGATAAATAGATGCAAATCGAGTAAGGTGTAACCTGATTTCCGAAGATTGATAGTAAATTGCTGTTCAAAATGTGTACAATCTAGTCAAACAGCTCACGAAAGTGCAACCCTTGTATTTTGTTATTTTGCTTTTTTACTAATAAAATTTAAATCTTGAAAATAGACTTTAACAAAATAGTAACACAATAATTACTATTATGCATTGATGCATATGCCTAAAACATAGTTTATCCAGATTGTTGAGGGGTTTAATTTGTGTGAACACTTTTAGGATTGTAAATTAGCAACCCTTGTCCATGCATCTATATCAAGAGTTACTCGTTGATTAAGTTCAATAACTCTATGACACATGAGTTTAATCACTTCATCTTAAGGTTGTTGGAATAGGTATATATAGGGTATGTTTGGCAAAAGTAGCTGGTGGTTGGTGGCTGGAAGCTGGTAGCTGTAGCTTTTTAGATATATTTGGCGTTTGGCAGAATAGCTAGAGCTTTTAATAAAATGTATAAAATGACCAAAATGGACATAACTAAAAATTTAAAAAGTTTGTGCAATAAAAAGTTTATTATCTTTAGAGGTTAAAATGGTCATTTTTCCCTAAAAGCTTGTAGCTCCTTCTAAACGCTACTAGTAGGAGCGTTCAACCAAAGTTTCAGGCTTCTAACTAAAAGCTTCAAGCTCCTTCAACCAAAAAGACTTTTTATTGAGTAAGAGCTTTTTCTTAAAAGCTTAAAGCTAGAATCTCCTACTAGCTTTATGGGTATGTTTGGCATGGAGCTTTTAGGAGCTTATAGCTTTAAGCTTTTAAGAAAAAGCTTCTACTCAATAAAAAGCCTTCTTTGGTTGAAGGATCTTGAAGCTTTTAGGTTAGGAGCTTGAAGCTTTTAGTTGAACGCTTCTACTAGTAGCGTTTAGAAGGAGCTACGAATTTTTAGGGGAAAAATGACTATTTTAACCTCTAAAGATAATGAACTTTTTAATGCACAAGCTTTTTAAATTTTTAGTTATATCTATTTTGGTCATTTTATTAAAAACTCCAGCTACTCTACCAAACACCAAATATATCTAAAAAGTTACAGCTACCAACTACCAGCTTCCAGCCACCAGCTACTTTTGCCAAACATACCCATAAATGTAAGTATATTTAAAATACATGTTTTATGCTAAAATATAAATTTTAACTATTTTACGTTTTCATATATATACTCCTCCCAATGACAAAGGCATTAACATCTGTTGTAACCAAAGGTCTGCTGATTCAAAGGTCTGCCAAAGTGAACCACTGATGAAGACAAAGTCTGCTGATAAGGAAAGGTCTGATCACCCTCTATTTAAAGAAGACAAAGTCTGATGAAGAAAGGTCTGTTGAGGCTCAACATATGATGTATATCAGAGTTTACAATGTAACAGTGTTTTAATATTAGCAGATGTTAGAGGTTGTTAGAACTTGTTAGATATCATTGTCTAGGTGACGTCAGCATAAGATTCCTCAGTGGTTTGATTGTACTATAAATAGAACAGTACATGTACTGTTCTATTATCACTTCACCTTGACATTTTGTACGAGAAAATCAGAGTGATCTTAGGCTGAGGGGGAGTCTGTAATTCATGCATACGTGAATTATTCTATCAAAGTATCATGATGAAAGCAAATCTTCCATTGTTTGTGATTTGAAGTTTATTATCATTCCGCTGCATTATTTCCATTTTTGTTATCTTCTTATATCATTCATAGTAAACAATAACAAACAATTCAAACTCGGATCCTAACAGAACTTGTGGTAGAAAACTCCTGACGTGTTGTTAAACACCAAAAGCATTCATCGCCATGTTTTGTATCATGGTAAAAAGATTATTATTCGGAGTGTTAGCCTTCTCTAAAAAATATAGAGTAATCAGATAATTTAGAAGCATTTGGGTGTTTGGTGCGGTGGTGGTGTTTGGACGGGTTAGGGCTTATAGGGATTTCATAGGGATTTTTTTTGTAGAGAATGTGTATGAGAGTAGAGAATGTTTATAAGAATTGTGTATGTTACAATGGTGAGATAAATAGGCTTAACTAGGTAAAGGAAAGTTTTGTTTTTATATAATGTCTTGAGTGTTGACAACAATTATGATTCTTGGCCTTCACAAATTTCACATGTGAAATATATCACAATCCAAATGACTTTTACACATTTCATACCTAAGGGGAAGTGGTGTGTGGCGTGACTCGAGGATTACATGCCCATTACGCACTGCCACACCTCGACCCTTAGCGGATTGGTACGGGGCATGTTGATTGTCCATAGCTTATGAAACTATTACAAGTTTAAATATATAAAGCATCCAAATTAAATTTGTCACACATAATTAATCATAGAAATAGCCAACAAGATTCAAACAATATCCAAAAGATATAAGTCATGAATAATAATCCATTTTATTACCAAGGCACATCCTATGTGTCTTCAACCATCAATCCACTCATACTTGTGTATCTGTATCATGCATAAAAATGTTTTGGGTCAACAAAATATTGGCGAATAGATCTAAGTTTATATAAAATGTTGTTGCGTTATAATTATTTTTAAACAAAGAGAAAGAAAAAGTGGTGGTTGATGTAGTGGTTTCAGGAAGGAGAGAGATATGTGGGGTGAAGTGGTGTGGTGACCAATGAAAAGAAAAAATTGTGGAGTGTTGACCAATGATAAGCAAGAAAAAATTGAACAGTATTTTTTAAAGGAGCAACCAAACTTGTAAAATTATAGAGGGGAAATATATTAACATGCAATCTCAAGTGTAATGTTATATCCACAATAAATTAACAATAAACACAATCACCATAGCTACAGCTAATAATGCAACATAATGATAATAGTAACAATAGACACAATGAGATTTAAGTCCCAAAGAGTGAATCTAAATGATGTTGGCGATACCAAGTTCAACCCATGGTCGTGGGGAACCGGTCAGCCAATGGATCCACAATATAAATCATAGACACAAAGCGAGTAACAAGTAGGTACATGTATATGAAAAATAGATACATATATGTGAAACATGTTACGACACATTGATTTTGAATGTGGATGAATTTGAAATAGGAACATATAAAAACATGGACACATAATATACCCCAAAAATGTTTAATGACAAAAAGAGGGAAAAAGAGATAGATTTACTCACAATTTGCGTTCAATTTGACACTTAAGTAAACCGCACGAGTGTTCAGAGAAAACCTCCAAAAGACAATAACTACCTAAAGAAACACATCACCAAACTACTAAACAACCAAAAGACAAAAACAATACAAAATAAATAAATCATATACTTAGGGCTTTTGTCTAGTGAAAAATCATAATTAATAATAACTTTTAAATTAATATTTATAACATGATAATTCATGCGACCTTCATATCCTATTATTCATAAATTATCTACTAAGTCTAAAAAGCAGCATGTATATATATATATATATATATAGGGAGCCGCTAGAATAAGAACCACCTCCAGTTGTAAGAACCGTGAGAACCATTCTCCACCAATCAGATCTTGCCAACAATAAGGGTATATTGGTCATTTCCTTTAAATGTCTAATCTCTCCCCTCTCTCCTCTCTCCTTTTTTTAATGTTGCCGGCTTTCTTCTCTCGTCTCTCCTCTCTCTTTTTAAGTTGCAGACTTTCTTCCTCTCATCTCTCCTCTCTCATTATAGTCTTCATCTTCAACCCACCAGCACATTGCACCAGCACATCGCAACCACCGTCCTCCGATCTTTGTCTCAACCCACCAGCACATCGCAACCACCGTCCTCCGATCTCTGTCTCTCTGCTTGTACAAGGTCTCGATGACACCACAATGCCACCGCCGCCTGCGGTGGTCTCATCTCCGTCTGCCAATGTTGTACCCGCCAAACACCGCCGCTGAGACACCGTGCCGCCGTCATCTGAGAGATTAATGGCGATGATGATGTGGAAACCCACACATAAGCCTTGTTCTTCATCTGAGAGATTTGTCACACCCTGGCTTTGCGGAAGCGTGGTATATTTTTGGTGTGACTTCTTAATACCATAGCTTAATCATAACAAGCTATATGAATTTAAAAACCATGCAAGTCATCAATTAAGTTTGAAAATATCATACAATACCATTGTTTGACGAGAACATACTCCAACAACAATAACCTTGTTCAAAAGACATAACAACTACAACATAACATAAACGTGGTTTAAGGACTGTGTCTTGTCCAGGAAAGAGACACATCCCCTAAACCCTGATGACTCCATGACAAGTGCAGCGGAAAACGTTCCATACCGTGCCAGATCCGTTTAATTTCCTGAAATACATGTGAGTTGAAAAATCAACAATAATGTTGAGCGAGTTCATGTGTTTAGCATGTGCGCGCGAATAAACCTTTATAATCACTGAATGCTTTGTAAACTCTGGTATGAAGCAGATAAGGAAACATATTAGTAAATGTGTAACCACATGGTCCAACCTTAGGGCGCATGGGTGGGGGTAGGACAAGGTCACCTCATGGTCCAACCTTAGGGCGCATGGGTGGTGTTACGACAAGGTCACCACATGGTCCAACCTTAGGGCGCATGGGTGGTGTTATGACAAGGTCACCACATGGTCCAACCTTAGGGCGCATGGGTGGTGTTATGACAAGGGCACCACATGGTCCAACCTTAGGGCGCATGGGTGGTGTTATGGCAAGGTCACCACATGGTCCAACCTTAGGGCGCATGGGTGGTGTTTGTCATGCTCAAATAGGCCTACCACTCGTATCCCTCGATCGCACTACGAGGACTAATGTTCTTAAGGTTTCACCTACCCAAGCACATAACCTAACAGTTCCTTCCTGAGCTGACCATACCATGTCAGAAATATTCATAAACATAGTAACATGTATTTCACCCCCGCAGTTAAGAAAACTGAAAACAGTTAGAGAAAAGGGGGACATGAACTCACAGTGAATGCGCGTCTCTACCAAGTGTCTCCAATACAGTAAGCTGTGCAACGACCTACAAGTGCTAATTCTATTAGACGGACGGCCGTGCTTTAGCTTTATAGTTTATGTCTTTGGGAAATAGTTAGACAACTATTTCGTGTTTATGTTCCGTATACACTTGGTAGTTATTCTTCTTCCCAAGGATGGGGGATACAATACATGTGCGTAAGTTACGTTTTATCAATCTTGTGGTAATGTAATTACCGGTGTAACTTATATGTTTGTGTAAGCGTTCGCAAAGTTTTGGAATCATTAACGCTTGTAAATATTATTTTCACTCTAAAATAATATTTATGTATTTCACAAAATAATCATAAACAGTGTTGTGACAAATATATTTATCACGTTAATCTTTGTGAAAACCCCACCTCCGAATATTTAGTAAAATATAGTGCCGGCGAAATTTATGTTTTGAAAATATGTCCAAAAATAGTTCTAACACTTGTTGTGTAAATAATTCTAAGTGTCAGGTTTTTAGAAAATTTCGCCAGAGTTTCCTCTGTAACTGGAGGTGGCCACGCTTTCAAGCGTATCATTTTCTTTTAACAAATCAATTCAACAATCTTCTTTATTCAATCAAACGATTTTCGACACAACAAACTAGTCGACAAGTATGTAAATTTGCATAATCGCATGAACTTGCAGTTTTTCCGAATCTATAGTGTAAATTCCCTTTATATATGTAGATCTTTATATAAAGTAGCTTTAATCTCATAAAAACCTTGTGTTTAGCGAAAACCGTCTTTACAACTTCTAGTAACAAGTGACAAATCTACTTCTTTGTCGGATCTCTTCTTTTCACAAGTGTCTATACACTTGTGGTTTATAAAGTCATATCTATTAGTGTAAGATCCATCTTTAGAAAAACATGATTTCTATAAAGTGTGGTCTTTCTAAAATACCACTTGCGGATACGTAGATCCGCTAGTTTTAAACACCATTGTACCGGTTAAAATACTTTTACACAAGTATAATATTTCTACACAAGTTCATGTCTCTAAAATGTGGTAGTGTTTCACCTTTAACCCTTGTATCTTTCAAAAACAAGCTTATGCGATAATACATGATTTTACAAAGTCGGGTTAAACGAAGATTCGAGCTACCACATTATAGATCGGGTCTAGATAAACACAAATTTCAAGTCCTACGACTTTTACACAAGTTGCATGCTATTAACCACCATTTTTGTGATTTTACTAGACTTTAAAGTTCCAAATCGCATGTTTATGATATTTAACCGACGAAAGTTCTTTTAACCACTTTAGATAAGCTTAAAAACGAGTTATAAACAATATACCTCTAGCTCGGGGCTAGGGAAGAATCGTGACGAAAACGGGGTGGATAAAAGCCAACGGTTGAGGTCCTTCGTGTTCCGCTTGCACCAAAGCTCCTAAAACGTGACCTTGGATGTTTGTATGATCTTGGAATGTGAATAACTAAAACCGAAAAATTGATGGATGGATGGGGATGCTTGGCCGTAAGCTTCTAGGAGAGAAAGAGAGTGATGTGTTGGTGAAAGTTAAGTGTGATTATCTTATGTTTAGTGTGTTATTTATAGCCAAATTCAAGTCCCTTATATCCTTTGGGTTTTATGTCCTTAAGATATTAGACAAAGCAATCTTTAACTAATCACAAGTACCATTTGTGTCCCCTTGATTCATGGGGCCGGTTATGGCATGGGGTGGGGCTAGTTTGATTGTAAGTAGATTAGTTAGGGCTTAGTTAGGTTAATTAAGTTAGTTTAGGTGTTAAACCCCGTTACTTGTATGTTATGAGTTATGACGGGTGTTAGGGTAATCAGGGACCCTAACTGGCTCAGAAAAATATAAATAGTGAAAATACTAATATTTTCATGTTCCGGGTAAAGTCCGGGTGTTCGGTTGGATAGAAATCCGTTAAAGTGTTACAAAAGACTTTAAAGTGTCGTTATTACATTTTAGTGACACAATTTGTTTTCCCGACACTTTAGAAAGTGTCTAGTAATATTTTCTCAAGTTCTGGCACTTTACTAGTCAGCTAGAAGCTGGTTAAATTATTAAAGTGCTGTGTTTGGTACTTAAAGTATGTTTTAGGCACATCCGAATCAGTGTATCTTATCCCTAGAGACGCGGTACCATAACCTTTATATCCCTACACTCACTACCAGTGTAGTCAAAATATATGAGGCTCTTAACAGGCCTTAGAGGCAGTATTTGCCTGATGCTGGTTATATCAGCATGTTCACTGTGTATCCGTTTAGTGCTACTGTGCTTTTTGTGCATCATGTTTGTCACTAGGGTTCAGCACGTAAATAATGTAGTGACAGCAAATAAGTATGATGCAAGTAAGTGCATGTATCAGTATGCAGGTAGCAGTTCATCAACTAGTTCAATCAAGCACAGTAATCAAGTAGTAATTAATCATTAATTAAGTTGTACGGATACCTGGTTTTGTGCGGGTTGTCACATTCTCCCCCCGTTAAATAAATTTCGTCCCGAAATTTAAGTTCTGCTTGTAGAAGCAGGGTTCTTAGGAAATAAGTGGGGGTATTTCTCTTTCATCCGGTCCTCACGTTCCCATGTGAATTCAGGACCATGTCTGGCATTCCAACGTACTTTGACGAGTTTGACACTGCTCCGGCGGGTCTTGTTAACTTTCCAATCCGTGACCTCAACAGGTTCTTCAACGAAGTGGAGCGTGTCGTCAATATGAATCTCGTCGTTAGGAATGGCAACGTCAATTTGAGTTGGACTTTTCTTTAAATTGGATACATGGAATGTATCGTGAACACCATTCAGTTCAGCAGGTAGGTCCAACTTGTATGCTACTGTCCCAATTCTTTCCAGAATTCTGAAGGGACCAATGTAGCGCGGATTTAACTTTTCATGCTTACCAAAGCGTGCCACCCCCTTCCAGGGTGAAACTTTCAATAACACCATTTCTCCGACTTGGAAGTCCACATGCTTCCGATTTGGATCCGCGTAGGCCTTTTGTCTGTGGCGAGCGGCTTTGATGCGTTTAAGTATTTGCGCAATCTTGTCTGTCGTCTCTTGGACGGTTTCGGGACCAGCAAGCTGCCTATCACCGGCGTCAGGCCAACAGAGTGGTGATCGGCACTTGCGTCCGTATAGGGCCTCAAATGGCGCGACACCAATACTGGCGTGGTAGCTGTTGTTGTATGAAAATTCGACCAAAGGTAAGTGTTTATCCCAGCTACCGCCTAAATCCATAACACATGCCTTCAGCATGTCTTCCAAAGTTCGTATCGTTCGCTCGCTCTGGCCGTCAGTTTGCGGATGGAACGCAGTGCTCAGATTCAATTGTGAGCCAAAAGATTCTTGGAAGGATTGCCATATTCTTGACACGAACCTTCCGTCTCTATCAGAGATGATCGAGAGAGGTACTCCATGACGTGCTACGATCTCTCTCATGTATATTTCCGCAAGTTTACTAGCACTGTCTTTCTCCTTGATTGGCAGAAAGTGTGCGGACTTTGTTAGGCGGTCAACAATCACCCAAATCATATCATGGCCTCTTGGCGTTCTTGACAGTTTTGTAATAAAATTCATGGAGATTTGTTCCCATTTCCACTTGGGAATCTCAGGTTGTTGCAGAAGTCCCGAAGGCTTCTGGTATTCCGCTTTAACCTTAGCGCACGTTAAACATTTGCTTACGTAGACAGCAACATCGCCTTTCATCCTAGGCCACCAATAATATTCCTTGAGGTCCTGGTACATCTTATCCGATCCAGGGTGGATAGAGTACCGTGACTTGTGCGCTTCGTCGAAAATAACTTCCCTTAATCCACCAATCAGAGGAACCCAAATCCTTTTCTCAAAACATAACGTTCCTTCCTCGTTCAGTACCAAAAGCTTCTCCATCCCACGGAGATATTCTTCTTCGAGATTCCTTTCCTTGAGAGTTTCCTTTTGTGCAGCACGAATGCGCAAGGAAAGATCGGTTCGTATAATCATTTCTAGGGCCCTAACCCTTATGGGCTTGATTCTTTCTTTACGACTTAGGGCATCGGCGACTACATTCGCCTTCCCGGGATGATATTTTATCTCGCAGTCGTAATCGTCCAGCAACTCAATCCATCGTCTTTGCCTCATATTCAACTCCTTCTGGTTGAATATATGTTGTAGGCTCTTGTGATCTGTGAAGACTATGCACTTTGTACCATACAGGTAGTGTCTCCAGATCTTTAGTGCAAAAACCACTGCGCCAAGCTCCAAGTCGTGGGTGGTATAGTTCTTTTCGTGTACCTTCAGTTGGCGCGATGCGTAGGCAATAACCTTGTGGCGTTGCATCAACACGCAACCCAATCCTTGACGCGATGCGTCGCAGTATACCACAAAATTGTCGGTACCTTCTGGTAGAGTTAAGATCGGCGCGTTGCAGAGCTTATCTTTCAATATCTGGAATGCTTCGTCCTGTTTGATTCCCCAATCAAACTTCTTATCTTTCTGGGTCAGGAGCGTCAAAGGCTGAGCGATTTTTGAGAAATCCTCGATGAACCTTCGATAGTAGCCAGCCAAACCCAAGAATGGTCGAATCTCGGTTGGCGTTGTAGGCGTCTCCCAATTCTTGATTGCCTCGATCTTTGTGGGATCAACATGAATTCCATCCCTATTAACCACATGTCCAAGAAACTGGACTTCGCGTAGTCAAAACTCGCACTTGGAGAATTTGGCATGCAACTGTTCTTTCTTTAGCAGCTCCAGAATGGTTCTTGGATGCTGTCCGTGTTCAGCCTTTGTCCTTGAATAAATCAAGATGTCGTCGATAAACACAATCACGAACTTGTCCAAGTATGGCTTGCAAGCTCTATTCATTAGATCCATGAATACCGCAGGTGCGTTTGTCAAACCCAATGGCATAACGAGGAACTCGTAGTGTCCATAACGAGTTCGGAAGGCCGTTTTCGGGATACTTTCCTCCTGTATCCTTAATTGATGGTATCCGGATCGAAGATCGATCTCTGAATAATGTTTCGAGCCTTGCAGTTGATCAAACAGATCATCGATTCTTGGCAGAGGATACCTGTTCTTGATCGTCAGCTTGTTCTATTCTCTGTGGTTGTTGTTTATTTGAAAATCAACATCCTCCTTTTTGATGGGTAACAATAGGATTACCCCAAAAGGAATTTTGGTCTGTTATCTTCCTTCTCCATCCGTTACCAACACTTCTCTGTCAATCCTTGCATCTCCGAAAATGTAAGTTGCTATGATGCATCGACTACGGGTGCAGTGCCCGGAATTAAGTCGACGCGGGATTTGACAAATCGTGAGGAGATGATTCCGGCAAGTCTTCGAGGAAGACTTCGGGGTATTCTCCAATCACAAGGATGCCTTTGAGTTTTGGTTCTTCGACTTCCTTTTTCATAACATGAGCCAAGAATGCAACACATCCTTTGTGCGAGAATTTTTGGGTCTTCTTATAATCCGCAGGAGCGTATCCTGCTCCATGAGTCACGATCATTCCTCCGTTCGTTGTTGGGGCGTGGACGTCAATCTCCGCATGGTCATTCGACAACCAGTCCATCCCAATTATCACGTCGAAGCTTCCGTTAGGCTTATTCTATCGAGAACTGGGTATCTAAGTTACTTACTACTAAAACAACTGTATTTTCTGAAGCTAAAATTTGGCAATATTGTCAAATAGAGCATAACATTAACTTTTATGAGACGTACCGATATCCACGCTTGGATTCTATCCCCGCTATTGAGCTTTCATCCACTTGCCTGAGTGTTCTTAGGGCAATATTTCCTGAAATGCCCCACATCACCGCAATTAAAGCATGCTTGGCCACAGCCTTGATCGTCACCATCCCTGCCTTGATAGTTGTTGTCGTCGTTATTTCCCCCGCGATTTCCGCTACCATCTTGACCTCTATTTCCATGTTTAGTACCTTGCCGACACGTTTCCTTGACATGTCCCACCTTGCCACAGTTACCACATTTTCCATATCTACACCGCCCGTTATGGTGACGTCGACAGTTGTCGCACTTTGGTAGGATACCCGTGTACTCTTTTCTCTTTTTGGCCTTGTCGTTGCTACTCGACTGGGTACCCTGTTTGAAATTCGCCAACTTCCTCTTGTTATCCCCAGATGACTCTACATGAGTTTCCTTCTTCTCCTCAGAGGTTGAAAATTTGTTCATCCTGATTGCCTCTTCCGTCAGGGCTACACTTAGATTGATGGCCTCAGTGATTGTTGCAGGCTTTGATGCCGTTACCATGCTTATGATTTGGGGTGCCAATCCCCAAATGAAACGCTCAATCCTCTTAAACTCCGGATCTACCATGTATGGAACGATACGCGATAGAACTTGGAACTTCTCCACATACTCAACTATTTTTGGACCTTCCATCTTCAAGTTCCAGAACTCAGTTTCTACCTTCTGGCTTTCTGTTCTCGAACAGTACTTTTTATGCATTAGCTCTTTCAGCTCGTCCCATGATAGAGCATATGCAGCAGCCTCGCCCATTGTCTGAACCTGAAGTTTCCACCATGACAGAGCCCCATCTCGGAACAGCCCGGAAATGTACGTGACCTGATCCCTTGGGGCGCATTTGCTCGCACGCAAAACGGTGTCCGTCTTCTCAATCCAGCGTACGAAAGTTACGGCACCCCCAGTGCCGTCAAAATGTAGGGGCTGACAACCTAAGAAATGCTTGTAAGTGCAGCCGTTGGGTGGATTACTTCCTGAGGTATCCCCGTTGTGCTCGGAGCGATGGGCGTCGTATTGTGCGATGACTGCAGCAATGATTCCCTGAAGTTCCGCCTCGTTGGTGGGTATGCGTACACCCCGTTTTGGAGGCATTTTCTGAAAGATGTTTCACGTAGGTTAGGTCATCGCAAATAAAATGCATGTATGCATTCAACATTATCAACACATAACATCTCATGCTGTCAATAACTCATCCACATAACATTTCATGATATAAATAAATTAGCCTCTGCAATGGTCGAGGCTTCGAGGTAGTAACCATACCCCTGATCTGGGGTGCAAGTGTCCAAGTGAATCGTTCAATCCTTTTGAACTCCGGTTTGACTAAGTAGGGGGGGCGACCCTAGATAAGTCGTGCGATCGCTGGTCATGTTCAGGAGTCTCTGGTTCGTCCTTTCTCAAATTTCAGGACTCCACGTCAAGTTTTCTGAATTTCTGTCCTAAAACAACATTTCTTCTCAATCGTTTCCTTGAGCTCGTCCCAGCTCAGTGTATAAGCAGCGTCTGTGCCGAGGGTCTGAACCTGGAGGTTCCATTAAGAGAGTGTGCCATCTAGAAATATCCCTGAGATGTAGGTAACACTCTGTTGGGGCGAACAGTTACTCATTCTTAGAGTGGAGTCGATCTTTTGGATCAACGAACAAATGCAACGGTGCCTCCGGTTCTGACAAAGTTCAAAGGCTTGCAGTTCAGGAACTGTTTATAGGTGCAGCCAGTTGGAGGGTTATCTCCAGTAATGCCATCGTTGTACTTAGTGTGGAGGTCTTCATGTCGTGCATTTATCTGCGAGATGCGTTCTTGCAGCTCGTCTTCTGTCCTTAGTAACGTACTGGTGCTTGTGTCACGTCCGGGTGACATTTCCTTTTTGTCGAAATAGCGTGAAGCGGGTTGGACAATGTTTCAATTGTCTATGGGGTATATATATAGCAACGTAAGCCATCATGTAATCACCCCATTTCACACGCAAATATACTCACTGTATAAGTGGGGAAATAAATTCCTGAGCCTTCACATAGGCTTGTCAATTTGGCTTGTTGCTTGTAATAGTATGAACTCGAGGCTACATCGCCTAGGTCATTTGTGTTTAGGTTATTTCCTGCTGCATTGGTTATCATTAGCTTGGCCTGCAGAGTCCACCAGGATTCCTGTGCACTACAAATCGTTATTACGTGGGCCCCCGTAATAATAAATTGTCTTGCACAGTTACCCCAAATTTTCTCTCATCCAAGCAGATGATCAATCAAGGAGCAACAGCCGGTGCATTGGCATGAACAGGGTCATACTCCAATGCGGGGTCAGGAGCAACGCCTGGCTCAGGGGCCACGGCTAGCTTCGAATCAAAAACTCCATCTCAAAATCAGCTGATTCAATAATCACAGGGGTTACAGGATCCCCCAAGGGCTGGTCTAAGTGCATGAACTCAATGTCATGGTCTGGATCAACACCAGGCGGAAAAACAGAATTGTCCTCATAATCGCGATCAAACTCAAAGCTGTGTGTGGGATCCGGTGCAGCTGATGATGCCATATCAGGGTCGGCATCGTGTAAGTGGTGCTGCATTCCCTGTATGTGCGAAGACGCGGATGTCAGAGACTCAAATGAGTCTGGGATAGGGAAATGAGTTTCCCCTACAGGAGCGTCCGCATGCAGTAGTCTAATGCTAGCAGCGAGAGGGCCTTGCCCTCAAGTGGGTCCTCCTCTTAATAGTTCGACATCGTCTTTAGAGGCAACGTCGGGGGCATATCAACAACGAGATAAGTGGCAAGGGGCACAGGAGCAGGGATCACCGCCAGTGGCCAATTCCCAACAAGATGGCCATCAGTAGGCTCTGCTACGACTTCAGGCAGTGCACAAAGGGCTGAAAGTCGTCATTGTCTGTGCCGGTAGTATCAGAAATGTACACCTCGTGCTTCGTTGAACTATGTCGTCTGATACTATGGTCATGGGGTTCGTAGTGCCCATCTTTCTAGTACTTGATGAAAGCATAACATTTGTAACACAAACACATATACGTATAATAATCAATCATATAATCAGTTAATCTCATAAGTCACCAAGTAAGGTATCACATACTTCTCCTAGTCTTACTAGTCAATTTCATCCAGTTTACAAGACTGCTCTATCCTTCACTTAAACCAAACCTCGATCCTCCAGATCGATCCTATAACAAACCAACGTGCTCAACTATCTCGGTCACTTCGATCCTCCAGATCGATCCTCAGCCCTCCAAGCTGAACTTATAATTAATAAAATGTGCTCAACATTTGTTTGTAAAAAGTGTGGATCTGGACTTAAGTGGTATGCAGAAAAATGTTTTCGTGAGAGCCCTAGTGATCATAGTCTAGACTCAAGAAAGAATCCTAGTTCGCTATGATCAGAGCTCTGATACCAAGCTGTCACACCCTGGCTTTGCGGAAGCGTGGTATATTTTTGGTGTGACTTCTTAATACCATAGCTTAATCATAACAAGCTATATGAATTTAAAAACCATGCAAGTCATCAATTAAGTTTGAAAATATCATACAATACCATTGTTTGACGAGAACATACTCCAACAACAATAACCTTGTTCAAAAGACATAACAACTACAACATAACATAAACGTGGTTTAAGGACTGTGTCTTGTCCAGGAAAGAGACACATCCCCTAAACCCTGATGACTCCATGACAAGTGCAGCGGAAAACGTTCCATACCGTGCCAGATCCGTTTAATTTCCTGAAATACATGTGAGTTGAAAAATCAACAATAATGTTGAGCGAGTTCATGTGTTTAGCATGTGCGCGCGAATAAACCTTTATAATCACTGAATGCTTTGTAAACTCTGGTATGAAGCAGATAAGGAAACATATTAGTAAATGTGTAACCACATGGTCCAACCTTAGGGCGCATGGGTGGGGGTAGGACAAGGTCACCTCATGGTCCAACCTTAGGGCGCATGGGTGGTGTTACGACAAGGTCACCACATGGTCCAACCTTAGGGCGCATGGGTGGTGTTATGACAAGGTCACCACATGGTCCAACCTTAGGGCGCATGGGTGGTGTTATGACAAGGGCACCACATGGTCCAACCTTAGGGCGCATGGGTGGTGTTATGGCAAGGTCACCACATGGTCCAACCTTAGGGCGCATGGGTGGTGTTTGTCATGCTCAAATAGGCCTACCACTCGTATCCCTCGATCGCACTACGAGGACTAATGTTCTTAAGGTTTCACCTACCCAAGCACATAACCTAACAGTTCCTTCCTGAGCTGACCATACCATGTCAGAAATATTCATAAACATAGTAACATGTATTTCACCCCCGCAGTTAAGAAAACTGAAAACAGTTAGAGAAAAGGGGGACATGAACTCACAGTGAATGCGCGTCTCTACCAAGTGTCTCCAATACAGTAAGCTGTGCAACGACCTACAAGTGCTAATTCTATTAGACGGACGGCCGTGCTTTAGCTTTATAGTTTATGTCTTTGGGAAATAGTTAGACAACTATTTCGTGTTTATGTTCCGTATACACTTGGTAGTTATTCTTCTTCCCAAGGATGGGGGATACAATACATGTGCGTAAGTTACGTTTTATCAATCTTGTGGTAATGTAATTACCGGTGTAACTTATATGTTTGTGTAAGCGTTCGCAAAGTTTTGGAATCATTAACGCTTGTAAATATTATTTTCACTCTAAAATAATATTTATGTATTTCACAAAATAATCATAAACAGTGTTGTGACAAATATATTTATCACGTTAATCTTTGTGAAAACCCCACCTCCGAATATTTAGTAAAATATAGTGCCGGCGAAATTTATGTTTTGAAAATATGTCCAAAAATAGTTCTAACACTTGTTGTGTAAATAATTCTAAGTGTCAGGTTTTTAGAAAATTTCGCCAGAGTTTCCTCTGTAACTGGAGGTGGCCACGCTTTCAAGCGTATCATTTTCTTTTAACAAATCAATTCAACAATCTTCTTTATTCAATCAAACGATTTTCGACACAACAAACTAGTCGACAAGTATGTAAATTTGCATAATCGCATGAACTTGCAGTTTTTCCGAATCTATAGTGTAAATTCCCTTTATATATGTAGATCTTTATATAAAGTAGCTTTAATCTCATAAAAACCTTGTGTTTAGCGAAAACCGTCTTTACAACTTCTAGTAACAAGTGACAAATCTACTTCTTTGTCGGATCTCTTCTTTTCACAAGTGTCTATACACTTGTGGTTTATAAAGTCATATCTATTAGTGTAAGATCCATCTTTAGAAAAACATGATTTCTATAAAGTGTGGTCTTTCTAAAATACCACTTGCGGATACGTAGATCCGCTAGTTTTAAACACCATTGTACCGGTTAAAATACTTTTACACAAGTATAATATTTCTACACAAGTTCATGTCTCTAAAATGTGGTAGTGTTTCACCTTTAACCCTTGTATCTTTCAAAAACAAGCTTATGCGATAATACATGATTTTACAAAGTCGGGTTAAACGAAGATTCGAGCTACCACATTATAGATCGGGTCTAGATAAACACAAATTTCAAGTCCTACGACTTTTACACAAGTTGCATGCTATTAACCACCATTTTTGTGATTTTACTAGACTTTAAAGTTCCAAATCGCATGTTTATGATATTTAACCGACGAAAGTTCTTTTAACCACTTTAGATAAGCTTAAAAACGAGTTATAAACAATATACCTCTAGCTCGGGGCTAGGGAAGAATCGTGACGAAAACGGGGTGGATAAAAGCCAACGGTTGAGGTCCTTCGTGTTCCGCTTGCACCAAAGCTCCTAAAACGTGACCTTGGATGTTTGTATGATCTTGGAATGTGAATAACTAAAACCGAAAAATTGATGGATGGATGGGGATGCTTGGCCGTAAGCTTCTAGGAGAGAAAGAGAGTGATGTGTTGGTGAAAGTTAAGTGTGATTATCTTATGTTTAGTGTGTTATTTATAGCCAAATTCAAGTCCCTTATATCCTTTGGGTTTTATGTCCTTAAGATATTAGACAAAGCAATCTTTAACTAATCACAAGTACCATTTGTGTCCCCTTGATTCATGGGGCCGGTTATGGCATGGGGTGGGGCTAGTTTGATTGTAAGTAGATTAGTTAGGGCTTAGTTAGGTTAATTAAGTTAGTTTAGGTGTTAAACCCCGTTACTTGTATGTTATGAGTTATGACGGGTGTTAGGGTAATCAGGGACCCTAACTGGCTCAGAAAAATATAAATAGTGAAAATACTAATATTTTCATGTTCCGGGTAAAGTCCGGGTGTTCGGTTGGATAGAAATCCGTTAAAGTGTTACAAAAGACTTTAAAGTGTCGTTATTACATTTTAGTGACACAATTTGTTTTCCCGACACTTTAGAAAGTGTCTAGTAATATTTTCTCAAGTTCTGGCACTTTACTAGTCAGCTAGAAGCTGGTTAAATTATTAAAGTGCTGTGTTTGGTACTTAAAGTATGTTTTAGGCACATCCGAATCAGTGTATCTTATCCCTAGAGACGCGGTACCATAACCCTTATATCCCTACACTCACTACCAGTGTAGTCAAAATATATGAGGCTCTTAACAGGCCTTAGAGGCAGTATTTGCCTGATGCTGGTTATATCAGCATGTTCACTGTGTATCCGTTTAGTGCTACTGTGCTTTTTGTGCATCATGTTTGTCACTAGGGTTCAGCACGTAAATAATGTAGTGACAGCAAATAAGTATGATGCAAGTAAGTGCATGTATCAGTATGCAGGTAGCAGTTCATCAACTAGTTCAATCAAGCACAGTAATCAAGTAGTAATTAATCATTAATTAAGTTGTACGGATACCTGGTTTTGTGCGGGTTGTCACAAGATTAATGGCGATGATGATGTCGGTGGTGCCGGCGTTGTTGGTGGTGCCGGTGGTGCGACGTCGGTGGTGCCGGTGTTTGAGTGATGGCTATCGGTGGTTGATTTGTTGGTTTAAACGGGTTCAGGTTTGTTTTTCGGTTGATGATTGTTGGTTTGATCTGTTGGTTCAGGGTTGTTTTCGACTGTTGATTTGTTGGTTTAATCTGTTGATTTGTTTGTTCTACTGTTCTTGAATCTGATGATGGTATGTTGGGGGTTTGATTTGGGTGTTCTACTGTTCTTGAATCTGATATGTGGGTTGAATGATGTTCATGTTCCTTGTGGGTTTGAATCCGGGTTTAAATCGGCTGTTGAATCTGGGTTTTTGTTGCTGTTGAATCTGGGGTTTTGTTGCTGTTGAATCTGTTGAATCTCTGTTTTTGTTGCTGTTGAATATCTGTTTTTGTTGCTGTTGAATCGGCTGTGATGATGCAAAAAAAAAACCTGACGATGGCACGGCAAAGATGGTGGACGGTAGGTTATTGAACCCGCAACCCCACTTTGCAGCCTCTGATTATCGGGAAATCTGAGCCAAAACTTCGTTTTTTTTAACCCATTTTTTTTTCGAGATACACTTTGTTTTGATGTTGTTGTTTTTTTATTTTTCCCCCTAGTCGATGATGATAGCGATATATCTGAGACACCTCCCGAGTTTGCGATTTCTGAGCGCGTTCATTTTTGTGTAAAAAAGTTTTTGTAAAAAAAAAGTTAAACCGTAAACTTTTTTTTACGTTAACCGTAAACTTTTTTAACGTAAACCGTAAACTTTTTATTGTAAAAACGTAAAGCGTAAAAAGTTTTACGTAAAACGTAAGACGTTAAACGTTAAAAGTTTTACGTGAAACGTAAAATGTAAAAATTTTAACGTAAAAGACGTAAAACGTAAAAAGTTTTACGTAAAAGACGTAAAACGTAAAAAGTTTTACGTAAAAGACGTAAAACGTAAAAAGTTTTACGTAAAACATAAAATTTTTAACGTAAAATGTAAACTTTTTAACGTAAACCGTAAAACGTAAAAAGTTAAACATAAAACTTAAAAAGAAAAAAGTATTAAAAGTATAACGTAAAACGTATAAAGTTTAAAAAACGTCAAAAAAACGGCGCGTTAAAACGACGTGTAAAAAAACGTGCAAAAAAGGGCGTGTAAAAAAACTTGTAAAAAACGACGCGTTAAAAAAAGTGTAAAAAACGACGCTTTGAAAAAAACGTCGCGTTCAAAAACGACCCCGTAAAAAAACGATGCGTGCAAAAACAACCCGTTAAAAAACGATGCGTGAAAAAGCCGTGCGAAAAAAACGGAAAACGTAATTTTTTAACGCAAAACGTAAAGTTTTTTAACGTAAATGACGGCGCGTAACGCAAAACGTAAAGCTTTTAACGTAAATGACGTCGCGTTTAAAAAAACGACGCCTGAAAAAGCCGGGCTTAAAAAAAACGGCTCTTCAAAACGTTTTTTTAAATAAATCTTAAAAAAAATTATAATAAAAATTTGATTTCAAAAATTTTGTTTAACAACAAAATCTGTTTTATAAATAAAAAGTAATTAAGTCAAAAAAGTAATTTATAAAATAGTACAAAAAAGGCAATTTAAAATTAATATATATAAAAAGACAAAAAAGACAATTTTACTTAAATACCCTTTAAGAATAAAATATTAAAGACATAATAAGACAAAAATTACTTAATATTATTTTTAAATACTTTTAATCTCATCCATCCATCTACTTGATCTAACGGCTAGAAAGTGGTTCTCGCGGTTCTTACAACTGGAGGTTGTTCTCATTAGGGGACCGCTAGAATGAGAACCACCTCCAGTTGTAAGAACCGCGAGAACCAGTTTCTAACCATTAGATCAACAAGATGGATGGATAAGATTAAAAGTAATTAATATTAAATAGTTTTTGTTTTATTATGTCTTTAATACTTTAATTCAAAAGGGTAATTTAGTAAAATTACTTTTTTTTGTCTTTTAGTATTTATTATTTTTTTATTACTTTTTTGTTTTAATATATTACTTTTTATTTTTTAATTAGATTTTTTTTATTAAAAACCATTTTTAAATTCAGATTTTTTAACAAAACAATTTATTTTTTGCGCGCCGGGCTTTATCAATCGTCGTTTTTTTAACGCACCGTTTTTACGCCGAGTTTTTTTAAGCCTCGTTTTTTAACGCGCCGTTTTTACGCCGGGCTTTTTCAACCGTCATTTTTTTAACGCGCCGTTTTTTAAGCGCCGTTTTTTACTCGTTTTTTTAACGGGCCGTTTTTTACACGTTTTTTTACACGCCGTTTTTTTACACGTCGTTTTAACGCGCCGTTTTTTACACTTTTTACGTTTTACGTTCAACTTTTTAACTTTTTTCGTTTTTACGTTTTACGTAAAATTTTTACGTTTTACGTAAAACTTTTTACGTTTTACGTAAAACTTTTTACGTTTTACGTTAAAAAGTTTACGGTTTATGTTTTTTTTTTACAAAAACTTTTTTATGCAAAAACGAACGCACACAGAAATCGCAAACTCAGGAGGTGTCTCAGATATATTATTATCATCATCGACTAGGGGGGGAAAACATAAAAAACCAACAACATCAAAAAAAGTGTATCTCGAAAAAAAAAAAAACGGGGGTTGACTCAGATTATCCGATAATCAAGAGGCTGCAAAAGTGGGGTTGCAGGTTCAAAAAACCTACCCTCCGCCGTCCTTGCCGCGCCATCGTCATCAAAATCTACGTTTTTTTTTTTTTTGCATCATCGCCACCCAATCGATCGTATTAAAACCCACAGATTCAAAGATCACAATTCAAAACCCCCAACATATCAAAACCCACTTCAACCACTATTTTTTACAAACCCACCAAAATAATCAAAACCCACCAAACTTCAAGCAGAAAAATAACCTAAACTTTTTGAATCAAAGAACCCCAATCAAAACAGAAACAAATCGAACCTTTGGGCCAATCATCAAGAATCACAAAGACCCAAAATTCAAGAACACCAATCATCAGTATCACAGTCGCGCCACCATCATTCGCCGCCCCCACCGCCGACCTACCACCTCCTACCACCGTCTTCCGCCGCCGACCAACCACCTCCTAACGGCCGATCAAACATCTTTTGGGTTCCTTGTAGGAGATGAGAGATGGGTTGCAGGTCTAAGGGTCGCCGGAGAAGCGAGGGAACACAGTAACATCATCAGCCACCGCATGTGCGGCGGCGGCTACCACCGGAGACGAAGAAGGAGGGGGTACAACGGGGAGTGGGTGTGGCTGCAGATTAGGTAGGAGGGGGGATCGGAGAAGATGAAGATGAGAGGTGGAGGGTGGTGGTGCAGGTGGTTAAGTGGGTTCCCCTCTGGTTTTTTAAAGAGACGAGAGAGAGAAGAAACATTTTGAGAGATGAGAGAGAGAGAGACAAAGCATTTAATAAAGACAGACAAGGAGATAGAGATAGATTTGACATATAGGTCAAATTACTAAAATGCCCTTTATATTTTAAAATTATGCTCCATACTTGTCATAATCTAATTGGTGTAGAGTGGTTCTCACGGTTCTTACAACTGGACGAGGTTTTTATTTTAGCGGCTATATATATATATATATGGGACCGCTAAAATGAAAACCACCTCCAGTTGTAAGAACCATGAGAACTTTTTGATCTGGGGCGAGTTGGACCAAATTTTTTTTTCCATAAACGTAGATGCTTGTATTATAAACACATTTGTAAAAAGAAAATAAAAAAAATGTCGTGTGTGTAGTTTTGAGCACAACAAGTTTGTGTTTACGGGTACCGTAAAATTTAAACAAAATTTACAGTACCCGTAAACACAAACTTGTGGTGCTCAAAACTACACACACGACATTTTTTTTACAAATGTGTTTATAATACACGCATCTACGTTTATGAAAAAAAAAATTTGGTCCAACTCGCCCCGTACGGTGTAGTTCTCATGGTTCTTACAACTAGAGGTGGTTTTCATTTTAGCGGACCCCTATATATATATATATATATAAGGTTATTGTAAAAAAGGTTAAAAGTGTGAGAAGTGTGAGAAATATTGTGGAGATGACATGTGTCCTCAATCTAAATTAATTCAAAAGGGTAAACAAATAATTTTATCATTGATTCAATTAATTCAAAACCTTCCATAACCGCCACCTTATTTATAGGATAATGATTTTTTTTAATGTCTATAAAAACACTGCGAATAACACTACAACCACCCTTCAACACATATATAACACCATTCAATAATTATATAACACCATTCAATAAGTATATAACACAATTTTAAAGATCTCTATAAAAAACACTACGAATAACACTGCAAACCACCATTCAGCACATATATAACATCATTCAATAAGTATATAACACCATTCAATAAGTATATAACACCATTTTAAAGATCTCTATAAAAAACACTACGAATAACACTACAAACCACCATTGAGCACATATATAACACCATTCAATAAGTACATAACACCATTCAATAAGTATATAACACCATTTTAAAGATCTCTATAAAAAACACTACGAATAACACCGCTAACCATTATTCAGCACATATAACACCATTCAATAAGTATATAACACTATTAAAGATACTGCAGTATTGATGATGATGATGAAGGAATGATGAATTTGTTGTATTGATGATGATTCGAGATGTAAACTGACGATGATGACGATTCGAGATGGATTAATGATGATGATGATTTGAGATCTTTGATCTGGAGAAAAAGGAGGATTCGAATACACAGATCTGGAAGAAGAAAGGTTGAAATTAATCACTACAGTCGTCGGAGAAGCTGTTAATCGAACTGATTGTTGAAGTTTGAAGCATATTCATTGATTCGATCGTTGTTGAAGCTATTATTCGAACACGTGGTTGAAATTTGAAGTGTTAGGGTTTTAATTGAAGCAACAGATCGTTATTTGAAGCTGTTGTTCGAAAAAATCTGGAAGAAGAAAGAGGATTCGAAATTCGAGGGATTTGATTTAAAGTTTCATATTTTCAAGTGGATATAAAAGACTTTATTATCCCTACAATTTTCAAATCAGTCCAAAAAATAAAAGAAATTTTACAATTTGGTCTCTATTGATCTCAACCATTATATCAAAGATCTAATGGCTGAGATTATTTCTTACCATTCTCACACTTTTGGTCTTTTTTACAGGAACCTCAATCTCTCTATATATATAGGGAAAAGATCATTTCAGAACCATAAATGTTTACAGAACTCGCAGAACTCCTAATAAACAATCTTTTTATTTATATATTTTTTATGTTTAGGATAATTTTATCATTTATTATATGTATTTTTACGATTACATACATGTTAAGAGTAATTTGATCATTTTTTATATGTAATTTTATAATTACACATATGTAAACTAGTTTTTTTTTACATATATGTAATTAGTTATGACACATATATATAATTTTGGCATTTAAATATATGTAAACTACTTTTAACATGTATGTAATCAAAGAAATACATATAATAGATGATAAAAAGATCCTAAATACAAAAACTTATATATAAAATGATTGTTTATTAGGAGTTCTGAAAGTTCTGTAGTTATTTAGAGTTCTGAAATGAACTTAACCATATATATATATAGTGTGAGGTTCATTGGGGAACACTAAAAAAGTGAGGAACAGTGGGGAACCGACTCAAACGAACTCCGATTGGACTCATTCCAGCGGCGTTGGAAGCGTCTCGTCAAACCCTAACTAGGATCTCTTAACCCTAAACCCTAAATCATAACCCCTAAACCCTAAATATATTTAGGGGGTATGCCCCTTTGTTCCATGTAATTCTTTATTCTATTTATAAAAGTTTGCCGGGCGAAAGCTCATTTATCCAAAAAAAAAAACCCTAAATATATTAGGGTTTGGCTTTTAGGGTTTAGCTTTAGGGTTTAGCTTTAGGGTTTAGAGTTTAGATTTAGGGTTTAGGGTTTAGCTTTAGGGTTTAGCTATAGGGTTTAACTTTAGGTTTAGCCTTTAGGGTTTAGCTTTTAGGGTTTATAGTTTAGATTTTACGGTTTAGCCTTATTTTTTAGCTTTAGGGTTTAGAGTTTAGGAGTTAGGATTTAGGGTTTAGGGTTAAGAGATCTTAGTTAGGGTTCGACGAGCCGGTTCCAACGCCGCTGGAATAAGTCCAATCGGAGTTCGTTTGAGCCGGTTCCCTGTTGTTCCCCACTTTTTTAGTGTTCCCCAATGAACCTTCCTCTATATATATGGTTCACGAGTGAACCATAGTGTTTTTGTGAACAAAATGAACAAATCTTGTCCATTGATTTTGAAGATTTTGAGATTTATAATAATGGTAGTTTTCTAATTATTTATGTGTAGAAAATAAATGAAAAGAGCATAAGGGTAAATTGTTAACTAATTTTCTTTCCAATTAAATATTTAATTACATTCTCTCTCTTCATTTCTCTCACTAATTAACAAATTTGTTAATTTTAAAGTATACACAGTTACTGTTCAGCCAAACTATTTTATACAGATACATATATTTGTTTTTATACACATGCGTACATATGTAATTCGAGTAATACATATATGTACTTTGAGTATTCAACACAAATACATATGTGTATAAACCATTTATTAGTTCTGTTTGTGTATGTTTTATACACAATTACGATTCAGCCAAACTGTTTTATACACATACGTATATGCGTTTTATACACATACGTATATGCGTTTTATACACATACGTACACATGTAAATTAAAAAAATACATATATGAATAACAACACTATGAATCGAATGTATTGAACAGAAGATGAAAATTTTTTAAAGAAAAGACACATTATTACATATAATCTAAGTTTTTTTATATATTCCATCATTAAACATGAGAGAAACAGGGCCGACCCAAAGGGTGTGCAGGGTGGGCCACCGAACAGGGCCCAAAACCTTTTAGGGCCCAAATTTTTTTTGTTTTTTTATATACATATATAGAAACCCAATTAATTTCATTGTTTTAATGTAGCTGACTTGGTTGGGCGCCCTTTTAGTTTTACAAGAAACTCAGGATCGAAACCGTACTACTCAATTTTTAATTTTTGAAACATCTAAGGTGCTGTTTGTTTTTGCAGACATAAACTGTCTGCAAGCTGATTTCATCTGTTTTTATGTCTGCAACTGAAGATGTGGTCTGAAGATCTGCAAGCTGAAAATATAAGACTGTTTGTTTTTATAAGTTGATACTGTCTACATAAACTGAAAATATGTAAACTGTCAAACTTATTATATAGTTATTAACAGGGATAAGAAATCTCAACCAAACATAAACCGATCTCATCCATAATTATTAATGTTTTGTCATTAAATTTCATTGTAATCGAAGATTTCTATACATAAAAAATATTATTCACCAATTATTCTTAGCTTAAATTCTTTCAAGCAGACTCGAAAGTCAAAACACATAACAATAATAATTGCAAATCGGAAACAAGATGGTTTCAATTCCAAAAGAGCTTTAATTCCAATTCCAAACCTCTAATTCCTATCTAAAATCAAGAAAAAACAGAAACATGATATATAAAACTGCATCAATGATTACAAGAAAATCGAAAGTCTCCACAACGTCCATAGTCATTTCTCTCATCTGAACAACCAACATCAAGCCGTAGAAAAGTCAGATCTGTAAGGATCTTTGAAGAAAATGAGAGGGAGTTGAAAAGTTATCGGAGAAGGAGACCGTCTGCCATCATCATCGTCACAGCACCGTCTCCGACGGGTGACCAGAACCGCCGCCGCCATCGCCCTTCTCTGTCTCTTTCTTCATCTCTCTTTCCTCTGATTTCTTTCTCTTGCTGATCTTCCTCTCTCATCATGGTTTTCGAGGAGTGAGTGTGGTAAAGGAAGAAGGTGGGTTGAAGGTGATGAAGAGGGGAAGTTTAGGGGGTGTTGTCGGCCGGTTACCGGCGCCGAAGATGTTTCACCGGAGAGGGAGCCGCAGCTGGGACCCACCGTCGTCGCCGGCTCCACCGTGTCTGGCTGGAGTCCGGCCGTTCATCTTCATCAGAGAGGGGGAAGATGAGGGAGTGTGTAGGTGGTTTGGTGAGATGAATGAGATTTGATTTCAGTAGATGAGGGAGGAGTTTTGTTGTGAAGATGAATGAAGAAAGGGTATCATAGCTTTTTTTTAAGCTGATAAAAGCCATTTTCAGATCTGATTAAAAGAAAAAAACAAACAGCCTTCAAGGTTAACGTCTGCGCGCCTGCAGACATTAGCTCCCTTGAAGATGTTTGAAGAAAAAACAAACACCCCCTAAATTTTTTGTTTGCATTGCTTTTGGGCCCATTTGCCTAGTTTTTCTTTTACCTTTCAGTTGGCCCACCAAAGCTAAGGACTCAGATAAAATCCTTTAAATTGCAGGTCTAGTAAATATTATAATTAATAGTTATTTTGTTGTTATATCGTAGAATTTTTTAAGTCTCTCTTTAAGTTTTTTTAACACTTTGACATTTTATTTATTAAGTAGATTTTCTTTAAATTTCTCTTAATTTTCTTTAACAGTTTATTTATTTTAAGCTTATTAAACACTAAAATTTATTTTAAATTAAGCTCATTACTCTTTTATTTAATATACCCAATAATAAAGTTTGAAACTATATAAAACTGGCCCAATAATTTAATTAAAGTTTAAACCTAACTAAAGCTTAAACCCTTTCAAAATTGGCTCAATAGGGGCTCGTATTTTTCCACTCGCACAGGGCCTAAATTGTTTTGAGAATTTTCAGAGACGGCCATCGAGAAACAGATGTTCAAGTGAAAGAGATTCAACATGAGAGTAACCACCTAACTTTCAAAACCCAAAATACCAAATGTGAGTTTAAGGAGAATATTTAAACTCCATACAAATCCTCTCAACTTGGATATATGACTACTATTTAAAAAAAAACATAATGACAAATCAAAAGGTAACCACCGATCTAAACCTCACAAAAATAAAAAGTCAAAAAAGCATATGTATTATCTATGCAAGCTTTACGTGGTTGTTGTTATCCTTACGAATTCCTCTTCTGAGGCATTTCATCAAAGAATGTCTAGATGGTGAGAAAAAAAAAAAAAAAACAAATTGAAGAACTGAAGCAATTGAAGTAGGTTGATGTTCGTCCAGGCGGTTAAAGGAAATAAGAAACTGTTGATCTATATTTTTTTTTTCTTTGAATATTTGATTCGAATTTTGTTAAATAGGATCAATAAATTGAAATCACAACAAAATAGGAAATCAGTTACCTAACATGGTAACTGATTGATTTTGATGAATCTTATTTAAAATTGGTTTATAATTAAAATAAAATAAAATTTGTATGGGTAATGACAATCTTACCCTTAAAATCTTAAAACTAATCAAGGGTTAGGATTTGTTTATTTTGTTCACAAATGAACCTAACCCAATGTGTATATATCCAAAAAAAACCTAACAAAAATGTTCCGATTTTTTCAAAAAAAAAAAAATATATATATATATATATAATAATAATAATAATAATAACTTTTTTTCATTTTTGCATAAAGAAAATGTGTAATCTAGAATACTTCTTAAATTTCTTAAATAGCCTCGTGCTCTTTACACGATCTAATCGATATGGTTCAAAAGTTTAAAATCAACTATTTATCTCAAAGTTTAATGGTTCAAAAGTTTAAAATCAAGTATTTATCTCAAATTTTAGTAGTGTTTATTTCTTCTTTTATATCTATGCACATGCTCTCTATATCCTGGTGGCCACATACTTTGCTTTCGTTGAAGATAATGCAATGAAGGTCTTTTTCATAGAGGTCCATGAAATGAGTGAACATGCTATGAATGCACAAACATCATTTGTGTTTTTTACTATCAATCAAACAATCTCCAAGACCCACAACGCATATAGCATACGCATGCACTTTGGGTACAACAATCTATGATTAATACCACCTTTTATGTATTGAAAGATACATTTGACCACGTAAGAGTCGAGTTCTTTGTATTTTTTTCGAATGCATGCACAAAGCCAAAACTATGTGCACTTGTTGTAATATAAAGCAAGCTTACTCTTCACCACCTCATTGAAATTTATTTGTATATTCTTCCGATTGCGTATATACATTTCTTTTCATCGGTCACTCATCGCTTCAGTTAAGATTTTTGTTACTTAACTTTTTGTCGGTCATTTATCGCTTTCGGTTAAGATTTGTGTTAATTAACGAGGGTTGTTGCAATTACAATTAGTCTATTATTACTCGAGTGTGTTGCAAGTTTTCTATGGTACAACAATATAATTTACTATTTTTTATGTATAGTCCAACAAAATAAAGTGTGTATTAGTATATGTTCTAGCAGTTATGATGATAAAAGTGAGTCCTCAAAGATATGATAAATGATTTTATATGAATTTACTATTAAATCTAGTGCGTGTGTATTAACTTTCCACCATCATGTACATGTAGATGCCAACTATAAGGCCAAGTTTAATTTACCTTTTGATCATCACATATGTTGCTTTTTCATGCAGAGTGTGGCATTCTTCGTCACGCCCACCTACACGACACACTTTTATATGACACACATTTTGGATTAATTATACCAAAATCAAATAAAAAGTGGAATTATCGTCCAATTGATAGTTAAGAACATGGGGTATGGTGGGGCTTGGGTTGGGCATTGGTTGACACGTGTAGTTTCAAAAGTCAAGGCATCAACCCACTTTTGAAGGTGGTATGGTGGGCGTGGCTTGGCTGGCGTGGCCAAGCCACATCAGCTTTTTATTTTATTTTATTTATATATATTTAAACCAAAAACTACTAAACATACAACATAATTATTAAAATAAACATACAAAACAATTATCAAAATAAAAACCTATCATTCTTCGTCGTCTTCGTCAGTTTCGAACCCAGGAATCGTTGAAACATGTTCCACCAAATCAGCTCGAAGGTTGTGATTTATACCCCTTGACTTTAATAAAAATTCATTTGCCGCTTTATCTTCGTCTGTTACGTTACCTGGTTGGGGGTCCTCGTCATCGTAATAGGTAACGACTGCTCTACCTTCATCCTCCAAAATCATGTTGTGAAGAATGATACATGCGTACATCACGTTTCCAATTTGATCCTTCTCCCATAGTCGACAAGGCATTGCCAATATTCGCCACCTTTTCTTCAAAACACCGAATGCTCGCTTGACGTCTTTACGTGCAGCCATCTGGACCCTGTTAAACTTTAATCTCTTTGGATCTGTCGTACCGTGTTTTGTGAACGATTTTACAAAAGCCCCCCACTCTGGGTAAATCCCATCAACTAGGTAGTACCCATACACGTACTCAATCCCGTTTACAAAGAAAGTTCCTTTAGGTCCTATACCATTTACCCGATCATTGAAAAGAGGCGAGTGGTGTATGGTGGTAATATCATTATGTGAACCTGGCATACCGAAGAACGCATGCCATATCCAAAGATCTTGGGACACAACCGCTTCAAGCATGATGGCTGGCACCCCGTGAAATCCACTAGTGTGAGCGCCTTGCCATTGGGTAGGACAAAGTTCCCAAGGCCATTTCATACAATCTAAACTACCTAGCATCCCGGGTAGCCTATGATAATCTGCGTGATGTTCCAATATTTGTTGCATGTCACTGAAGGATGGCTTTCTCAAATATCTTTTCCTATAAAGTTCTAGAATACACGAACAAAAGTTGTGAAGAGTTTCTCTAGCTACACGTGCAGACATTTTTAAATAGTCATCCATAATGTCCGAACTATTGCCGTACGCTAACTGCCTAAGTGCGGCCGTGACCTTTTGCCACGTACTAAATCCTAATTGCCCGGTTACATCAGGTTTTTGTTGGAAATAAACATATTTCTCCTCAAGATCTCTAGATATCCTTAAAAATAAATTTCTACTCATACGAAAACGACGCCTAAACATTTTTTCATCATACTTAGGTTCCGCTGAGAAGTAATCGCTTACCAACAAATCGTTAGCGGTGTGCCGTTCACGAGCGATGTACCTTCTCCTCCGTTTACGTCGTTGAGTCTCTTCCTCACCGTCTTCGTCTTTCACGATAGCTTTCACCACCGCCGCGATCGTTTGTAGAAATATTTCCGCACTATCGTCAGATGATGATGACGATTCACTATAACTTGAAGAACTCATGGCAATATTTGTGTTTTATGTGTTTGATATTGTGTGAGAAAGATGTTAAATGTGGTAAGTATTTATAAAGAATTTTTTTTAAATATAGACCCAAAGGCTACTTTGAAAGGGCCATTCACAACCCGCCATGTCAGCTTGCTCCCCCGCCCGACTTGAAAGCCAAGCCCCAAGGGCCACGCCCAAACCAAGCCCACCCGGGATGGTGGCTTGGGCGTTTTCCCCCAACCCAAGCCCCATACCCCATGGCCTAAGAATTAAGATCAATGCGGTGCTCAGATCTTCCTATACTAATAAACAAAAATCTTTTTGTACACATGTCACTCTTTGGTGCCTCCTCCCTTTTAATAATAGTATTACATATTAATTTTTATACACAAAATATAATATAATATAATATTAATTAATATAGTTAGAGATAAACGTATAAATTCAAATTTAATTAATAATTATCTATAACAAATATAAATGTATCAAATAATATAATAAGTATAATATTATTTAAT
Source organism: Helianthus tuberosus (assembly GCA_030545235.1). Lineage (NCBI taxonomy): Eukaryota > Viridiplantae > Streptophyta > Magnoliopsida > Asterales > Asteraceae > Helianthus > Helianthus tuberosus. Next base: position 140,891,229 of record CM060424.1, read on the forward strand.
ATAGTTAGAGATCAAACGTATAATTTCAAATTTAATTAATAGTAAATTACTTTTTGAGTCCCTATGTTTTAGTGGTTTTAACCACTTGAATTCAAAATCAAAAAGTTTAACGTCCTGAGTCTCTAACCGCTCATTCACACCCCCTGTAAAAAAATTCAAAAAACCTTTTGTAAGGCCAGGTTCTCTAAGTTCTCACAACTTGTCGAAATTTTCATTTTACACTAACCATATATATTTGTTAAAGATAAAATATATTATTTGGATATAAACAATAATTACAAATAAAGTATCAAATCACATGTACAAATACTTATAGTATATAACTTAGAAGACTAAAATTACAAGCGGATTATCTAAATAAAGTACCAAATTATCTTTAAAACGAACACTAAATGGTTTTTAAAAGGCATATATATATATATATATATTGATATTGGGAGCCGCTAAAATAAGAACCACCCCCAGTTGTAAGAACCGCGAGAACCACTCTCCACCAATCAGATTCTGCCACCCTAAAGGGTAGTTTGGTCATTTACTCCATATGTCAACATCTCTGTCACTGTCTCTTTTTAAGAGACTTGTCTTTATGTCTCTCATCTCTCTCTCTTTCTTCACATCAAGAAATCACCAAAATGTTCTCTCATCTCTCTCTTTCTTTACATGAAGAAATCACCAAATCTTCAACTGATTTCCAGGAGTTCAAGTTGCCACCACCACACCGGCGACCCCCAAAACACCACACCCACTCCGGCAGCCCTCTCGTTTCTCCGCCGTCCCCCTCGTTTCCCCGGCGACCCTCAGTTCTGCAACCCATCTGTGACACCCCAGGAAAACCAGTAAACAACACAACACAACTAGCTTCCTCAGTAACCACGTGCTAAATTTCGGGACGAAATTTCTTTCAAGTTGGGGATAATGTGACAACCCGAGTTTTCAAGGTTTCTACTGAACTTAATACTGAATCACTAAGGGTTGTTTTTGTATCTATATATGGTGTGCATTACATTTTGCGATATGTCTTGGGTGTATAATGTGTTAGCATAATTAATAAAATATATGAATGTTGGCCGAAAACACCCCACCAACGAAAATACCAACTAGCGAAAACACTTTGGTGTTTTCGTCCACCACATGTTCAACGAAATCAGGAGTGGGCTTCGGCCCAGTAGCGAGTTGTGTTAAAAGTCTTATTTTTCCCCACTGTTGCGAGTAGTTTTATCACTAAACCCTAGAGTTCCTCCCTGTGTGCGACGGCAGTGGACATAAACCCCCTAGAGGCAACATCATCTCTGTCGATAGAGTCCCTCGGTTAGTGGATCTGAAATTATATTGTTTCTTGTTTTGCTCGTTTATGTTATACATGGACTTGATTAACAATGGAATGCGCTTATGTGATGATTAGCAAATACCTAGGGTTGTAGGTACATAGACTGATTGTGATCCGCATGTACAAATTGATTGCTGCTGTGATTAGTTTAATAACGAAGTAGAATACGTTTTGCTTTGATTTGAACTGTATGGTGATTACACGATGATAACCTGTTGATCTAGGGTGTATGTTAGAGTCGCTGGTTTGATTTTAATGAGAGATTGTTAATGGGTGCTCATGAACATGTCTTACTAATTGTATTACGTTGAATAAACCTGATTATCGAATACATACATAGATAATAGATGATGCTTTCTATGCTGATTGATCTCTGACATTTGCACATGATTTCTTAATTGGCCATGATTGAGATCTAAGGGTATTGATGTTTCATGTGATTTTGTGTCAAGAGATAAGGTGATCAAAAGTCAAGTGTATCACTTCACATTAATTGTTTGTCAGGCCACACATGATAAAGTGATTAAGATTGCATGAGAGGTCCAATTAGATTTTGATTAAAATCATGCTTGTCGGCCATTGTTGGTGGTATTAATTTTGAGCATTTTCATAACTTTGGTGGCATACATAAACTGACAAACGTATGTGCATGTGTTGATATGATTTTATTTATTGGTTAATGGGGATTTCGATTATTAGAGTTCTGGGGTGTGTAACTGTTGTCGAAGTTGATGATTTGGGTTATCAGATGATCATGCTTAACTGTTATCCCACCTAACGAAAACACATGACCAGCGAAAACATAAGTGTTTTCGCCATGCCAATCGCCGACGAAATCCCTCCCCCGACGAAAACGGAAAACCAACGAAAACCCTTGGTGATTTCGTTGCTGGGTGATTTGGTCACTAATGATGTGATTTCGCCATGTGTCTGGCACACTAGTTCTGTTAAATAATATTAACTCTGTTAGTATGTTAACCCTGTTAATACGTTAACCCCGTTAAGTAGGTAACTCTACTAGTTTGTTAACCCGGTTAATTAATTAACACTGTTAGTTATTATTCCTGTTATGCTTGTTAATTCTGGAAGCTTGGTATCTTTGCTTAATACATTAACCTGGTTAAGTCTGTTAACCCCATCAAGCATGTTAATTGATTAACCATGTTAGATATTACTAAGAACTCAGTTATATGGAGTATGACTGTGTGAACATGAACCCACTGTTATGTGCTACTTGATGAGAAATGCATAAACACACTTTGTGACATAGATTACCTGTGAAACATTGCGAATTCGAAACTGATTATATATACGTGCGTACTATAGGTCGTGATTGATTAATTGTGAGCGTGTGTATTCCTTTAGCATACTGAGCAAACCAAGGTGAGTTCACACTCTTACCAAGGCATGGGATTCCCGGGGTTGGGAATGGGGTTAAATGATTACTTGTACTTTCATCGTTACTGGAATACGTACCACTGACCTCGTTAGGAGAATGTCACTTATAGATACAGCTAGACTAGTAACACATGGGAAGCCCCCACTAATCTTCGCAAACATGCCTGGAATGGCCGCGATACGAATACTAATCTTCGCACACATGCCTGGAATGGCCGCGATACGAATACTAAACTTCGCAAACATGCCTGGAGGGCCGCGATACAAATACAACTAGTCTAGAATACATGGGAAACCCCCACAAATCTTCGCAAACATGCCTGGAAGGCCGCGATACAAATAAATACGATACATAGTTTACTAAACAAACATACGGATTACGAAACGAATACTATAACTAAACAACCAACTGTGAACTCGCTCAACTTTGTTGTTGACTCGTTGTTACATGCCTTGCAGGTCAATAGGTACACATGGAGCTTGCACTAGGAGGCGCGGTCGTTGTGGACATGGATCGTGGATGCCATGTTAAACATTTATCATACTTTTGAACTTATACTTGGGTTTTAAACATTATGCTTCCGCTTACTACTTAAACTATGTTTTGATTTGAACACCAGTTGTATTGAGGTTGGGTGTTACAATTACTATTATGATATGTTCAATATGATTGGTGGCTTGATCCTGGTCAGTCACGCCTCCAAGCGGTGATACTCCGCGTGTGGATTTTGGGGGTGTGACAGATTGGTATCAGAGCCATTGGTTATAGTGAACTTGGTTTTAATTAGGGAAAAAGTTTTGTTAAAACCAGACTATAGTAAACTTGCTAGGCAAGACTCAACCCTATAGGTAATACTGTTCATGTTTACATTGCCTACTTGCTAGATTACATAGAACTTTGCTCATGGTATGCTTAGATAAACGTAACAACTATTGCTTGAGAACACTTGTGTGCTTACACTCTTCTGTCATCGCATTTCTCGCGAACCTCTCTCACCTATGTTGCCTTTGATATGAAGATCATGGCTGGACGCATTAACATGACTCAAGCCCAGCTAACGGCTCTGATTAACGAACAAGTTGCTGCGGCACTTGCAGCCGCACAAGCAGGAGGTATACCATGCAGTCGTAACTCACACTAGGATCTTTAGATCCTACACTCCTAAAACAACTCTTGTGTTTAACCTTGTCCTGATTCTTATACACAACAGGTCAGCACGCTCAGCCACCTGTTTGCACCTTCAAGACTTTCATGGACTGTCATCCTAGCACATTCAGTGGCACGGAAGGAGCAGTTGGACTCCTCCATTGGTTTGAAAAGCTCGAGTCTGTATTTGAGATGTGTGAATGCCCTTAGGCTCGCAGGGTGAAGTACGCCACTGGTACTCTAGAAGGCATTGCGCTGACTTGGTGGAATGCGCAAGTTCAGATGTTAGGGTTGGCAGCTACTAACGCCACCCCTTGGAACGATTTCAAGGAACTAATCAAGCGAGAATACTGTACACGTGATGACATCCACAAGTTAGAAGTGGAGTTCTTTAATATGAAAATGACGGGGTCAGAGATTGAGGCGTATATGAAAAGGTCAAACGAGTTGGCCATCTTGTGTCCAACCATGGTGGACCCCCCTATCAAGCGTATTGAGTTGTATCTCAAAGGGCTAGTACCGGAAATTCAAAGTCATGTGACATCGGCCAACCTTGCTACTATCCAGGATGTTACTCGTCTTGCTCATCGCCTCACAGATCAGGCAGTGGAACAGAACAAGCTGCCCAAATGTATCAGTGCTACTAATGCTACTACTTCCGCTACTCCCAGTGACAATAAGCGGAAATGGGATAGGGATTCCAGCAAGGGTTCAGCTATAGCTCAGTCTCAGGCACAGCAGCGGAAGACTGATAACTACCAGAGCCCTGGTTAGCAATTTTCTGGTAGTCAAAGACAGGGTGGATATAGAGGAAATCTCCCAAGGTGCAATACATGCAACAGGCACCACAATGGCCAATGCAACAAGGGTCGTTGTCAGCGGTGTCTCAAGATGGGTCATGAGGCTAAAGATTGCAAGAGCTCACGACCTGCTAATCAGAACCAGCAACAACAACCACCCGCTCCACGAAACCAGAAACAACAACAACAGCGAGGCAATAGGGGATGCTTTCAATGTGGGGCTGAAGGCCACTTCAAGCGGGACTGCCCCCAGTTAAACCAGAATCAGAATAACAAGAACAATGATCAGGGCAACGGGAACAACAATGGGTGAAACAATAATGACAATGGTGCTAGGGGTCGTGCATTTGTGCTGGGTCAGGGTGATGCAAAGAACGATCCTAATGTGGTTATGGGTAAGTTTCTTCTCGACGACTTTTATGTTACTGTATTATTTGATTCGGGTGCGGATACCAGTTATATGTCTCTGAAAGTTAGCCAAATGCTTAAACGCGCACCAACACTTTTGAACACCAAACATGTCGTAGAGTTAGCTAACGGTAAAAGTCTAGAGGCCACACACGTAGTTCAGGGTTGTAATCTTATCCTCGCTGGTCAGACTTTCTCTATCGATCTCATTCCCATAGCTCTGGGTAGTTTTGACATCGTCATTGGTATGGATTGGTTATCGCAACAACAAGCAGAGATCCTATGCAAGGAGAAGATTGTTCGTATTCCCCGTTCTGGTAAAGAACCTCTCGAAGTTCAAGGCGACAAGAGTGGTGCCGTGGTTGGCATCATCTCCTTCCTGAAGGCTCAGAAGTGTTTGCGAAAGGGCCACACTGCTATCTTAGCACTTGTTACTGACGCATCAGCGAAAGAGAAGAGATTAGAGGATATTCCAATAGTACGCGATTTTCCTCAGGTGTTTCCTGAAGATTTACCTGGGCTACCGCCTCATCGCCAGGTCGAATTTCAGATCGAGCTAGCTCCTGGAGCAGCACCCATAGCTCGAGCACCCTATCGCTTAGCTCCAACCGAACTGGAAGAACTGTCTAAACAATTGCAAGAACTCTTGGAAAAGGGTTTCATTCGTCCTAGCTCTTCGCCCTGGGGAGCTCCAGTATTATTTGTGAAGAAGAAAGACGGTACCTTCCGCATGTGCATAGATTACCGCGAACTAAACAAGGTGACTGTGAAGAACCGCTATCCTCTTCCACGTATTGACGACTTATTCGACCAGTTTCAAGGGTCGAGCTACTACTCGAAGATTGACCTGAGGTTAGGTTACCACCAACTGAGAGTCTGGGATGAGGACGTTTCCAAAACAGCATTCAGAACTCGCTACGGCCACTACGAGTTCCTGGTCATGCCATTCGGGTTAACAAACGCACCTGCAGTCTTCATGGATCTTATGAACAGAGTGTGCAAGCCCTACCTGGATAAGTTTGTGATTGTATTCATCGACGACATTCTGATCTACTCGAAGAGTCAGGAGGAACACGAGCAACATTTACGACTTATTTTGGAACTCCTTTGAACAGAACAGCTATACGCCAAGTTTTCAAAATGCAACTTCTGGCTTCGTGAAGTCCACTTTCTAGGCCACGTGGTAAACAAGGATGGGATTCATGTTGATCCATCCAAGGTAGATTCGATCAAGAACTGGCCTGCTCCTCGCACACCAACATAAATTCGCCAATTCTTGGGTTTGGCAGGTGACTACAGAAGGTTCATCAAAGACTTCTCAAAGATTGCACAGCCGCTTACACTACTGACACAGAAAGGTGTTACTTATCGTTGGGATAATACACAGGAATCAGCATTTCAGCACTTAAAGGATAGACTTTGTAGCGCACCTATCCTCTCATTGCCTGAAGGCACAGACGATTTTGTAGTCTACTGCGACGCATCCATTCAGGGTCTTGGATGTGTGTTGATGCAACGGGATAAAGTCATTGCTTATGCTTCGCGCCAACTTAAGATTCACGAACGGAATTACACTACACACGATTTAGAGCTGGGAGCTGTTGTTTTCGCGCTCAAGATATGGAGACGTTACCTATACGGTACCAAGTGCACCATCTACACCGATCACAGGAGTCTCGAGCATATCTTCAAATAGAAGGAATTAAACATGCGTCAAGGTCGATGGGTAGAGCTACTGAACGATTACGAATGTGCCATCAAGTACCATCTGGGCAAAGCCAATGTGGTGGCCGATGCCCTCAGTCGAAAGGATACTACACCTAGGCGTGTACGAGAGTTGCAACTCACTATTCAGTCTAGTCTTCCTTCTCAGATACGAGATGCTCAGGTAGAAGCATTGAAACCAGAAAATGTCAGGGCTGAAGCCCTACGCGGTTCAAGGCAACGGTTGGAACAAAAGGCAGACGGTGCCTACTATGTAACGGGACGCATCTGGGTCCCACTCTATGGCAACTTACGCGAGCTTGTAATGGATGAAGCTCATAAGTCTCGCTACTCAGTACATCCTGGTTCGGATAAGATGTACCACGACTTGAAAACTACATATTGGTGGCCTAGCATGAAAGCTCATATAGCAACTTACGTTAGCAAGTGTTTGACTTGTGCGAGAGTCAAAGCGGAATATCAGAAACCATCGGGCCTACTCCAACAACCAGAGATACCACAATGGAAATGGGAGCAAATTTCCATTGATTTCGTTACTGGCCTGTCTAGATCTCAACGTGGTAACGATACTATTTGGGTAATCGTGGACCGACTCACAAAGTCTGCACACTTCTTGGCTATCAAAGAAACAGATAAGTTCTCTACTTTAGCAGACGTTTACTTGAAGGAAGTGGTTTCGAGGCACGGGGTGCCCACCTCTATTATTTCAGATCGTGATGCACGTTTCACTTCAGAACTTTGGCAAGCGATGCACAAATCCTTCGGCTCACGATTAGACATGAGCACAGCTTATCACCCTCAGACGGATGGGCAGTCAGAGCGCACTATTCAAACTCTAGAAGACATGCTTCGGGCATGTGTAATTGACTTTGGCAACGGCTGGGAAAAACATCTGCCACTTGTGGAATTTTCGTACAATAACAGCTACCACACCAGCATTAAAGCTGCTCCGTTTGAGGCATTGTACGGGCGTAAATGCCGATCACCTCTTTGTTGGGCAGAGGTGGGGGATAGTCAGATCACTGGCCCAGAACTTGTGGTAGACACAACAGAAAGGATTGCTCAAATACGACAACGAATGGCGGCAGCTCGTGACCGTCAGAAAAGCTACGCCGATAAGGGTAGGAAACCTCTAGAATTCCAGGTCGGGGATCGGGTTCTACTCAAAGTCTCACCCTGGAAGGGTGTGGTTCGTTTTGGAAAAAGGGGCAAACTTAATCCGCGATATGTCGGACCGTTCGAAATCATTGAGAAGAGACGCAAAGTAGCCTACAAACTAAACCTGCCCGCAGAACTCAGTGCAGTTCACAATGTTTTTCACGTGTCAAATCTGAAGAAGTGTCTGTCAGATGAGACCCTCATAGTTCCTTTGAAGGAGCTCACTATCGACGATCAGTTGCGATTCGTCGAGGAACCAGTTGAAATCACGGACCGAGATGTTAAGGTCCTCAAGCACACCAGAATACCTCTTGTTCGAGTTCGTTGGAACTCCCGTCGTGGCCCAGAGTTCACCTGGGAACGAGAAGATCAAATGAAACTCAAGTATCCCCAGTTATTCGGAAACAGTGCAACCACTACTGAGGCTGAAGCTACTACAGAATTTCGGAACGAAATTCCAAATCAACGGGGGGATGATGTGAGACCCCAGGAAAACCAGTAAACAACACAACACAACTAGCTTCCTCAGTAACCACGTGCTAAATTTCGGAACGAAATTTCTTTCAAGTTGGGGATAATGTGACAACCCGAGTTTTCAAGGTTTCTACTGAACTTAATACTGAATCACTAAGGGTTGTTTTTGTATCTATATATGGTGTGCATTAAATTTTGTGATATGTCTTGGGTGTATAATGTGTTAGCATAATTAATAAAATATATGAATATTGGCCGAAAACACCCCACCAACGAAAATACCAACTAGCGAAAACACTTTGGTGTTTTCGTCCACCACATGTTCAAGGAAATCAGGAGTGGCTTCGGCCCAGTAGCGAGTTGTGTTAAAAGTCTTATTTTCCCCACTGTTGCGAGTAGTTTTATCACCAAACCCTAGAGTTCTTCCCTGTGTGCGACGGCAGTGGACACAAACCCCCTAGAGGCAACATCATCTCTGTCAATAGAGTCCCTCGGTTAGTGGATCTGAAATTATATTGTTTCTTGTTTTGCTCGTTTATGTTATACATGGACTTGATTAACAATGGAATGCGCTTATGTGATGATTAGCAAATGACCTAGGGTTGTAGGTACATACACTGATTGTGATCCGCATGTACAAATTGATTGCTGCTGTGATTTTTTTAATAACGAAGTAGAATACGTTTTGCTTTGATTTGAACTGTATGGTGATTACACGATGATAACCTGTTGATCTAGGGCGTATGTTAGAGTCGCTGGTTTGATTTTAATGAGCGATTGTTAATGGGTGCTCATGAACATGTCTGACTAATTGTATTACGTTGAATAAACCTGATTATCGAATACATGCATAGATAATAGATGATGCTTTCTATGCTGATTGATCTTTGACATTTGCACATGATTTCTTAATTGGCCATGATTGAGATCTAATGGTATTGATGTTTCATGTGATTTTGTGTCAAGAGATAAGGTGATCAAAAGTCAAGTGTATCACTTCACATTAATTGTTTGTCAGGCCACACATGATAAAGTGATTAAGATTGCATGAGAGGTCCAATTAGATTTTGATTAAAATCATGCTTGTCGGCCATTGTTGGTGGTATTAATTTTGCCCATTTTCATAACTTTGGTGGCATACATAAACTGACAAACGTATGTGCATGTGTTGATATGATTTTATTTATTGGTTAGTGGGGATTTCGATTATTAGAGTTCTGGGGTGTGTAACTGTTGTCGATGTTGATGATTAGGGTTATCAGATGATCATGCTTAACTGTTATCCCACCTAACGAAAACACATGACCAGCGAAAACACAAGTGTTTTCGCCATGCCTATCGCCGATGAAATCCCTCCCCCGACGAAAACGGAAAACCAACGAAAACCCTTGGTGATTTCGTTGCTGGGTGATTTCGTCACTAATGATGTGATTTCGCCATGTGTCTGGCACACTAGTTCTGTTAAATAATATTAACTCTGTTAGTATGTTAACCCTGTTAATACGTTAACCCCGTTAAGTAGGTAACTCTACTAGTTTGTTAACCCGGTTAATTAATTAACACTGTTAGTTATTATTCTTGTTATGCTTGTTAATTCTGGAAGCTTGTTATCTTTGCTTAATACATTAACCTGGTTAAGTCTGTTAACCCCATCAAGCATGTTAATTGATTAACCATGTTAGATATTACTAAGAACTCAGTTATATGGAGTATGACTGTGTGAACATGAACCCACTGTTATGTGCTACTTGATGAGAAATGCATAAACACACTTTGTGACATAGATTACCTGTGAAACATTGCGAATTCGAAACTGATTATATATATGTGCGTACTATAGGTCGTGATTGATTAATTGTGAGCGTGTGTATTCCTTTAGCATACCGAGCAAACCAAGGTGAGTTCACACTCTTACCAAGGCATGGGATTCCCGGGGTTGGGAATGGGGTTAAATGATTACTTGTACTTTCATCGTTACTGGAATACGTACCACTGACCTCGTTAGGAGAAGGTCACTTATAGATACAGCTAGACTAGTAACACATGGTAAGCCCCCACTAATCTTCGCAAACATGCCTGGAATGGCCGCGATACGAATACTAAGCTTCGCACACATGCCTGGAATGGCCGCGATACGAATACTAAACTTCGCAAACATGCCTGGAGGGCCGCGATACAAATACAACTAGTCTAGAATACATGGGAAACCCCCACAAATCTTCGCAAACATGCCTGGAAGGCCGCGATACAAATAAATACGATACATAGTTTACTAAACAAACATACGGATTACGAAACGAATACTATAACTAAACAACCAACTGTGAACTCGCTCAACTTTGTTGTTGACTCGTTGTTACATGCCTTGCAGGTCAATAGGTACACATGGAGCTTGCACTGGGAGGCGCGGTCGTTGTGGACATGGATCGTGGATGCCATGTTAAACATTTATCATACTTTTGAACTTATACTTGGGTTTTAAACATTATGCTTCCGCTTACTACTTAAACTGTGTTTTGATTTGAACACCAGTTGTATTGAGGTTGGGTGTTACAATTACTATTATTATATGTTCAATATGATTGGTGGCTTGATCCTGGTCAGTCACGCCTCCAAGCGGTGATACTCCGCGTGTGGATTTTGGGGGTGTGACACCATCTCCGGTGACTCTCAGATCTGCAACCCATCTCTCATCCCCTCCAAACCCCTCAGATCTGCAACCTATCTCAGATCTACAAAAGAGATGGTGGCTGCAACTGTTTGGAAACGACCGGAATGAGGATCAGAGTCTCGTGCACACCATCCATCTCCGGCGAGAGGTAGTACAACCGGTGGTGGGTGGTGGGTAGATGTGGTGCCGGATTTGGGTTTTTCGACGTTTTTTCGGTGGTTCGACGGTAGGTGGGGGCGTGTGACAACAACCATTTCTTCTTGTGTTTGTTCTTCATTTTTTTGGTTTCTAATTTTATCCAAAATGGGTGATGGAAATGGTGCTAGAGTCACCAACTGTTGATTTGTTAAAGTGGTTAGTTTTTTTTTCTTGATTCTGTTGATAGGAAAAGATATTTATTTTGATCTAGTGGATCATGACAAAGTTCGTAGCTTCTGTATCAAAAAACAAACCCCTTTTGCTCTTTTTAATGTAATATATCTGGTTGCTTTTGGTGGGTTTTGATGATTTTGGTGGGGTTTGTAAAAAATAGTGGTTGAAGTGGGTTTTGATATGTTGGGGGTTTTGATTTGTGATATTTGAATATTTGGGTTTTGATACAATCGATTGGGTGGCGATGATGCAAAAAAAAAAAAAACGTAGATTTGTGGGTTTTGAATGTTTGATCTGTGGGTTTTGAATGTTTGATCTGTGAATTTTGATCTGTGGGTTTTGAATGTTTGAATCGGTTGAATCTGGTGGCTTTTTGATCTGTAAACTTTTTAACGTAAAACGTAAGTAAAACGTAAAAAGTTTTACGTGAAATGTAAAACTTAAAAAAGTTTAACGTAAAACGTAAAATGTAAAAAGTTTAAAAAGTTTTACGTAAAACGTAAAAAGATTACGTAAAATGTAAAACGTACGTAAACTTTTTTAACGTAAAACGTAAACTTTTTTAACGGGAAACGTAAACTTTTTTAATGGAAAATGTAAAACGTAAACTTTTTCAAACTTTTAACCTAAAATGTAAAAATTAAATCGTAAAGCGTAAACTTTTTAACACAGAAATGTAAAACGTACTCCTTAATGTAAAAAACGGGACGCTAAAAACGTATAACATATAAAAACGCAAAACGTAAAAAGTTTAACGTAAAAAAACACCGCTTGAAAAAGCCGAGCGTAAAATATAAAACGTAAATTTTATAACGTAAAACGTAAAATTTTTAACGTAAAAAGTAATTTTTTTTAAGTAAAAACGACGTGAAAAAACGGTGTGAAAAAACGACGTGTAAAAAATGGAGCGTAAAATCGCCGTTAAAAAAAACCGTGAAAAAAACGACATTAAAAAACGGTGTAAAAACAAAGTAAAAAACGGCGTGAAAACGGCGTAAAAACGACGTAAAAAACGGCGTTAAAACAACGTTAAAAAAACATTAAAAAAACGGCGTAAAAACGACGTTAAAAAAACGGCGCAAAAACGACGTTTAGAACGGCATACAAACGACGTTAAAAAAACGGCGCGTAAAAAACGACGCGTTAAAAAAAACGACGCTTGAAAAAACCCGGGTAAAAACGGCGCGTAAAAAAAACGACGCTTAAAAAAGCTCGGCGTGCAAAAAACCGGCGCGCAAAAAAATTGTCTTTGTAAAAAAAATCTGCATTTAAAAATGTTTTTAATAAAAAAAATTCTTCTTAAAAAATAAAAAGTAATATAAAAAACCAAAAAGTAATAAAAAAATAATATAGATAAAAAGACAAAATAGAGTAATGTTACTAAAATACCCTTTTGGATTAAGATATTAAAGACATAATAAGACAAAAAATACTTAATATTATTTTTAAATACTTTTAATCTCATCCATCCATCTACTTGATCTAATGGCCAGAAAGTGGTTCTCGCGGTTCTTACAACTGGAGTTGGTTCTCATTCTAGCGGTCCCCTATTGCTATTAAGTATATAACATTATATTTACTTAAGCCGTGTAACACACGTGTTCAATATTTTCTTCCAATTTTAAATTTATGTTACTATCAATATGTTTTCATCTTAAAAAAATGGTCCAACTTCTAATAACATTGAGTTTTAAATATTAAACTTAATTTCAATCATATTACGCAACTAAAGACATTATCATCATGCTAAATAAAGACATTATATAATATTATAAAAATTTTAATTTGAATATTTAAATGTCAACTACTAAATAAAGACATTATATAATATTATTACGCAACTAAAGACATTATCATCATGCTAAATAGACGCTCAAATTTATAGTTTAAAAAACTTTAGTCCTACTTTTTTAAACGTATACTTTATTTTTAGTATGATTTTTTTAATATGTAATATTTTCTATATAATGATGATATATTCGTATCTTGTCTCATGATCCATACATCTAAAAATAGTATTAATATCAAAGTATTTATTATATCATTAATATACATAGTAGAATTTAATTACAATTCATTTACCATAACCTCATAACTTATAATTATTTTTAAAAATACTTACAATTTTATGATCATTAGTTTTTTATTTTTTAGTGCTACTTCTTTTTAAGACATAATAAAATGGATTGTAGTATCTCAAAAGAGAAGTGAAAACTTAGAAAATTATTTTGAATAGCGAAAATATAACTCTTCTTTTGCTTTACTATTTTATCTAAATAAGTCATTTCATTAATGTTAGGGGAGGATTTTCCAATGATCAGTGATCCTCATTTACTGTTGGGCTTAGTGATCCTCAATTCTGTCTGAATTAGTGATCCTCAGAAAGTATTATAGGATCAGGATCATGGATCATCATAAGGATCCTTATACTAACGATTGTCTGCTTTGAATATTGTTAGGGGAGGATTTTCTAACAATTAGTGATCCTTATTCGTTATCCTAATTAATGATCCTTACTTTTGTGACAGATAGTGATCCTCAGAAGAGCTTCAGGATCAGGATCATGGATCACTTTAAGGATCCTCATACTGACGATTGTTTGTTTGTGTTTTGTATTACTTCGCAGGAGTAACAAGCTTGACTTGGTCTTGGCAACGTTACTATGGAATATTCCACGGGTATTTCGCACACGTTTGACTGGAAATGGACGTTGTGGAGAACGTGGGAGCTTGGCACAAAAGTCGGATAGTTTGTTATTGTAGCTAACTTCTATTTTTAAAGGGGTGACGAGCTAGAATTAGAACACTTAGCCATTTTCAGCTACACACACTCTCATACAATCGCATTCTTGAAGCTCTCGACGAACACTTATTAGTTTTCACTCACTTTTACACATCTCACAATAGTGATCTTTGTACCTAGCTCGTTACTATCCGAAGTTGTAAACATTTATTGATTTATTTGAGCTTGGTGATCGGTAGTTTCCATCACCCGGGGTTTTTTGTGCCGGAGATCAACTCTTGATCAAGGGATTTTTCCCCGTATAAATCCTTGTGTCGTTTGTGCAATTTACCTTGAAGTGATCCTTATCATTGTTCTACATTTAAAGCATCATTCCCCGTAACTAAGAGTTTGGTTGCATTATCCTCATTAGATTTTTTGACCAAAACAAATATGATGTTGTTTCGCAGGAGTACAAGCTTGGACTTGGTCTTGGCGATATTCCTGGAGCATATTCCATATTTATGCCGCACGTGCATGACTGAAGTGGACGTTATGGAAGTCGTGGAAACTTGCACGAGATGCGGAATGTTTGTTAGCTTAGATATTTTCCATTTTTAAAAGGGGATAGCGAGCTATATAGAGACACTTGGCTATTTTTAGCTTAACACACACTCTCGCAACTGCTCTCACCAGCTCTTGACAATTCACTTGGCGATTACACACTTTTTTGCACATTACACTATTGTGATCCTTGTAACTAGCTCGCTATCATCCTAAGTTGTAATACATTTCTTGTTTAATCTGAGTTGGTGATCAGTAGTTTTCATCACCCGAGGTTTTTTATGCCGGGGATCATTCATTGATCAAGGGCTTTTTCCTCGTATAAACCTTTGTGTCACTTGTTCATTTTATTTCTGAGTGATCCTTAGCATTGTTCATTGATTCAAGCATCACACCTCACAACAGAAAGTTTGGTTGCATTATCTTAGCTTGATTTTTGACCAAAACAGTTTGGCGCCCACCGTGGGGCAATTGGTGCTTCGTTCTTGAGAAATTATTATTCTGGTGATCATTTTGGTTCGTTACAATCAAGCAAATGGCTTCCTCAATAAAGAATACCTCAAGCTCTATGCCGGCAATCAGTTCTTCACAAGGCGTTCCTCCTTTGCCTCCACCACCTTCTGGATCCCAGAAGAATGCTGAGAATGCTGAGAATGCTGCGAAGAGACAAACCCCCATTTTCCAAAAACTACCAACTTCTTCTGTTTCCACTAATCCTACTACTAATGATCTTTTTAATCTGATTTTGCAGATGAGGGATTGCATGCAAGAGCAGGACAAAACCAATGAACGGATCCTCCAAGAGATTGGTGATATCAAGAAACAGAAGAAATCAGTGGAGGATCATTCTCCTCTAATGCCAAGGTCATTGAATTTTGACACTCCAGTTGTAACTACCCTACAATCGGTAGTTCCGTGCATCCAGTATCAAAGTGGTCCGTCAGAAAGGCGTTATGGAACAGCAACTATGAGTCAGGCATTTGGCTCTCACTTCCATCCCCAAGGATCCTGCTCTCAGCCATCGGGATCCTCTTTTCAGCATCAGGGATCCTTCATCAGCTCAGGAGGATATTTAGGAATGCACCAGGTCCAAGGATCCTCCCAGGTCCAAGGATCCTTCCCGGTCCAAGGATCCTCCCAGGTCCAAGGATCCTCCCAGGTCCAAGGATCCTTCCCGGTCCAAGGATCCTTCCAGGTCCAAGGATCTTCCCAGGTCCAAGGATCTTCCCAGGTCCAAGGATCCTCTCAGGTCCAAGCATCCTTTATGAATCCAGGGTCCTTTCAGGTTCAAGGATCTTCTCAGCCTCAAGGATCCAATATCTTTCAGGATCAAGGATTCCCAAGAAGCATGCAGCTCCCGAGCTCGGATGTTCATCAAGGAGACTTCATACCAATGCAGACCATTGCTTCCTCTGGTCCTTCAATCATACCAGAGTCCCGTCAATATGGATTCACATCTGGAATTCCAAACATGAATCATGTGGGAGGTAACACTTTTAATAATTCATATAATACTAACCATGGCTCTATGCAGGATACAGGTATCAACCAGGCTATGGCTAGGGAGCTACAGAAGCTTAAGGATATGATATCCAGCGTACCAGGAGTGGTTAAACCCATTCCCGAAATTGCAGATGGTAGCCATAGGATATCTCGCTTTGCACCACCTGTTTGTGATGCTGAGATACCCAAAAGATTCCAGATACCATCCATGAAACTGTATGATGGATCAACGGATCCAGAGGAGCATGTAGCTCAATACAGGGAGAGGATGGAGATCAATCCAATTCCTGAGAGGTTAAAAGAAGCATGTCTATGCAAGGGATTTGGATCCACACTCACAGGATCTGCTCTTAAATGGCTGCTAAGTCTTCCCCCTTACTCTATTACATCATTTGCTAATCTAGTTAATTTGTTTAATAGTCAATTCTCTTGTAGTAGAAAGTTTGAATGATTAACTAGTGATCTATATAGGGTAACACAAGGTAAAAATGAATCACTTAGAGATTATATCACTAAGTTTAGTAAAGAATCCTTAGATATCCCTAACTTGGATATTGCTACGGCTGTAGAAGCCTTTAAAATGGGATTGCTTAGGGATTCATTATTCTATGATGATCTTGTTATGACCCCATGCAGGAATCTTGATGAAGTAAGAACCAGGGCCCTTAGGTTCATCCGCCTAGAGGATGACAAAAGGATCCAGGAGAGATTGACAGGATCCTCAAAACAGGAAAAGCAAGGATCCTACTTCAGGAACAACAAATCAAAGTCCTACAACAAGTCTGATAACCAGAATGTGCATACAGTGGAACAGGAAGAGGATGATGAGGATTATCCTCCCATTTCTGAATACTGTTTTTCTGTTGATAACAATGAACTAATCCTTGCAATGCAGAATCTAGGTGAAAAAGCTAGGTGGCCGAGAAAAAGTGATAAACCAGCTGCTACAAAAGATAAGTCCAAGTGGTGTGCATATCATGAGGATTTCGGGCATCTCACTAAAGAGTGCATTGCACTTAGAAAGGAAATTGGTTACTTGTTGAGCAAGGGGCATTTGAAAGAGCTTTTGGGACGAAAGAAGTCAAGGATCCAGGATCCTGAAAGGATCCCGGAAAAGGCTCCTGCTCCTCCAGCAGATGCACAAGTTATAAACTTCATATCCGGTGGATCAGACATTTGTGGTACCTCCTTTTCAGCAGCCAAAAGACATGCCAAGGAAACCAAGATGGATAATGGAGACAGACCCATCCGGACGTCCACTGTCACCGAGGATAAGATCATAACATTTGATGAGGATGATCGTCTTGATGTTCAGGATCCTCATCATGATGGTCTTGTTATTACCCTGTTTATTTCTAATCATTTTGTTCGCAGGATCCTTATAGATGGAGGAAGCTCTGTAAACATCATTCAGCTTGATGTCCTCAAGAAGATGAATATCCCGGAGTCTGATATTGTCCCAAGATCCTCAGTCCTTGTGGGATTCAGTGGGGAAACCAAGAATACATTGGGGGACATCAAACTCCCAATCTATATTGAAGGATTGCATTCATATCAAAAATTTTGTGTTATAAATTGCTTATCTTGTTGCAATGTTATCCTTGGCAGGCCATGGATACATGACATGAAGGCAGTCCCATCCACCTATCATCAATGTGTAAAGCTTCCAAGTCCATGGGGAGTGGTGAAAATTGAGAGTGATCAACAAGAAGCTAAGAATTGCTATACCTCATCAATGAAGCCAGCCTCAAGACCAAGGGAGCGATAGCAATTAAAGTATCCTTCAAGAGATGTCTTGGAGGCAAGAGAGTAGGATGTAAAAGAAATCCTCATGGATCCTGATGATCCTGAATCTAGGATCTTCATAGGGTCAGGGATCCTTAGCGAAATCGAGCAGAATCTAGTATCCTTCCTTAAGAGGAGGAAATCCACCTTTGCCTGGAAGCATGAGGACATGACAGGTATATCTAAGGATATAATTACTCATAAGCTTGGCATTGACAGGTCATTCAAGCCAATTCATCAAAAAAGAAGGAAGTTTGCACCTGAAAGGAATGCTATTATCCAGGAGGAGGTAGATAAGCTACTTCGGGCAGGTATGATAAGAGAGGTTAAGTATCCAAGGTGGTTAGCCAATGTGGTTGTTGTTCAAAAGAAAAATGGAAAGTGGAGGGTATGTGTCGATTTTACTGATTTAAACAAGGCATGTCCCAAGGATCCTTTCCCATTACCCCACATTGACTCCATGGTGGATGCTACCGCGGGTCATGAGTTGTTGACTTTTATGGATGATGCATCTGGATGTCAACAAATCCAGATGGCACCATCTGATCAAGAGGATACAGCCTTTATGACCCCAACTGGTATATACTGTTATATTGCTATGCCATTTGGACTATGGAATGCATGTGCTACTTATCAAAGGCTAGTCAATATGATGTTCAAGGAACAAATTGGGCACACTATGGAAGTCTATATAGATGACATGGTGGTTAAGTCCAAGAAAGCTGAGGATCACCTTAAAGACTTGGAGGAAGCGTTCAATATCCTTGATAAATTTAATATGAAACTAAACCCTTCCAAGTGTCATTTTGGTGTCAAAGCAGGTAAATTCTTAGGCTATATGGTGACAAAGAGGGGCATTGAAGCAAGTCCAGAGTAGATTAAGGCTATTGTGAATATCAAATCTCCTGTCAATGCCAAGGATGTGCAAAGATTGACAGGCGGGATTGCAGCCTTGAACAGACTCATATCCAAATCCTCAGAAAAGTGCAAGGAATTCTATGACATCCTGAGGAAGAACAAGAAATTTGAATGGACTGAGAAGCATGAAAGTGCCCTCAAAGCTCTTAAGGATTACCTATCCTTAGCCCCGGCCTTGATGAAACCAGAAAAGGGGGATATATTATCCTTATACTTAGCAGTATCCTCAAAAGCAGTAAGTGTGGTCCTTGTTAAGGATCACCAAGGTATACAACATCCTGTTTATTATGTAAGTAAGAGTTTACTTGATGCTGAATCCAGGTATTCACACTTAGAGAAACTTATCCTTGCATTAATTATGGCATCTACTAAATTAAGACATTATTTTGAGACTCATACCATTATTGTTAAGACTAATTTTCCAATTAAGAATGTTCTCAGGAAACCTGAAATGTCAGGAAGGATGGCTAAGTGGGCAGTGAAGCTTAGTGCTTATGATATAAGATATGAGCCTAGAACTGCCATTAAATCCCAAGCCTTAGCTGACTTTGTGGCAGATTTCAGTAGTGACTTGCAAAAGGAAGCTGAGTTAGAAGTCCAACAGCTTGAAGAAACTAAGGATCCTTGGATACTCTTCACTGATGGTGCTTCTAATGTCAAAGGAACCGGGCTTGGAATACTACTAAAATCGCCACAGGGGGACATAATACCCCACTCCATAGCTTGTGAATTTCAAACTACCAACAATGAGGCTGAGTATGAAGCCTTGATAGCTGGTTTGCAAATTGCTAAGCATATGAGGATCAGGTATCTTGAGGTACATGTAGATTCATTACTAATCACTAATCACTTTAATGGATCCTATGCTGTTAAAAGTGAAAAACTAATCAAATATTTAGAGATAGTCAAAGAATTGGCACTCTCTTTTGTTTCCTTTAGTTTGACACAGGTACCAAGGGAAGAGAATGCAGAGGCTGATGCATTAGCCAATCTAGGATCATCCTTGAAGATCCCGGAGGATATCAAGATCCCTATTATCCATATCCTGACCCCTGCTATCGAGGATCATGTAGCTATGGAGATAGGAGAAGATTCTGCAATCATCCCTAGTGATGATACTCAATCTCATTCAGGATCATGGATCCTTCCAATCATGAGATACATACAACATGGAGAGATTCCTACAGGAGAAAACCCTAGGGCTTTCAAAATCAAGGTATCTCAATTTACAATATTGAATAATATGTTGTATAAACGATCTCTTGCAGGTCCATATCTAAGATGCATTGAGGATCCTGAAATCCAAGAAGTCCTAAAGGATTTCCATG
Source organism: Helianthus tuberosus (assembly GCA_030545235.1). NCBI lineage: Eukaryota > Viridiplantae > Streptophyta > Magnoliopsida > Asterales > Asteraceae > Helianthus > Helianthus tuberosus. Next base: position 140,911,528 of record CM060424.1, read on the forward strand.
AAGGAGATTGTGGAAACCACACTGGGGGCAGGGCATTATTCTCAAGGATCCTGAGAACAGGATACTATTGGCCTACCATGAAGAAGGATGTTGTGGAATATGCCAAGAAATGTGATCCTTGTCAGAGACATAGTAATATCCTTCACCAACCAGCAGAACTTTTACATTCTATATCCTCTTCTTGGCCATTTATGAGATGGGGAATGGATATAGTTGGTAAGCTTCCTAAGACACCTGGTGGAAAAGTATTTATGCTTGCTATGACTGATTACTTCTCCAAGTGGATAGAGGCTTAAGCCTTTGCTCAAGTCAGAGAAAAGGAAGTTATATCCTTTATTAAAAGAAACATTATTACCAGATTTGGTATCCCTTCTGAAATTGTTTGTGATAATGGATCCCAATTTATTGGGAGTAGAACTACTAACTTTTGTGACAGCTGGGGGATTAAGATGATAACATCAACACCAGCCCACCCACAAGCTAATAGTCAGGCAGAATCATCCAACAAGATCATCATCAACAATTTGAAGAGAAAGTTTGGATCCAAGAAGGGAAAATGGGCAGAAGAACTACCATATGTACTATGGGCTGATAGGACAACTCCCAAGAATGCCACTGGCCAAACTCCATTTTCTTTGGTATTTGGAGCAGAATCAGTGATCCCTACAGAGATGGTAGTTCCTACTACAAGAACAAGCATTCGTGATCCTGAAGAAAATGTTGAAAACCTGGTTCAAGACTTGGATACTATAGAAGAGCTCAGGGATTTGGCAAGGATAAGGATGGCCAGTTATCAACAAAGGATGGCTGGAGCTTACAACAAAAATGTCAGGATCAGGAAATTCCAAGTTGGAGATATGGTGTTGAGGAAAGCATTTCAGAATACCACCAATCCTGCTGATGGAAAGTTGGCACCAAAGTGGGAAGGCCCTTACTTGATCGAAGCTGAGGCAGGAAAGGGGGCATATCGATTGCTAACAATGGAAGGTGATTTGTTACCAAGAGCTTGGAATGCTGTCCACTTAAAGAAATACTTCATGTAACAAAGATTCATGATCCTTACCTGACGAGTATCCTTGAAGGATCCTCACATGACAGATGATCCTCATTCTGGTAATATTCTGATCTCTAACTATTTCATTCTTTAATTATCTTATATAAGGGTAAGGATCCTGCATCCTTTATCCTCCTTTCACTTGATTCTGAGTTTTGTAGGTTCAGGTATCCTTAACAAAGGATTGAGTATCCACAGAAGTATCCAGTTATTTGGGCTTGTCCCCAGTTATCCTTGGGCTCGTCCCCAGTTATCCTTGGGCTTGTCCCCAGTTATCCCTTGGGCTTGTCCCCAGTTATCCTTTGGGCTTGTCCCCAGTATATTGGGCTTGTCCCTAGAAATGTTGGGCTCGTCCCCAGTTACTAACTCTTATCTTATATTGGCTTAGTCCCAAGTTGTATCCTATTTCACGTTTTTGGAGATAAACGACCAAGGATCTTTGATCCTTACCTTTTACTAAGGTTTGTCTTTTGGTTATCCTGATTATAAGTGTTAAAGGTTAGGATCCTAACTTGGGTTCTCAGGTATGATCCTTAACTATTTTGATTTTATTCATTATTCATTTGAGTGACCCTTATCCTTTGACAACTGAACTTATGATCCTTAAACTATATTACTTTTCAGAACTTACTAACTAAAGGATATATGATCCTTGATTATATTCTAAACTTTTTGAAGATATTTATTTACTTAATAAATTCAGACAAAATGTATATCTCAACAATTGAAAAGTAAAGTCTTTACAAGGATAACAACATGGGAGATAGCCAAAAAGTTAAAGTTATTTTATTCACAAAAGATTAAACCCTCTAAGGTTGTCAAAATTGCCAACCCACGTTTCTACCAGCAAACCGTGGCCCGTCCACATGGGTTGGCAAAGGGTGTCCATTGTTTACGGGTCTTTGTAGTCCAGGAAATAAAAGACGGAAGGATAACGAGTGGCTTCATCCCCCAAACAGAGGATCCATCCACCACCCATTATCCTGCCTATTGTTCAAGGATCAATGATCCTTCACCCTAGAAGCTATTGTCTAAAGTTATTACAATCCGTCATTGTTTCAAATCACCATAACCAAAATAAAACTACCAAATTCTAAAAAAATGGGCTCCGGCTACGTCTAGAAATGTCCTTCATCGCCCATTCCTGCAGCTTACACCTTGGCTGCATCACCATCTCCTCCAGCTCCAGCATCCTCCACATGATCCTTGACTCCACTACCGCCAGCCTCAATTGCCAAAACCTCACCAGCCTCTTCTTCATCATCCAGCTCAGTCAATCTAGCCTTCCAGCCCTCTATGTCCCAGCTGTTCTTGTCGAAGTCAGGATCCAGAGCTTCTTGGGCCATTTGCAACTGGGTTTTGTACATAGCAATGGCAGCGAAGATTTATAGCATCATTGGTGATCTCGTTTTTCTCCTGATCAGCAGTAATGTGAGCCAGGACGAGTTCCCTCTTCACCAAATTGACGTCATTTTCAAGGGAGGCAATTTTCTTATCCTTGGCCATCATGATCTTTTGGAGGTCCACACACTTTTGCTCAATCTCTTCAACATTGCCTACGTAGTCCTCGATTTCAGCAAATTTCTACAAAAAAGACAATGTGAAGTTTAGGATCACATGATCCTCAAGTGGGCAGGATAACTAAGCTAAGTCAGTGATCCTTACATCAGCAAAGTACTCAAGGAACTGGTGGCGGATCAGAGGCAGACCTTCTAGATTGTCAGCCTCTGAGGTTTTCCTCTTCTTTCCTTTCGAAGTAGTAGCCTTTGGGATGGCAGCACTTGGGCTAGCAGCAGCTTTTTTCTTCCCGGACCTGGGACCAAAAGTGGTGAGATCGGTGACACTGAAACGGGTAGCAGACTTTGATGATTTTCCAGCACCTACACATTCAAAAACAGATAAGTATCCTTATTTCATTTTAATTTAAGCATTTAATTACACATAAACATGGATACTTACTTGACATTGTGACAGAACCTGAGGATACCTCTTGAGAATCCTGGGTATTTGCTTTGAATGATTTTATTTCAGGATCAAGCCTCCGAAAAGCAGCAAGCCTTTCCTCCTTGCAGGTGTTGAAATAAGGTGTGCGACAGTGATAGCTGCAAAATAGAAACAAAAGGATGTTAGTGATCCTCAGCAGAAACAAGGTCATCTGGTGATCCTTCTAAGGATCCTCTATCCTACCATGGGTGGTCCATTTTCTAGGCAGATCCTTTCCATCAGGAATAGAATCCCTTCTGACAAAGAAGAATCGCCGTTTCCAGTTGGTGTCATTCTTAGTGGCTTTGAAGATGGGGTGTTCTTCACCAGGTTTATGTTTGAGTAGATATCGGTGGGATCCATGGCTAACAAGGTCATACATCTTTGCAAACTCCGACATTCCCAGATCAATTCCTTCATGTTCTATGATCCTTTCAAGGGTATACAAGACCCTCCAGATCATAGGCATTGCTTGGATGTAGGAGATGCCGGTGAGAGAGAAAAAGGATTGGGTGAAATCTGGAAAAGGATACGAGTATCCTATTGTAAATGGTGTGACCGGAAAAGCCACCCAGGTTTCAGAAACATAGTCACTCAGGATGGTGGGATCAAAAGTTTTGAAAACGGTGTTCGCCGGGAAACAATGGCGGATTCTGTCTATCTGTGGATCGGTAAAGCAACATCTTTCTTTCGCAGAATCTTTGATGATCCCTTGGGTCTTAAGGGGGCTGTCCTTACGGTGATCCTTAGTCGGCGAAGATCTCAACATCATCTTGATTGCAGAAAAAGATGAGGAAAGAAGGAACAGAGAAAGAAGATGAAGAGAGAAAGGAGAGAGAATTACCTGATCAGATCTTCGAATGAGGATTTAAAGGAGGAAACGCACGAATTTAAATGCTCTCTAACCCTTATCTCTAACTTCAATTTATAATGATGATCTTGCAGGGTAGTCACTTCAGTGACGTCAGGATGGCAACGGATAGTTCGATTACAACGGCTATATATCCGTTAGTTGGTTACGGATAAGAACAAGAAAATATAACTCGTTTATTTACAAATTACTCCTTATATTTTGGGGGCAATTGTTAGGGGAGGATTTTCTAATGATCAGTGATCCTCATTTACTGTTGGGCTTAGTGATCCTCAATTCTGTCTGAATTAGTGATCCTCAGAAAGTATTGTAGGATCAGGATCATGGATCATCATAAGGATCCTTATACTAACAATTGTCTGCTTTGAATATGATGTTGTTTTGCAGGAGTACAAGCTTGGACTTGGTCTTGGCGATATTCCTGGAGCATATTCCATATTTATGCCGCACGTGCATGACTGAAGTGGACGTTATAGAAGTCGTGGAAGACTTGCACGAGATGCGGAATGTTTGTTAGCATATATATTTTCCATTTTTAAAAGGGGATAACGAGCTATATAGAGACACTTGGCTATTTTTAGATTAACACACACTCTCGCAACTGCTCTCACCAGCTCTTGACAATTCACTTGGCGATTACACACTTTTTTGCACATTACACTATAGTGATCCTTGTAACTAGCTCGCTATCATCCTAAGTTGTAATACATTTCTTGTTTAATCTGAGTTGGTGATCGGTAGTTTCCATCACCCGAGGTTTTTTATGCCGGAGATCATTCATTGATCAAGGGCTTTTTCCTCGTATAAACCTTTGTGTCACTTGTTCATTTTATTTCTGAGTGATCCTTAGCATTGTTCATTGATTCAAGCATCACACCTCACAACAGAAAGTTTGGTTGCATTATCTTAGCTTGATTTTTGACCAAAACAATTAATAAGAATTATATATAAGTTTATAATTTACATTTTTCCGTCATTTAACCCGTGTAATACACGGGGTTGTAAGCTAGTGTAAATAATAAATAATAAAATTGCTAAAAGGACAAAATTATTTTTATAATCATCTTTTATCTAATAACTTTTATATCATTTATTATTTTTTTTTAAATCATTACAAAATTAAGAAACTTATTATCTATAATATAAGTATATTATCGGAATATAATTTCTATAAAAAAGAATTTAAAAAAAAAGTTGATTGCCATGTCATAACGTTTGTAATCTTATATACATAATTGTAAGTAATCTATATCTCTAATAAAGCAAACCATTGGGGGACACATGTCACCCAATGGAGCAAGCCAACTCAGCATCCACCTAAGCAATGATGTGGCAAAAGGCTAATATTGTGACAAGTGGCATTGCTCTAAGGCTAGGATTGAGAAGCTTCTTTTGTAAGCTTTCTCTCTCATTCTCTCTCATCTCTCATCATTCATTACGTACGTTTCTATTACTCTCTCTCTCTCTTAATCTCTCATCAATCGATCATTCTCTCATTCATAAACCCTAGAAGTCGAATCGCCTCTTCAGAAGCTCAATCAATCGACCCTGTGCGACAACGATTAATTCATCTTCAATACTCAATAGTGAATATCGACGGTAATGATTCCTTGATCTTCTTCTATTATGATTGATTTTCAATGGTTTGCTGATTTTGATTACAGAAGTCGCTGGTATATATTTGATGATGGTTCAGTTCATATCTGAGAACAATGTCTGGCAATTATCAGAGACATAGGTGAAAACTTGCCGGAGAAGAGATTCCGGTGTACCTACTGGCGAGTACGAACCGTTTCCTAAACAATGGAAGTGATTTCTCTAATGGCTAATCAGGTTGGTTTCTTTAATTAGTTTAAATTGTGTATTTTTTATTTGAATACAAAATGTTGCGATTCTTCGTATTTTGTATTACAAGTTTTAGAAAAAAAACCGTCATTAAAGTTTCGGTTTTGATATAAATATTTCTTATAATTGTTCTTTGGGTTTTGATTTTGATTTAGTTGCTATCAATCTTTCAGTTCTCTTCAATATTCCCTCTTGATAATTTTTCTTGTGTATTGTTATGTGATTTTGGTTGTGTTAGTTTTTGGGATTAATAGTTCATCACATGTTTCACTCTAAAGGCAGAATTAACAACTAAATCTGCAGATTATGTTCAAATAAATGCTGATATTTTGTGTTAATATGAATCAGGGATTCAAAGTTCTTAAGCTCATTATTGATGTTCTTGAAAAAATTCGCTTCTTAAACTTGAGTAACGGGCTTTAGAGGTTTTTTACGATCCTTCTAAGAAAGGTATATTCTGGATAATACAATTTCTTGTCCATGTTTTTGAAAAAGGGTGTGTGTTTGGTGCATCAATGTATTGAGTTCGTAGTTGGTAACGCCGATTGGAAGAATGCCCTTCGGAATCCGTGTGCAATTAGCAGGTTTCATCTCATCTCGCCTCTATTCGAATTGGAAATTAGGTTATTTTCCGATCATCTGTGTGGTTCTTAATGTTTGTAAATGAGATAACTAGATGATCAATGGCCAATTCCTTTTAAAACTACTACTTTATTTTTATTTGGATATGGTAACTAATGACATTCTTTGTAAAGGGACTGTGAGATTTAATCTTGATCCTTTCAACGAGCACAATGATCCTGATCTTTGGGATTCTTTGGAGAGGGCACATCTAAAGGATGTCATCAGGAGGAACCCTTTGGGTTTAGATGCCGAGGTACATATTCATTTCCGGTTTCTAATGTTTATTTTAAGCAAACTGTGTTATGAAGTATGATAGAAAATTAGGTTATTTTCTTTTCATTTGTGTGATATAAGTTTCAATTGCTTGAATTAATTGCGCCATAATTCGGTTACATTTCTATGCTCAACTTGCATCAATCCTTTTAATTGAATATATTATGGTCGGTTACAGTGTGGTTTAGAAGGTTTACATTAGTGTTTTTTTATTTAATCCGACGTGATTGCAATTACTATCCGGATTATGTTAATGGATCGGGTCATACACGTTCGATTGTTTCATCATTAATTTCTTTTCAATTATTGTGGAGAAATTAGTGGAGTACTTTGAAATTTAAATTTGAAACTGAAATTTTTATTGGAGTCAATTTTGGAGGTCAAAGATTGTGATTGACATGGATTTGATGACATGATTGGTTTTATTTATAGAAGTGATTGGGGTAAATAATTGAACCTAGACAAATTTATGGTAGCTAAAATTACAATTAAAAACTATAATCCTCTTAAACTCTAATCTATGGGCAACGAAAGGATTGTAGAATATAACTTCGACGTTTATTTCATCTACCTTAGTGTACACATATTTCCTTTAATTTAAATACTTGTAACTTTTATTTCCCGTTATTGTACTCATTTCACTTATTTTGTTAAATTTTCCAGGTTATTGTTCTTCATATTATTAAGTCAAATCATGTTTGTCTTGAAGATTGTTAGATGTTAAGATCCCTTCGTTGCAGAAGCCATTGGTGCGTATATGGATCACAAACTTTTACTTTTGTTAGCTCTTGGATTAACCTTTTGAAATAATTGAAATGCCATTGTAACAATTTAATGTTTTAAGGTGGCAAAATGTTTTCTAAATGTTATCAACTTTTTTAGATGTTAATTTCTATGATAAAGTGACCATACACAATTGCATTCGTCAACTGTTTGATGAAATGCCTAAGTTGAACTTTTATCTTTTGTTGTTTTTTTGTTATAAGTATTTTAGAACATTCCATTTTATTATTTTTGTTTAACTGGTTGCAGGTGCGTTTACCTTGGTTCACGGGCATTGTTTTTGTCTTTTTTTGGTTGTGTAGCTATTCGGGTTTGTTTTCTTACCCTTCCTCTAAGATTATGTTAAATATATATAAGATTTTGTTTTTCGTTGTTTGCTGTATATAGTTTTTTTGGTTTAAGATAGGGTTCTGTGTTGGGGCTTTCGGAAGGCAAAGACACTTATGTCCAGTGTTGGAGTGTTGGATGCTGTTTGAGAATCACTTACTACCCTAAAGTTTGTCGGACAGATTGCCGCTGATTAAATTCGTGTTGAACAAGTAAATGAAGACATTTCATATGTCAAAGACCTCAAAGAACATGTTAGGTCCTAAATTACCCCTATATATGACACCACTGCTGAAAATTTGTACTAAGAACATTTCATTTCAAAGTAAATAATATGGTTTTGGTTGAAGCCCGCGTATTACGCGGGCATTAACCTAGTTAATTATATAGCGTACTTATTTATTGCATAATTATATACATAGTGGGAACCTAATTATATACCTTGCGTAATTATTTATACATGTTTTGTAATAATGTACGTAATTAATACATGTTTATTTTTATGCGTATGTAACTATGACACGAAAGACGTATTGAATTAGATAGCTTCCTACCATTCACATCCTAAAATGATTTTCTACAATATATACCTCAGTGTATACATACATATATGTATAATATATAACTCGGATTCATACCGCTGATCGTCTGTTACAAAGCTTTAGTCGTCTAGCAATGATTGCATAACATATATTAATATTCTCATTCTCAAATAAATTAATTAAGTTTAATGAAATTCCATTATGATTGATTAGCCATTGATGACCATACACAGCTGGTACAAGACTGTCCAAAAATATATAATACAAACATAAAGAGAGTGGTGGATTAGTTAAGTAAGGTGATGTACCTTTAGCAATTAAACAATATAAAAAAAAGTGGTGATAAGAAAAAAGATGCAATTAAAACCAACGACAATAATATCACCTTTTTTTTTCCTTTTTCCCACGACCTGCCACTCCATAACATACATGTAGGATAAGATTCTTCAAGACAACGCATTTTAGCTAATAACCACCTCTCTCTCTCTCTCACTACCCCCCCCCCCCCCCCCCCCCCCCCCCCCAACCCAAAAAAAAAAAAAAAAAAAACTATTTTAAGGAAACACACGTAAATAAATGTGTAGAATATATGTAAGTTATTCATACCTACCCACTACATTAAAAAGTATATCATTCATATGGATTTTTATACAGTTTTTGAAAAATAAAAAAGATTTTTTCTAAGTTTTTCACATGTGAAAAAATTCAATAAAAGGTGATATCAACGACGAGCACATTCGTCAAAATTCTCTCAATGAAAGTGGTAACCGTTATAATCCGTTAGAAAACATGACATGGGTAGAGAATCTACAACCAAAACTTAAACAACCGCAGAGTGGCGGGCTTGACACTTCCAAGAGGAAGTAGGGTATATTTAAACTTATCGGACCAACCTAAGGTCCTTAAACAAAGTCAGAGTGACAGAGTTGACCCACTGGTCTGAGTAGCATAACAAGGATCTCTAGTAACCAACCCGGCCCTTAGCCCTCATAGCCGAAAGATAAGCTAGGTGATCCTTAGATACACTTGTAAGTTTGAGGTTTTCTAATCTTTAAAGCTTAGTTTCACTTTGTAAATTGTCGTTACCATTTTATCACACAAATTTCTCACGATTTCCATCACGTGAGAAAGTAGATCCGATATGTTAAACAAAATTATGGTAGTTATATTTTAAATCTAAGAAACTTGTATAATTTATATATGTATATATAATGTTTTTTATGGAATTTGAGGGAATTACTATATATTATTATTTATTTGTGTTCATCATCATCATCATCATGTGCACGCTGCATATCATTCATGGTACGTATTATCAGACATGAATAGAGACAAAATTAAAAGGAATATATACAGGTGAAATAGCATGAAGTCAGTTAAGGGTGGAACGGTGAGCATATTATTATATAAAGAAAAGAAAAAAAAAAACAAATAAAAAAGGTGGTAGGTTATGAGTCACAAGACCCATATTGTTTACTCTTACTCGTATAAATAATTTATTTCATAATATTTAAATAATAAAACATAAAAATAATAATAAAAATTGTACCTTACAAGTACGCCTATCTGTACCCGCTCCCCCAATCCCTTCTTATACTCGCATTTCCACACACTCCTCATTCATCAATCTCCAACTGACAACCTTAACCGAAAACAAACCCTAAACCTTAAACCTTAAACGATGAAGAAACTCATCAGCAGACTCTCTCGAGTTGCCGACTCATCTCACTACTCTCTTTTGCGCTCGGACTCCCGCTACTCCCATCGGTCCCGGACGCCTAAATCCCGCCGCTCTGGCGGAGTCCCCGAGGGACACTTACCGGTTTACGTGGGCGACGAGATGGAACGGTTTATCGTCAGCGCAGACCTACTCAACCACCCAATCTTTATCAACTTGCTTAATAAATCGGCTCAAGAATACGGGTACGAGCAGAAAGGCGTCCTTCGGATCCCGTGTCATGTTCTTGTGTTCGAAAGGGTACTAGAAGCCATGCGGCTCGGCGAAGAAGCTTCTTATGAGCAGCTCCAGATTCTACTTGGAGATGAATTTGTTTGTTAGGTTAATGTTTTTGCTAATTAGGATTAGTTGCATCTTAATTATCTATTAATGTTTAGATATATGATGGCAGGCAGATCGGGTTTTTTATGTGGTCTGTACATACTGATTTTCATGTGTAAATAAACATGAGGCCGTTAATTAAGTGTTTTTCGGCCGTGGTTCTTGCTTTATTAAATTAGTTTTATTTATTTTATAATTAAAGTAAAGGGTGCTCTTTTGGCTTTAATTATTGCATCTTGGATGGACAAATTCTTGATTTTTTGGGAAATTTTGCTAAGAATTTGGTGTGGTGTCGCTTTTTGTAGTGGTTGAATCATTTTAGATGTAATAAGATTAGGTGAGTGCAATAAATGATTAGTGTTTGTGTTGGCTTGGGACATCAGCAATGGGTCCGTCGACCCCACGATTGGAAGGGAATGGAGAAAAAGCTCGTAGAGAACCAGAGAAGGGTATAGAGGGTTCTTTGACTCCCAAACTTGTTTATGAAAAATATGAGTTGAACCACTTAGTTGTAAATTGTAATACGCAGAGAATGAGTTTGACCCCCCGACTATGAAGTTCTAGTTTTGTCAATATGGCCACGAACGAGATTGTGGGAGAGAACAAAACTTGGTTCGTAGGACAGAAGCCAAACATGCTAACGTGGGCATCGTGCAAGAATCATTGCTTTGCAATGCTATTCATGATCTTAGTTGTGGAAATTGTAAAGACGATTAAATTAAAGGGTTTTTGTTTTATTCATATATTGGTGTGGTAAATGGTTGCACCATGTGCCTTGGTTGGTTTCATATATGTTTTACCTAAATTTGCGTTAACTATTTTTCTTGCATATTAACACTAACGACTAACACTGTAAGATTTGAAGTTCTTTTTCTCTTTTATTTCTTAAATTAAAGATAAAATACATGAATAGTTATAACATTAAACAAGGCAAAAGACTACATGCAAACCCATCAGGCTAAGTGGCTAACTAACGTGAGTCTGACGTATATTTAAACTTGTTCATTGGTTCATCTCAAAACTTAATCGGCTTTGTTTAGATTGAAGCCAAACTGGCTGTTTGGCTAAACTTTTCAAAACTACTTATTTGCTTTCTGAAAAACAAATAAGCAAATAAGTAGTTTTGAAAAGCTTAGCCAAACAAGCCCTAATAGTATATTTATGCGGTGTTAGAATTCACACAATTATCATACTAACATCCAATTAATGTGTATATCTAATTCTAATAAAGAATTCCACTAAACGTAATGTGACAATTTCTAATGCTAGCTCAACTATAATAGATTTGAAAAAAATGTCATGTGGTAATATCTCCTCCAATCTAAAAAATCAATATATATATATATATATACTAGGTTAAAACCCCGTGTATTACACGGGTTGTATAAGTGTAAATTTATATAATAAATAATAAAAACGATCTATCTTTAAAAAAACCCGTGTATTGAACAAAATATAATGTCATATATTAATACATATAGTCGTTATGATTTATCTTTAAAAAATGAACTTTGATGTACTATTTACTTATTATAACATTTTACTTTGTTTTTTATATTTACTATTAGCTTAAAAACTGATGTATTACATGGGTTGAATAATATTTTCATGATGCATTCAAATTATGAGATACAATTATTTTAGTTAGTTTTAAGGACGTTCATGCTTGTTTGTTTGTTTATTTTGATAGATAAAACACTCGTCTCAATTTTGTATTCAAGAGAGTTTATAGTACAAAAAAGGTGGAGATCGATCCCCACATTTTTATGTATTTCATCATTTTTTATGAATTATATCGTAAGAAATAAATTCTCTTTGAATGGAGTATAGAATTGTTATATTTTAAAAATGACGTTCTTTCTAAATGTAGATGCAATGTGCGACGAATGATGGGTGTAAACCAATTATAACACCACGTCTAACATTACAAATGTGAAACTAATTTGTCTAAATTGGACATTTGAGAGAATTGTGCGACTATAACGGTGAGTCCAAACCATTATAGTGATGCATCTAAAAACACTTATAGTTTGATAAAAGCATATGCCCTGGACCTAGAATTATTTAATTCTACTGAAAGAAAAAACAATAATGCAATCTAATTGATGTGCGTTAGGTGTGATATATTTTTAGTTATATTTTAAGCCTTTTTTTAACACTTTAGTCAAGTTTTAAATTTATAAAACACGATATTTTACTAACACTAAACACACATATGGGCAAGTGCACCCATCGTGAGCGTAGTATAGCGTTGGTAAGATACCGAGGTCGTCCAAGGACACAAGAGCTTTTAGTACCGGTTTATCCTCAACGTCTAATCAAATCAAAATTTTGGAAAAATGTTTTAAACATGAAAATAAAAACTAAAAATGCTGAAAATAAAAATAAAAACAGATAGACAAGATGAATCACTTGGATCCGACTCGCCTTTAGTGTAACCTTTGATTATTTCCGCACTTTTGTACTTTTTAAGAGATTATCTTAGTTATAGTAGTAGGCCCCTTTTTTGAAGGTGACGTTACCCTCAACCCAATAGTTTGAGTCAGCAAGGATACAATCCTAAAGGGTCGGATTATTGAAAGGTAATTAATTAAGTTATTAATGCGTAATGTGGTAGGCCCCTCTTTTGAAGGTGACGTTACCCTCGGCTAAGTGGTTTGAGTCAGCAGGGATACAATCCCAAGTAGCCGGGTTAATGTATTAATAGTAGTTTACATATGAGGGGATCAAGCCATTCGCACCCCCGTCATCCAATACCAATGGGTATTGAAGGAGATCCTAGTAAGCTTAACCCAGGTCCTTGCAGGATCTATACACTGAACAAGGCAAGAGCCTTACCAAACCATTCCCTTAACCCCCGACCAGGTAGCCAACATATCTCTATACAGACCGTAGAGATATGAATGGTGAAAATCTTTTATTTTATATAGACAGTAAAATAATGCCAAGACACCACGGACAAATGATAAGGAAGTTTTACCTTCAACATAAGAAACTAGTTATTAAAGTCATTAATACAAAACTATGTAAAAAGTGCGAAAAGATTAAAAATAAAAAGTATTACACTAAATGTTTGTCTTCACCAAGTGATGTAAAAGACTTAGGCAAACATGGCCTTTGATTGTCAAGAACTCTTACTATCAATCTTGGATCCCGAGACTACTACACACACTCTATGATGGATGATGGATGATGGTGGTGGATGTGGGTTATGATGGTGGTGGAGTGTGGGTGAAGTGTGAGAGATGTGGTTTGCTAAGAGATGCCTTTGAAGTGAAGCAAGCACCTCTATTTATAGCCTGCACAGAAGGCCGGACACGGCCCCGTGTCCATCCACTTTCTCTTTCTTCATTAAATGCAGTTTGTCTGCATTAGTTGACCACGCCCCCGTGTCCGCTGGGCACGGCCCGTGTGCAGAAGCGTATCTGTACTATCAAGATTTGCTTGGATTCTGCGAATCTTAGCGTTGACCACGGCCGTGTTAAGTTGGGCACGCCCCCGTGTTGGGAAATAGAAGCTTCTACAACTTTGTCTTTTCTGCAGACACTTGGGCACGCCTCAGTGTCCGCTGGGCACGGGGCGTGTTCAGCCTTCTGATCTCTTGTTTTTGCTTGGGAAGATGTTGTTGGGGGGTCGGGCATGCCACGTTTATTCCTTTTCTTGTATTTATGTTAGATTTAGCTGTATTTTTGCTTCTTTTGTCCATTTACGCTCATTTGATCCTGAAATTACAAAAGGAAGACAAAAGCACACTTTTCCCAACATTCGTACTAAAAAAAGATTAGTTTTATGGCTCATTTGATGTAATTTATATGTTGCATTTTACACACATCACTAATCTAATCTAATTCTAATAAATGATTCCAAATAATGCCACGTGATGCTCTCTCCTTTAATTTAATAATAATATTATTAATAATGATATATTAGATTATTATTATTGTTCAATCAAACTAATATTGTTAATATATAATCTTGCCGTAAAAAGTTTTTTTTAGTATTGTTTACTTTTTATTATTGTTGTTGTTGTTATTATTATTATTATTATTATTGTTATTATTATTATTATTATTATTTTATCTTTTATATAGTAAATGAAAATCTTTTATAAAAAAAGTGTATCCTTATCTAAATTTTTGTTTAAAATTATTTATAGAAAAACAAATATTTATTCTTATCTAATTTTTAGTTTAAAATTATTATTGTTATTTAACATAGATAAATAGAAAAATAAGGTGAGAAAGCATGAGGAAGTGACGCGTGTCAAAAAAGATTTTTGTTTATTAGTATAGTATATATGGGAGGGTTTAAATGAGAATGCTAAATATTGCGAGAACCGTGAGAACGAATGAAAAAACCGCGAGAATTTGACCGAAAACAATTCAAATTTAAAAAAAATTACAGTTATCATTATTATTCGAATACAATGTTAAAAATTAAATTTACAGGTTTAAATTTACATGTATTTGTAAATATTGAAAATTTACATTTGTGTAAGTTTTCTTATTTACACATGTGTAAAAAAATTAATAAGAGTAATTTTGAGAGGAGAAATGAATTATTTGATATTGTAAATTCTTTTTTGGTGTTGTATTTTAATTACATTGAGGTCTAAAATAAAGAAAATGTTTTGATTGGTTTTCTCATTCGTTCTCACGGTTCTCGCAATATTTAGCGTTCGCAAGATAACCTTTCCATATATATATATATATATAGTAGGGATCATGCGGAAAGTGTGTTTTTCCTAGAAAGTGTAGGAAGCGATCTGGGCCATTAGATGAGTGTGTTTAATGGTTTAGATCAAATGGGTGGCCTTTTCGTAATATATGAGTTATATAATTAGAGACTTTTAATATAGTGAGGGTATTTTGGTAATTGGATGTGTTTTAAATCAGCCAAGAAACTGCTATATCAATAACCAATCTCTCACTCTCTAAACCCACCTCCAAAAACCTCAAAACGGCGATGGCTGCAACACACAGTGGAGGAGGGGTTTTGTGGGGTTAGGTGGCGGCGTAGGATGGCGCTGTGGTGGTGGTGCTCAGCGACTAGAAGGGGGTAGGGGAGAGGTGTTGGGGGGCTGTTCGTGACGTGATGTTCAGCAGTGGTGAAGGAGGCTTGCGGCAGAGAGGAGCGGCCGGGGTGACGCCGCCGCCGACGATGAGTCAAGGGTTCCGGCGAGCCCCTTTTGAATCCATGTCAGTCTCATTAAACTCCAGGTTACCCGATTCACTTTCATATCTTCGTTGTATGTTTTAAGGTTGATGTGTTTTACCAGTTTAAGGTTGGTGTGTTTTACCATTTTAAGGTTGATGATGACAGTGTGTTTTAAAATGACACCTGAATATGTTGATGATGACAGTGTGTTTTAAGGTTGATGTGTTTTATCATTTTAAGGTTGATGTGTTTTACCATTTTAAGGTTGATGATGAGAGTGTGTTGAAGACGAAGACACTGGGTTTTGTTGAAGACGAAGACACTGATTGGTATGGTTGTTATTTTTTTAATTTTCTCTGGACGTTATGTTCAAAGTAGTGTGTTTTATGCTGATGCATTATTTTGGTGTCTGTAACTTATCTTAATTAACATTGTATTTATACGGTCTTTTATTTTATCGAGTCTGTTATTCGCCGTCGACCAAGTCGGATATCCTCCTATCCTACTTGTGTCCGACAAGTTGTCTCGTTTGATATGTAATGATTAAATGAACAATGCATGTTGCATATTAGTTTGTAATGTTGTTTGTGTGTTTATAACATGTTTGCTGCAAACTGTTAGTTTGCAGCATAACACATTTTGCAGCCCTCGACGAAACTCCCAAGTTTCATCGAGTAATACATGACGAAACTCCCTTTTGGCCAAAACTCCCATGTTTCGCCATGAACAGTGACGAAACTCCTAGAGTTTCGTCAACTGTGATGTTTCGTCAGTCCCATTAGAGGTTTCGTCAAGCCCATATGATGTTTCGTCTACCTCAGGTTGTACGGGTTCGACATCTGTTCGTCTATCAGATTCTCCTAAGTTTGTTGAAAGGAGAACGTTTTTTAAGTGTGGGGAGTTTGGACATATCATTAAAAATTGTACAAACACTCCCAAAGAAAAATTTGTTGAGAAAGCACCACCTGAAAAGGTTCACCCTCAACGTCGTCCCGTTTCACCAAAACATGATAAACGAACTGTTAAAGAACAAGAAACAAAACAACGACGTCAAAATGTCAAAGCAGTTGAAAAGGCTTTAAAATCTGAAGTCAAAACGATTAATAGGGAACCAAGTTCATCAAAATCGTTAAAACCAGAGGTTTCAAAATCTTTTCATAGAAATCAAACTGGTAAACAAAATCAAACTTGGAGACCTAAGATGGGTGAAAGTTCAGGGGGAGCTGTTGTTTTTGAAAACCATCAGGAAATCGAGATCACTTTTCGTGATGCTCAGGGACGACCCAAGACCACTAAGGCTTGGGTCCCCATCCTCAACTGATCGTTGGATGATATGTGCAGGATGTTCCAGGAGGAACTGTTAGTAGTCATTGGATTGTTGACATTGGAGCATCTAGGCACATGATAGGCGACTTACGGCTTCTGTATGATGTGAAAAATATTTGAGGAGGCTATGTCGCGTTTTCTGGAGACAAAGGAGGATACATCACTGGAGAGGGAATGATCTCCAATGGTGTTGTATGTTTCGATAAGATCAATTATGTTCATCAAATTGATCATAATCTTCTGAGTGTTTCGCAAATCTGAGATAAGAAGTTTACCGTGCATTTTGATGATGCCGGTTGTTATGTGCTGAAACCTGGTTTCAAAATTCCAAAAGAATGGATTCTCTTATCGGCTCCAAGAGTTAATGATCTTTATGTTCTTGATATGAGCCAAGCGATTACGACATCTGCGCAAGTCACATGTTTTGTCTCGAAAGCCACAGAGAAGGAGTCTATATCTTGGCACAGAAGAATGGGGCACATTCACTTAAGAAAAATGAATCATTTGGTGAAAAACAATCTTGTGAATGGTGTGCCTGTGAGAAGTTTTCATCTACAAGATATCTGTGTTTCGTGCCAGAAAGGGAAGCAAACGAAGAAGTCTCACCCGCTGAAGAAAATCAACACTGTTAGCATGCCTCTCGAACGTCTTCATATGGACCTCTTTGGACCTATGAAACACAAGACAACTTTTAGTGATGCTTATTGTCTAGTGGTTACTGATGATTATTCTAGATTTTCTTGGGTAGCTTTTATGGAACACAAGAGTGAAACTCCTGGAATCCTCAAGGATCTTCTTACTATGCTTGAAAATTTATACACGTTGAAAGTGAAGAGGATCAGAAGCGACAATGGAACTGAGTTCAAAAACCGTGTAATGGATGAGTTCTGTACTTCTAAGGGCATTCTTCATGAATATAGTTCTCGCTATACTCCACAACAAAACGGTGTCGCGGAGAGGAAGAATCGGACGATAATTGAAACTGCAAGAACTATGTTGGTAGAGTCGGAGCTTCCTGTTCAGTTCTGGGGGGGAGGCTGTGTCGACTGCTTGCTACACGTTAAACCGAGTTCTTACAGTTAAGAGACATGGCAAGACTTGTTTCGAACTTCTACAGAAAAGGAAACCGGACATTTCTCACCTACAACCTTTTGGCGGTCCATGTACTATGATTGAGCCGGATGGAAAGTTTGGCGCCAAAGCTATCGAGGGTTTCTTCCTTGGATATGCTACTCCGAATTTTCGTGTATGGAATCTGGCAACCAAAAAGATTGAGCTATGGAGTGAAGTAAGGGTTCAAAGGTATACAAGTTCTGTTAGAGCTCCGGGTGATCCTTGGATGTTCGATTATGATGGGCTATTCGACTCCTTTAATCTGCCAACCTTTGACGAAGAATCTGCAGCTGCTAGAATGTTATTCGATAGTGACAATGCTGCTGGCTCGCCATTGGTGAGACCTGTTATTGTTAACCCCCAAGCTTCTAATTCGGTTAACAACACGGTACAAAATGAGGTATTTGAAGATGATGCTAATTACAATGAGTCATCGGAAGATGATGAATACCATGATGCGAATGAAGGCACTTCAGCTCTAGTTGCTCCTGTTCAGGGTGCTTCTGTTGATACTCCTCATGTGCAGAATGTAGATATTGCTGAAGGGAATGCATCCACTTCTACGCCTATTCCCGGTGTGGAGTTGGTTGTTGATCTTAATATTAACAATTTGGGTATTAATACTCGTGTCCCTGAAAATCCTAAAATGAGGATTCACGATACCCATCCGCAGCAGAATATTATTGGAGATGTCCAACGCGGTGTGCAGACGCGTAATCAGCTGAGAAACAACCAGAATGCTGGTTTATATTCAGCCATTAGAGAATCTGGTCTTCAAAATGATTGGTCCTTCGCGTGTTACGTTTCACAAGAAGAACCGAAATCTTGGAAGGAAGCCTTAAAGGATAATTCTTGGGTTGAAGCCATGTAGGATGAACTGCAGCAATTTCAAAAGCTTGGTGTTTGGAAGCTTGTTGAAAGGCCGGAGAACTACAAGAAAATTGGCACACACTGGGTTTATAAATGCAAGAAGGACGATCGTGGAGTAGTCATTCGAAACAAGGCGAGATTGGTTGTTCAGGGATTTCGTCAAATCGAAGGCATTGACTACAATGAAGTTTACGCACCTGTTGCACGTCTGAAAGCTATTCGGATCTTTCTAGCTTATGCTTCATTCAAATAATTCAAAGTCTACCAGATGGACGTCAAAAGTGCTTTCCTTCACGGTGTGGTTCAGGAAGAGGTTCACGTCGAACAACCTCCGGGTTTTGAAGATCCTATTCACCCCGATCGGATTTGGTTGCTCAACAAAGCTCTTTATGGTTTACATCAAGCACCTAGGGCTTGGTATGCAACCTTATCCAATTATCTTCTAGAGAATGGTTTTCGACGAGGTCTTATTGATTGCACTCTCTTTATCAAGGAACAAGATGGAGATCTTCTGCTGGTGCAGGTATACGTTGATGATATAATATTTGGTTCAACTAATGATTCTTTGTGCATGCAATTCGAGCGTGTGATGCAAGAAAAGTTCGAGATGAGCGCAATGGGGGAAATGAATTTCTTTTTGGGCCTTCAAGTTCAACAAACCGAGTCTGGGATATTCATCCATCAGACTAAATATGTTGGTGAAATCTTGAGCCGATTCCAGATGTCTGATGCAACGCCCATTGGTACCCCACTTCCGCAGAATCACGGGATTACTCCAGATCTGAAGGGTGAAAGCATTAACTCTTCATACTATCACGCTATGATCGGATCTCTCATGTATCTTACAGCCTCGATGCCCTACATCATGTATCCAACGTGCCTTCTTGCAAGATATCAAGCCAACCCGAAGGCCTCGCATCTTGCTGCTGTCAAAAGGATTTTTCGCTATTTGAAGGGTTGCCCGGACACCGGTCTTTGGTACCCTAGGGATGATAGCTTCGACTTGATTGCATACAGTGATTCTGATTTTGGTGGTTGCTGATGTGTGGAATGAGTGTTTTGGGTTTATATTGTTTAATGAGTCTTAGTCTAATAATGTTTAATGAGTGTTTTGGGTTTATATTAACTAATAAAATGTAATAAGAGAGCAAATACGAAGGCAGAAAGCAGAGCAAACAGATAATGAATTTTAGGTGAATTCAGAGGATGGAAAAATGTCTACCTAGGCAACATGCATGTCAATTCACTCACGGTTCTTGGAATGGAATAACTAAGTTTTGGCTACCGGGATCTTAAGGTTCACTAAACAAGACCTAAACTGGCTGACAGATCATTCTCCAAACAGGTCGCAATCTAGGGTCAAGAAAAGTGTATAAACTCACAGGTTAATGTCAGATCACCTCTCGGTCTCTCTAACTAGGTTATGGTACCCTAAATCTAGATTACCTCTCGGTCTCACTAGAAACGGTACATCCGGAAAGTGTAAGGGATGTACGGGGTGGTGACTCTAATTAGGTTCTAGCACGGTTTGCTAAAAATCACAAGAAAACCTAGGGTAATTCACTCTCGTGCAATTAACACCTAACCCGTCTAATGATTAAGACAACCCGACATCTAATCTCCTCTCAGTCTCATAGATGGTAGAATATTTAATTACCAGATAGTTTATTAATTTGTTCCTAGGGTTTACTACGTCTAGCAACCACAAGATTTAGTCGAAAACACAAAGTTAACGAAATCACCTAACCCTAGCTTTAATTAATACGCAATTAATTTTAACCAAGAAAAGGTGGAACAAATATAAACCATCAATTATTAAATACGCATGCACATTAGAACCATGACAAGAGCACTTTTACCATAACACTAAGCCAAAACCTAAATTAACCAAACGAAAAAACCGTAAATAAAACTAACAATTATCCATAGCCTAGGTAGTACAAAGAAAATTAGCCAAGCATGTTTATAAACGAAACACAAGCAAGATTAAAGTATACAAATCCGGAAAACATGTTTAAAATATTCAAGTTAAACAAACCCAAAAATAATAAACGATGTCTAACCGAAAGCAATAATCTTTTAAGCTAATCCTCAATCCCAAGCTTTCTCTTCACTTTGATAGCCTTCAAATATTGCCGTTTGAATGATGTCCACCCTTGTCTGCCGTCTGGCTCTGTTCGTTCGATCTCCTGCTACTTCTCGAAAATAATAACAGGCCTTCTTTTTGTATGCTTCCTCCCTAATATTCTTTTTTTTTCTTTTATATGCAGCCAACAACCCTTCAACGTCCAACTCTTCAAAAATCCGTGTAGATTCCTTTGGCCCAACTTTGTTTTTTTTCCTTGAATTGCCGTCCACATGGACTTATGTCCAATACATTCTTTTTTTTTCAATATATATATCTTTAAATAGGGCTAGACAATGACATGTGATTTTAGTGAGCTTTGTTAACGAAAATGGTTGCACTTTTGATTCGATCACTGGTGTTTTGCTCCGCTCAACTGGCGGGTTATTTTATTATTACTCGTTTCCGCTCCATTTGCACCAGGACCTGTCATAATAGTAAATAATAATATATATATCTAAATATTATAAAAATGACTCTAAACTATTTAAATAATGTACAAAATACACAAGGAAAATAACATGCGTTTGCAACACATCAAACATCCCCACACTTAAACATTTTTCGTCCCTGAAAAAAGACTTATGCAAACGGAATCAGAATCAAATTAATGTTCGGGCACAAAAGCTAGTTTACTTTATTAAAATTAAAAAAAACGTGTTAACCGCGATTGCAAGTATTTTGATCCTCTTAAACCCAAACCCGGTTCCAAGCCCTTATCATGTAGATTTAATTCAAGTTCGGTCAACTTACCTAGGGTCTCACACTAGAACCTACGGTCCACCTAATCCCGCCTCAAGCTTATAGAACAAAAGGAACGATCACTGGACCAATTCCCAACCGTCTTATATCAAAACCAAGAGAATTTAAAATCAATTTTTTTTCTTTCATCATTTTTTCTTTCTTTTCAATCTTCTCTTTTTCCTTTTTTTTAATGAGCGTAGACGTTGCTTTCCCTAACCCAGAGGCATTCCGGCTGTAGAGTCGCTATCCTCAACTCGGATTACTTAGGCTTCGGTACTTTTTATTTTCATGTTCGATTTCACACATCCTAGAGGTATTCCGGTTGTAGAGTCGCTATCCCAAACCAAGATTACATAGGCCTGCGTTACTTTCATTCGGTTTCTAGCTCATTTTTTTTCTATTTTTTTTTCATGATTACAAATTCTAACGGTTTTAACTTATAACGGCATTCTTTATACTCTTATTGGCGGTTTCAATTTCTCATATTCCCTAGATGAGAACCCACTAGTAAATCAACAATTAGGTATATTTAGCTCAAAGGAACCTCAAACCGGGCCGAGCCTACTCACACATCCCAAATTAGACACGGGCTTAATTTTTTAATTCTCATATTATTATTATTTGAAACCCGAATAAAAACTGATTTTTCTATCATTTTCCGTTTTTATTTTGCAAACATCTAAAACAGGAACATTTTCTGATTTTTTTTTTCAAATTTTTTTTTTTGGATTTTTAAATTTTTTTTGTAGTTTTTTTTTTTTGACTCAAATCTATCTAAAAAGACGTAAACGACAGTTTCCCATCCCCACACTTAAACTTTACATTGCCCTCAATGTAGGATGGAAACCGACTCAAAAGACTAAAAATAAATAAGAAATAAAAAGACTAAGGGCATAATTGGAAAGGACTTAGCTGGTTTTATAATCGCGTACGCTTCAAAACTCTCGTCCAATCCAGCTCGATCGTATAGCATTTTGGTCGCGATCGGCTTTGACTCTGACTGGTAACTTAGTAAATGCCTGATATTCGAAAAGCAGCTCCAAAATCACCCGAATGGAGATTGAGTACGGGTGGTACATATTCAAACCTGCATAAACAAAATAAAGCAAAAACCAAAGCAGTACCGACTAAAAAAACGACTCAAAACTACTCAATTAGACTCATGGTACAAAATAAACGACTCAAAATACAAACTCTACACGTATCACAAACTCCCGAGAATATACCAAATAAATAAAATTACAAAACTTTACAAAACCTCCCCACACTTGAATTCAATCTGGAGGTTTCTCCTTTATCCAACCTCGGTCTAACCCGTTCAATTCCACCCTTTTTCTAGTTTTCAATAAAAAATCATTTGTGAAATTGAAAAACAATCTAGAAAACTCAAACGGGTCAACCCACCAATATTTAAACTTTCCTGGACCAAACTTGATTCGTGGCATGTAATGAGGAGAATGGTGTTGTGCAAACTTAAGTGGTTCCTCCTTCTTTTTATACCATCTCTGCACCCTTACAACATGTTGATCCAAGCTTCTTTGCGCCTTCTCCCGTGTTCTTGTTGGTGTGAGTGGGAATCCAACATCTACTTCCTTCACGGGCCAGCTATCAAACTCGTCAGCCACTTTCTCTTCTTCTTTGATGACCTCAAACACCTCAAATCTAGGGGAAGGCTCGGTAGCCTGCGGCAGAGGGTCCTGCTCAACATCCAACTCAGTGACCCCACTCCCCTGATCATCCAAACTCGCAACCTGCGTATCAGACGCATCTCTCCCGCAAATCTCGCTGAGGAGGCTACCCATATGTGACTTAAGAGTATCGATAAAGTATAGAGTGTAACACCCCGAAAATTTACGTCCTATAAGGTGTTGACACGTGTCATAAGCTTGAATGTGTGAAAGAATACCCTAGAGGGACTAAAGTTGACAAACTTGAAAAGTATATGAAAATACGAATTCTAAATGTCAACAGTGAATAAATATGTTGTACATTAACCCTACATGATGCTCATACCTTCAAAAGAATGAATCATGGATCATACGAAGCTAAAAGTGAGAAATTACAAACTACAGGGGTTAAATGTGTCAACATGTTAAAGATATACCTCTGAGTGACCTTTTGACAAACCCGAAGCTTTGTAAATGTAAATTATGCTCACTAGAATGCACGATTAAAATTTCATAAAGTTTCGTTATCGTATGAGAAAGTTATGATCAAATTCGTGTGCGAGGGGTTAAAAGCGTCAACGTTGAAATTTATGACCTTTCGGGTAACCATAAAGTTACCCAAGGACTTAACAAAGTATGTTTATGTCTTAAGGCCCATAAAAGTCAAGTTAGAGGGCTCGAAGTGCAAGAAAGCATGTTAAGATCAAGTGTAGAAGGATCAGGGACTAAAAGCGTCAAAAAGTGCATAAGTTTGCATTTTCGCGCATAACCTACGTTCTGAATACATCCGGACATCCAAAAATTTATGTAAGCATGACTACATTATATTTTAGTGTTCGCCTTAAGAAAAATCCATTCGTCACGTCATTTGGATCGTTTTTCGCGCTTATGCGCATTCCGTCGTAATTAAGCGAACATCGCGTTCGTACGACCAAACGAACCATCATCAGACACATTTTTGAGCATGTTTCATGTCCACAATGTTTAGGCAACATTTTAGGGCCTTAAAGTTGGCTTTACGGGCCTTAGAAGTGTCGGAAAAGGCCTTAAACACGTGCAGGGACTGAAACTGTAATTTCTGAAACTTGTTGTCTGATCAGGACCCTCAGGCGGCCCGCATTAGATTATGGTCATCCTGAAGCGGGCCGCATGGCCCCTTCTGACCAGATTAAATGCATCAAACAGCTGGTTTCAGCTGTTTGGCACTCCAAATCTCAATGCCACATGTTGATTTCCTATGGTTAGTGGCAATTTAGGCACCATAACCTTCCGACAAGTGTACGGCCTTGATCGTGCCCTCTTCTCCAAGAAACGATCCTAACGGTGGACCGAAATCTATAAATACCCATCACATTTCACTTCATTTCTCACACTTGATCTGATTTTAAGCCTTCTAAGTTGAAGTTATACTTCATACCTGAAGGTAAATCGGATCGAGAGCTTTCGAGGACCCTTCGTAAGTATTCTTTCGTTCTTTTATTGCTTTACGGGTCCGAAAGTCAAACTTTGTTTGACTTTCTGCATTGACCAGTTTAAGGTCGATGCGAAGTTCGTTTGAACTTCATAACGTGAGCGTGATCACGATGGTTATAGTCCCTAGTGACTATACCTACTGATTTCCACGTTATCTAGGCTCAGTGACGAGCCGTAGTTTCGGCCAGAATACGTATTCTTGCGTGTTTTGTAACCAAACTACTTATGGGTATCAAAACCGTTTGTTTTGATACCAAACTTATTTTCTAACTTAGTTAAGCATGTTTCAACATGCTTAGCTCGTCACTTTAGTTTAGTGCTTATATAGGGTCGTAAAGGTAAGCGATCTAAACAATCGCTTATACTTTCGAACCCGACCTGTTTGGTCGATCATTAGGATCCGACCAAACACATTAAGTGACCTTATGGTCACATCGTTCGAGTAGTTGTATGACAGGTAGTATATATGCCTTAGGTAAATGACCAAAATACCCCTACGGGGCTTAAATTGAGATTAAACTCGTTTTGGGCATAATGGAAGGTATCCTACTGATACCACAACATATTTAAGGCATATTAACTTAGGAAACCTGTTCGTGATCCATTCGGTTACCCGTTACGCTTATTACGCGATCGGTTCGGTTTATGTAACAAGTTTACATAAATTAGCCGAAACGAGTCAAACCTTATCGGTTTAATCTCAAAATCCAGAATGTGAATAATAAACCCATATTAAACAAGTCTTCACACTTGTCGGGTCTGAATCACATTCTATCCGGTCTTCGCTTAATCGTGCGTACGAACCGTATCTTTGAAACTAGCCGGTCTAAGCTTAAGCTTAATTAAAGACCCGTTAGGATTCTAATAGGTTATTAAAAACCTTCGTTCCAGATTAGGAGCCCAGTAAAAGCTATCTGTACTTGCTGAATTGATATACGGCTGGGATTGAATTTATATTTAGCTCAGGTAAATACTTTTAACTTATTTTCCCTATACGGGCTTGGGTTACGGTACATAGCGTACCGCTTGATCGGGCATCAAATCTTCCACGCTTAGTGGTTAATTGAATAATTTGATCGGCTCGTTTTAAACAGATGTGTTTACTTTACAGCCTTTGGGGGGTTAATGACCATGTCCCGGATATCCTCGGCATTATCTTACGAGATTGCCACGACCTGAGCACGGGGTGTAGGCGTACTCCCGTGTATAACTCACTTACAGTGGTGTGTCTATTGATCTTTAACCCGGATACGTCCGGGCTACTGAACGCATAAGTAACATGTAATTCGTTCACAAGATTGTTATAATATCAAAACAATTCTCCCAAGTTAAAAAGATTAATTTTGCCTCTGTGCATTTTAATCAATGTGTCAAGATATTTTTGTGCCACGTGCATTCAAAACAATTTACAAACTCTTTTTCCAAAATGAGTCAGTTGAATGTATTTACCAGTGTAAACTGACGTATTTTCCAAAAAGGCTAAATGCAGGTACTATACGAAATTGGCTGGATATGTCTCCTTAGCATCAATAGAAGTCTCGCAAGCTTAAGATGCCTAAAAGTCTGTTGAACTATTGTTTCCATTTTATGTTCGATCCTTCTGTGGATAAACTTCCGAATATTGTGACAATTAATATTACAATAATAAATTCGGTTGTATTATATTTTCAATTGCTTCCGCTGTGCTTAATAATATTGTGTTGTTTGACTATCATGTTGCCAACCATGACGTCACGATACTCCCCACCGGGCCCACCGGTGACACGTGGAAATTCGGGGTGTGACAGGTTGGTATCAGAGCCAACATTGAGTGAATTAAACACTAGCCCTTAGTGTTTAATCTCAATGACACAATTGCACATTTCAAAACTTCTGAGTCTAGACTTAATTTAGGAATATTCTCAATCCTAATCTAGAAATTTTTGCTTCCAAATTTTTATTGGATACGTCGCCAAGCGAAGAAGCCGTAATAGGAATTCTCCACGTCTGGAGCCTTGGGATGCTGAGTTTCGTACCGCGACCAGGATGAAACGTGCAACCACGGAGAAAGCATTCAGGAAATGAATGAAGAAGCAACTCCTTTTGCAAAAGATCGTTTCCTTAATAGTCCTTCTAAGGACATATTTATTTTTCAGTCCCTTAGAGGACGACATTATTCTTTTGAAGACCCATTTAGGGCAACCCTATACTTGTTTAAAATTTTTTTAAAGGAACGATTATGTTTAAAACGTCATTCCTATATTATAAGATCTACCATTATAATAAAATGGCAAAACCTAAAAGGGACAAGACCTAGCCACGGGTCATTTTAAGACCGGGCCAAGATGGTAGTTCCATAATTAGATTAAGATCCATATTAAAACCTCAATTTAAAAAATTGTTCTGCGTTAATTATTAATTAAGAGTCTTAAGAGTGAAACCTAGCTTGAGTGTCCTTTTAAAGACCTGGCCAAGATGGTAAGACCTGTTTAAAAGATTCAAACCCCTGTTAACATCTGTGAACATGTTAACACTCCTGGCAGATGTGACTCATTAAAATCACACACGTCATTTATAAAAGGATTCTTTAGAAGATTCCTAACCCAGTTTAATGATCTCTGAATCCTGGGTTTACATCACCAATTAAGATGATCATATTTTAACCATACGTGGTTACATAGTGCCTACGGGCTATAGTTAATGTCCTCTGCGACTAAAGACAGTAATAATCTATGACCCTGTCTAACAAAGGTAATAAAATATAATAAAACCTTAAAAGCCTTGATTCTCCGAAATCATAGCTTATAATTTATAAATATCCTTGTGACTAGGCCTATTGTGACAGAACACCTTCATGCTTGATTCTCTGAAATCAAAGCTTATAAATTAAACTTGTCTACATGACCAGGCCATTTGTACTATTATTAACTTGTAAATTAGGATTTATGATGAAAATCCTGAATGAAATAAATATCCATTCCTTCCCTGCCAATATACATAGTAAAAAGAATCTTAAAGGTACGACCTAGCCAATACGTCGTTCCAGACAAGGCCAAGATGGTAGAACCTATTCAAAGGATTCAAATCCTTGTAACATTGTAAATATGTTAACACTCCTGGCAACAGTGATGCGATAGAATCACACTTGTCCTCTTTATATTAGGAATTTTTCCAAACCCCTTTTTGCATAAGCGATCAATGGAATCATGGCTATTTATTTATCAAAATTGGACAATTCGTCATATACTTAAACCAATTATTGCTACTTGGTTTGTAGCCCCAAAGCTTCACCATGGCTGACCCCTCTGAAGCTCGCAATCATCCAGTTAATCAGGAGGATGATGCAAGACTGAAATTAATAAGCACCGGGTTACAGGCTATGATCGAAATAGCCGCAAGCAACGCTGCGGACCGTGTGTTGAAGGATCTTAAGCGAAAGTGCGATGATACCCCAAATAAAGGTTACAAGAAGGGTAAGACCGGTTCAAGCCATAACCAGTCCAAGCCAAAGGAGGCAAAACCCGAATGCAACAACTGCAGGAAACAACATTCTGGAAAATGCACAATCGACCCACGTGCTAAATTATGTGGAATTTGCAAAACCAAGGGTCACAAGACCTTGGATTGCAAGAAGATGAAAGATGCGACCTGCCATGGCTGTGGCGAAAAGGGGCACATAAAGAACCGCTGCCCAAAGAAGGCGGTTAAAGGAAAAGGCACCTTTAATGCGAAAGCTAAGCCTTGCAAAATTTGTAATAAGGAGGGAGCAACTAAGTCTGGGAAGGATTTAAAGGTCAGACAGCAGACCGGTGAAAAGACCAGGTGCGAAACCTGTAGGAAATACCATCTTGGGAAATGCCGATTTGAGTCTCATCCTCTACCGTGTGGAATTTGCAAGTCTAAGGAACATAAAACCCTGGGTTGCAAGAAGATTAAAGATGCTACATGCTACAATTGCAACGAGAAGGGGCACATAAAGACCAACTGCCCTAAGTATGCCAAAAAGCCCGTAGAGGCCAAGAGAACAAACGCATGAGTTTTCAGGATGAACACTCAAGAGATGGTGCAGAATAATAATAATCGTATAGCATGTACCTTTCCTTATCAAGCAGTTTATGCAGAAACTTATTTGATACTGACACAAATAATTTTTATGAATGATAAAGATTGGGAACTGTTGTCTCCACCTGATTAAGACTCCGGTCATGTAATGCCCGGTAGAAGGTGACGATGTTACGTCGAAAACGCTCCAACAAATCCTATATTAATAGTTAATATCTATTAGAAATCATTTTTTCTAATACCCTTATAGCAAATCTTTGGTTGCATACATAAGGACTAAATATAGTGATAGAAATCGATTGGTTGCCTTAAAAATCAAGCCCATATCGCGGGTGATAAGAAGCGATTAATTATCCAGACTCCTTACGAGACAACTCTCATAATTACACGTATCCGTATGATTAATTAAAAAAATTAAGCAAAAAAAAAAAAAAAAAAAAAAAAAATGGTGGAACTGGCCGTCCCCGGAATCGAACCTGGGTCTAGGCCGGCCGCACCCTTTCGCGCGCCTAGCCAACTGAGCTAGGTGCCTAGTTTGTGAAAATCTCCATTCTAATTAAATATAAGCACATATAGTTGATATCTCTTTAATCTCTATCGATTTCGAATACCAAATTGTATGACAAAAGCGCTATATGAGGATTGGTGTATCTTAATAAATTCCATAGATT
Organism: Helianthus tuberosus; assembly: GCA_030545235.1. Classification (NCBI taxonomy): domain Eukaryota; kingdom Viridiplantae; phylum Streptophyta; class Magnoliopsida; order Asterales; family Asteraceae; genus Helianthus; species Helianthus tuberosus. Next base: position 140,941,076 of record CM060424.1, read on the forward strand.
GCTTCCATGCCTGATCAGTATGGAGGTTTAATGCATGGGACCACAAAGATATCTCGATGGTCATACAGTACTAAAGTCGACTAATGGTATTCAAAGGAGATGTCCAGAATGGAATTGTCCAAGTAAATATTCCCGATTAAGGAAATTGTGGACTAGTAACATAAATATGTCATTTATTTGACACAAGCAATTATGGATGAACTGGAGCCCGAGATATGGAAAACTCTCTGTAACCTCCTTGCATCTTGATTATCTTCTCCTAATAATAACCTGTTTACCCCTGAGAGGCAGGTAGAGCTAAGGTTTAAATTCTGTTTAAGGCTGTGTTATTATGAAATCTCCAAAAATGGCTAGTACTATCATTGGAAGAATCGAAACCCTGGTTAATTAGGATTTCTTAATAAAGGGTTCATATAGCTTAACTAAATATCCTGGAAATCCGGTATAGTTAATTAAGAAAGACGGTTCATCTTGCTTATGCATTGATCACCGAAACCCTATTTACGCAACAATTAAGAATTGCTATTACCTACCCAGGATCGTCGATTGGTTCGACTAGCTGTAAGAATTAGCTATTCTTGGAGAGTAATTAAGCAGTAGTTGGAATAACCATCTCATCATAGAATAAGTTTTCTATAACAATTATTATGTAAGTGATAAGGTTACTCCTTTGGAGACTTAGTATAGATGGAATGTTAAACATCTATTGTTAAATAGAGAATTGGTAAGTCCAATTATCAAGATCTGAAAGTTGCCTGGGGGACAACAAATAAGATTATACAAATCCATAATCGATTGTAGGTTGCCAGTATATGGCAAGAAATCGAGGAGTTATGAAAATAGCAAACTTCCTAAGTTCTTGTTAAGGAATATGGTTTAACAAAAGATATCACCCAGGAAGGGTGTATCAAATTTGTGAAATTATCAGGCTAGTTAAGCTCTGAATAAAGGTAAATCATTCGAAGGAAATCGAATGTATCAAGATCAAGTAGCTTGTAAGCTAAAACCTACTTAAGGAGTTTGACGGAGCTCGCAATACATTGCACAATAGTGACTGGAGGATGTGTTCTGCCAATAAGTCAAGGAGCACTATCACAAATTGGTATGCGGATTTACGATGTGATAAACATCCTATATTGATTAAGGATCGACAGGTAAGAACGCTTCGAAGGAAGCATATACCTTTTGTAAAGGTCAAATGGGATGCCAGAAGAGGTCCCGAATTCACGTGGGAAGTTGAATCCACGATGAAAGAAAAGTACCCTTACTTATTTCAGTAAATCTCGGGTCGAGATTTATTTTAAGGGGGTGAGGATGTAACACCCCGAAAATTTACGTCCTATAAGGTGTTGACACGTGTCATAAGCTTGAATGTGTGAAAGAATACCCTAGAGGGACTAAAGTTGACAAACTTGAAAAGTATATGAAAATACGAATTCTAAATGTCAACAGTGAATAAATATGTTGTACATTAACCCTACATGATGCTCATACCTTCAAAAGAATGAATCATGGATCATACGAAGCTAAAAGTGAGAAATTACAAACTACAGGGGTTAAATGTGTCAACATGTTAAAGATATACCTCTGAGTGACCTTTTGACAAACCCGAAGCTTTGTAAATGTAAATTATGCTCACTAGAATGCACGATTAAAATTTCATAAAGTTTCGTTATCGTATGAGAAAGTTATGATCAAATTCGTGTGCGAGGGGTTAAAAGCGTCAACGTTGAAATTTATGACCTTTCGGGTAACCATAAAGTTACCCAAGGACTTAACAAAGTATGTTTATGTCTTAAGGCCCATAAAAGTCAAGTTAGAGGGCTCGAAGTGCAAGAAAGCATGTTAAGATCAAGTGTAGAAGGATCAGGGACTAAAAGCGTCAAAAAGTGCATAAGTTTGCATTTTCGCGCATAACCTACGTTCTGAATACATCCGGACATCCAAAAATTTATGTAAGCATGACTACATTATATTTTAGTGTTCGCCTTAAGAAAAATCCATTCGTCACGTCATTTGGATCGTTTTTCGCGCTTATGCGCATTCCGTCGTAATTAAGCGAACATCGCGTTCGTACGACCAAACGAACCATCATCAGACACATTTTTGAGCATGTTTCATGTCCACAATGTTTAGGCAACATTTTAGGGCCTTAAAGTTGGCTTTACGGGCCTTAGAAGTGTCGGAAAAGGCCTTAAACACGTGCAGGGACTGAAACTGTAATTTCTGAAACTTGTTGTCTGATCAGGACCCTCAGGCGGCCCGCATTAGATTATGGTCATCCTGAAGCGGGCCGCATGGCCCCTTCTGACCAGATTAAATGCATCAAACAGCTGGTTTCAGCTGTTTGGCACTCCAAATCTCAATGCCACATGTTGATTTCCTATGGTTAGTGGCAATTTAGGCACCATAACCTTCCGACAAGTGTACGGCCTTGATCGTGCCCTCTTCTCCAAGAAACGATCCTAACGGTGGACCGAAATCTATAAATACCCATCACATTTCACTTCATTTCTCACACTTGATCTGATTTTAAGCCTTCTAAGTTGAAGTTATACTTCATACCTGAAGGTAAATCGGATCGAGAGCTTTCGAGGACCCTTCGTAAGTATTCTTTCGTTCTTTTATTGCTTTACGGGTCCGAAAGTCAAACTTTGTTTGACTTTCTGCATTGACCAGTTTAAGGTCGATGCGAAGTTCGTTTGAACTTCATAACGTGAGCGTGATCACGATGGTTATAGTCCCTAGTGACTATACCTACTGATTTCCACGTTATCTAGGCTCAGTGACGAGCCGTAGTTTCGGCCAGAATACGTATTCTTGCGTGTTTTGTAACCAAACTACTTATGGGTATCAAAACCGTTTGTTTTGATACCAAACTTATTTTCTAACTTAGTTAAGCATGTTTCAACATGCTTAGCTCGTCACTTTAGTTTAGTGCTTATATAGGGTCGTAAAGGTAAGCGATCTAAACAATCGCTTATACTTTCGAACCCGACCCGTTTGGTCGATCATTAGGATCCGACCAAACACATTAAGTGACCTTATGGTCACATCGTTCGAGTAGTTGTATGACAGGTAGTATATATGCCTTAGGTAAATGACCAAAATACCCCTACGGGGCTTAAATTGAGATTAAACTCGTTTTGGGCATAATGGAAGGTATCCTACTGATACCACAACATATTTAAGGCATATTAACTTAGGAAACCTGTTCGTGATCCATTCGGTTACCCGTTACGCTTATTACGCGATCGGTTCGGTTTATGTAACAAGTTTACATAAATTAGCCGAAACGGGTCAAACCTTATCGGTTTAATCTCAAAATCCAGAATGTGAATAATAAACCCATATTAAACAAGTCTTCACACTTGTCGGGTCTGAATCACATTCTATCCGGTCTTCGCTTAATCGTGCGTACGAACCGTATCTTTGAAACTAGCCGGTCTAAGCTTAAGCTTAATTAAAGACCCGTTAGGATTCTAATAGGTTATTAAAAACCTTCGTTCCAGATTAGGAGCCCAGTAAAAGCTATCTGTACTTGCTGAATTGATATACGGCTGGGATTGAATTTATATTTAGCTCAGGTAAATACTTTTAACTTATTTTCCCTATACGGGCTTGGGTTACGGTACATAGCGTACCGCTTGATCGGGCATCAAATCTTCCACGCTTAGTGGTTAATTGAATAATTTGATCGGCTCGTTTTAAACAGATGTGTTTACTTTACAGCCTTTGGGGGGTTAATGACCATGTCCCGGATATCCTCGGCATTATCTTACGAGATTGCCACGACCTGAGCACGGGGTGTAGGCGTACTCCCGTGTATAACTCACTTACAGTGGTGTGTCTATTGATCTTTAACCCGGATACGTCCGGGCTACTGAACGCATAAGTAACATGTAATTCGTTCACAAGATTGTTATAATATCAAAACAATTCTCCCAAGTTAAAAAGATTAATTTTGCCTCTGTGCATTTTAATCAATGTGTCAAGATATTTTTGTGCCACGTGCATTCAAAACAATTTACAAACTCTTTTTCCAAAATGAGTCAGTTGAATGTATTTACCAGTGTAAACTGACGTATTTTCCAAAAAGGCTAAATGCAGGTACTATACGAAATTGGCTGGATATGTCTCCTTAGCATCAATAGAAGTCTCGCAAGCTTAAGATGCCTAAAAGTCTGTTGAACTATTGTTTCCATTTTATGTTCGATCCTTCTGTGGATAAACTTCCGAATATTGTGACAATTAATATTACAATAATAAATTCGGTTGTATTATATTTTCAATTGCTTCCGCTGTGCTTAATAATATTGTGTTGTTTGACTATCATGTTGCCAACCATGACGTCACGATACTCCCCACCGGGCCCACCGGTGACACGTGGAAATTCGGGGTGTGACATAGAGTGTCATCATGCTGCTGGGTATGCCTCATGGAACGCTGAATGTCGAATGTGACCTCATCCTTATCAGCTCGAAGAGTCAACTTGCCATCGTGCACGTCAATGAGTGCGCGTGTAGTGGCAAGTAATGGACGACCTAAAATTAGCGGGACCTCAGAGTCCTCGTCCATGTCAAGGATGACGAAGTCAACTGGAAATATGAATTTTTCGACCTTCACTAGTATATTCTCTACGATTCCCCTCGGATACTTCACCGATCGATCGACGAGCTGAATACTCATGCGCGTAAGGGATGGCTCTCCTAGGTCAAGCTTAGAAAATATGGAATAGGGCATGAGATTTATGCTAGCACCTAGGTCAGCAAGCGCATTGCTGATAGTAAGATTCCCAATCAGACATGGGATGGTAAAGCTACCAGGATCAGTCATTTTCTTTGGCAGCTTGTTCTGCATGACAGCAGAACACTCCTCACCAGGGTGACAGTCGAAAGATCCTCTAATTTATTCTTATTCGTAAGAAAATCCTTTAAAAACTTCGCATACTTCGGCATCTTCGCCAAAGCCTCGACGAACAGGATGTTCACATGCAGCTTCTTCAGCATCTCCATGAAACGACAATACTGCTCTGTGTCCTTACCCTTCACTAACCTACCAGGGTAAGGGGGTGTCGGCTTATACACCCTCATTGGCTCCTTCTCTGCCTCCTTCTTCTCTCCTGAAGACCCGCTGGACTGTGCTGTACTTGCTGGGTGCAGCCTAGGGTGCACTTTGCCAGCTGGTGTCTCCATCTCAATCTCCTCGTCGACCGGGTCCTCATCCACTATCGGTTCGACCTCAACAGCTCCTCGTCCACTCCTAGTGGTAACAGCCTTCGTAGTGGCGTTCGGATTTCCAACTGTGCTACTAGGGACACCGCCCTGAGGTCTTTGGTTCAGCTGATCGGCCAGCGAACCTACTGTCCTCTCCAAGTTCTGCAGTGCAGTGTTCTGACTCTTCATGAAGGTCTCGTACTCCATGAACCTCGACTGTGTCTCCTGATGTCGAGTATCCTCTCGCGTAATGAACTGTGTAAGCAACTGCGTCTGCTTGGCTAATGTCTCATGGTTTCGCCTCAGCATCTCCTCTATTGTCGGGTTATTCGCACCCGAACTTGCTCCTGCTCCTGCGTCCTGAAACAAACTCTGACGCGTCTGAAACCCCGGTGGGTTGTTGTTCTTCCAGCTGAAATTCGGGTGGTTCTTCCAGTTCGAATTGTAACGATCCCCGAAATTGTTCTGATTTTGATTACCTACAAACTCTACCTGCTCTGGTGACTCCGCAGGGGCAATAGGACACGTGGTCGTGTCATGCCTCCCAGTGCATATCTCGCACACCTGTTCCTTCTTCAACTCCATATCATTCACCTTTTTCTTCAGGGCGTCAATCTGCGCTTGCATCCTAGTGGTATCATCAACCTTATGCACGCCTCTCTGTGTAGTGGACGAATCTCTAGAATCAGGAAACTCGTAACTACTCATCGCTATGTCCTCAAACATCTCAGTGCACTCCTCTGGTGTTTTTGCGGTCATCAGATTGCCACCAGCAGTGGTGTTCAGCATATTCCTCGTAGCGGGCATCACTCCATAATATAACTTCTCAACTAAAGCCCAATCCTCGAATCCGTGATGAGGACACTTGAGCAGTAACTCCTTGAAACGCTCCCATGTCTCGTAGAAAGACTCTCCCTCCTTTTGGCGAAACTCTTGGATCATGCTCCCCAGACGAGCGGTTTTGGAAGGAGGAAATACTTGCCTAAGAATTTTTCTTTCATACCGGCCCGGGTGGTGATGGATCCCGCAGGAAGGGATTCCAACCAAGCATGAGCACGGTCAGCAAGCGAGAATGGAAATAGGCACAGCTTGCAGGCGTCCTCGGTGACGCCCTGCTCCTGAAACGTATCACAGATAGCTGAAAAGCGAGAAAGATGGACATTTGGGTCCTCAGAAGGTAATCCATGGAACTGGATGGTGTTCGTAACCATCATGATGATCTGAGGTGGAATTTGCCAGTGATTAACTCCGATAGCGGGTCGGGTAATGCTGGATCGAGCATTGGCCACGTTCGGCCGGGCGTAGTCTGCGACGACTCTCCTAACTGGGGCCTCGTTGTCACCCATAGTGAAAGCAGAAGATGGAATGTGTACCTGACTCGCTCGGAAGGTGCGAAAGCGCTCATGGAAATCTCGCTCGGGCTCAGACGAAGCAACAAACGAAGGTGGACCCTGTGAACGAGTATGGCGCATACAATGCGAAAATTACTAACCTAAATACTAAAGGAAATCTAACCCTAAAGGCACAAATTGCAAGCAAAAGGCACCTAAAGGCAATGGAAATCTATGAAAGCAAGTAAACAACTAAATAGACGACTCGGGTCGTTCTCTAAAGTGCTAGTGTCCCCGGCAACGGCGCCAAAAACTTGATGTGTGAAATGTTTAATATATTTTTAAAACACCAAATTAAATGGTCAAACTAGCTTAATTACACACAATCGGCAAGTGCACCGGTCGTTATGTAGTCAAGTCGGTAAGACCGAGTATCAATCCGTGGACACAATGGCGCGACTATCGATACTAAACCTTTGTCAAGTCCTAGTCTAATAATGTTTAATGAGTGTTTTGGGTTTATATTAACTAATAAAATGTAATAAGAGAGCAAATACGAAGGCAGAAAGCAGAGCAAACAGATAATGAATTTTAGGTGAATTCAGAGGATGGAAAAATGGCTACCTAGGCAACATGCATGTCAATTCACTCACGGTTCTTGGAATGGAATAACTAAGTTTTGGCTACCAGGATCTTAAGGTTCACTAAACAAGACCTAAACTGGCTGGCAGATCATTCTCCAAACAGGTCGCAATCTAGGGTCAAGAAAAGTGTATAAACTCACAGGTTAATGTCAGATCACCTCTCGGTCTCACTAGAAACGGTACATCCGGAAAGTGTAAGGGATGTACGGGGTGGTGACTCTAATTAGGTTCTAGCACAGTTTGCTAAAAATCACAAGAAAACCTAGGGTAATTCACTCTCGTGCAATTAACACCTAACCCGTCTAATGATTAAGACAACCCGACATCTAATCTCCTCTCGGTCTCATAGATGGTAGAATATTTAATTACCAAATAGTTTATTAATTTGTTCCTAGGGTTTACTACGTCTAGCAACCACAAGATTTAGTCGAAAACACAAAGTTAACGAAATCACCTAACCCTAGCTTTAATTAATACGCAATTAATTTTAACCAAGAAAAGGTGTAACAAATATAAACCATCAATTATTAAATACGCATGCACATTAGAACCATGACAAGAGCACTTTTACCATAACACTAAGCCAAAACATAAATTAACTAAACGAAGAAACCGTAAATAAAACTAACAATTATCCATAGCCTAGGTAGCACAAAGAAAATTAGCCAAGCATGTTTATAAACGAAACACAAGCAAGATTAAAGTATACGAATCCGGAAAACATGTTTAAAATATTCAAGTTAAACAAACCCAAAAATAATAAACGATGTCTAACCGAAAGCAATAATCTTTTAAGCTAATCCTCAATCCCAAGCTTTCTCTTCACTTTGATAGCCTTCAAATATTGCCCTTTGAATGATGTCCACCCTTGTCTGCCGTCTGCCTCTGTTCGTTCGATCTCTTGTTACTTCTCGAAAATAATAACAGGCCTTCTTTTTGTATGCTTCCTCCCTAATATTCTTTTTTTTTCTTTTATATGCAGCCAACAGCCCTTCAACCGAACTCTTTTTCTTTTCACCCTAACTTGCGCCCCACTTAATCTTCAATTAAATTCCTACAGCAGTCCAACTCTTCAAAAATCCGTGTAGATTCCTTTGGCCCAACTCTGTTTCTTTTCCTTGAATTGCCGTCCACATGGACTTATGTCCAATACATTTTTTTTTCAATATATATATCTTTAAATAGGGCTAGACAATGACATGTGATTTTAGTGAGCTTTGTCTACTTAACGAAAATGGTTGCACATTTGATTCGATCACTGGTGTTTTACTCCGCCCAACTGGCTGGTTATTTTATTATTACTCGTTTCCGCTCTATTTGCACCAGGACCTGTCATAATAGTAAATAATAATATATATATCTAAATATTATAAAAATGACTCTAAACTATTTAAATAATGTACAAAATACACAAGGAAAATAAGATGCGTTTGCAACACATCAGTTGCAAAATTGATGGCAAATCAACAACAACGGGATGTCAATTCTTAGGAAATCGCTTGGTCACGTGGCAGTGCAAGAAGCAAACGTGTGTTGCTACATCAACTTGTGAAGCAGAATACATTGCTGCCTCTAGTTGTTGCTCCCAAGTCTTGTGGATACAACAACAAATGCGCGACTACGGTTTTGAATTCCTATCTACTCCTATTTTTGTTGATAACAATGCTGCCTTACAGATCACTAGAAATCCTGTGCGGCATTCCAAGACCAAACACATCGAAATTAAATATCACTTCATACATGATTGTTATGACAAAAGATTAATCGATGTTGTTAAAGTTCACACCGATCACCAACGTGCCGACCTGTTCACAAAAGCTTTTGATAAATCACGTTTTGATTATCTACTTTTGGTCATTAGCATTAAGGTGATACCCGAGTAAAACTTCTTTGGCTAATCGTTTTTGTAAATATTTTCTTCAAAAACTCTAAAAATTCAAAAAGATTTTCACCTTTAAGCATTTTAGGGGGAGTAAATTCAAGAAAATACAAAAACATTTAAAAATTCAAGAATTCAAAAAAATTGGAAAACCAAAAATGAGTTTCTTGGATAAAGGAAGATGATGATATTCACTGGTGTGGTCGGTCAACATGTTCAAAATGTAAAACAAAAAAATTGAGAAATGATAAGTATCTCTTACTAACGATGTATCGGTAGGCTCACAATTAGACTAAAATGTGCAGGATGATACAAACCTAACAGACTTCAACTCAGGTGGGAACCATTCATTGGCATATGGTCTTAGTACCGAAATTTCGTTTGAGAGATTGCCGAGGTTCTGAGATATTCGGTCTTTATGCTGCTTATCATCTGGGTATCATGGTTGTATCTTTTACCGAAAAATAACAGAGACGAAGTCTAGATCTTCCTTGATACTATACATACATGTACATATTGTATTCGACCTCAATAAGTGATCAACAATCACATGTCCAAACAAAATAAGTGATAATATATCACATTTATCCGGGAGTCAAGTTCGTCTCTTTGCTGTACGTTAGTACTGACCTGTTCACGGACTTGCTCCTGTGCCCTCATGCATATGAAAATCAAGTTCCTCATCAATAAGTGATTCTATCACATATGGCTTGTTTTCAAATAAAAAATAAGTGAGTATCTCACATTCTTTTATACGGTCAAACAGATGATAATCGGTATACTCACCGGTAAGATGAACTCTCGTGCATACCTTGATACGGGAATGTGTCGTGAGTGGATAAACATCGACTTGTAAGTATAATCCTTACCATAAATCGTATCTCCTTATTATGATTACATCTGATCAGTTTGAGTTTATGTGGACAACAATACCGATAATCAAGGTAGTATACTTATCTAGAGCTTTAAACCGAACAAAAATCATGTTTGACTAAGACCGTAAGCTGGTATGATTCCTTAGCCTTGAAATTCGCAAAAAGATTGCTCTTGTACAGTTGTTTATTGCTTTTTATATCTTTTTTATTAGTTTACCGCGCTTTAAATTCTTTTTTTAGTATAGATGTAAAGTTCATTTTTGAATTAGCCGAAGTTGTAACTTGGTGTTTTCTGCCGAAAGCCTGAAACCTACTTCATAAAATGTCCTTGCATTTGGTAAACTCAATAAAATTGGAAATCTTTCAAATAAACAAAATCTGTTCAGTGTGCAAAATTTTCAAGACTTAGTGAATTTGTGGAAAAATGGTCGACGAAACATCTTTTGGTCGACGAAACTCCTATAAGTCGACGAAAGTCCATGGTCAAAGTCAATGGTTTTCAAACTTGGTCAAAACTGTTTGTGTTCACGACGAAACTCCTTGTTTCGTCGAGGTCATGAAGAAACTCACTTGGCCCTTTTAAGTTTCGTCATGGGCTCACTGTTCAAGCCCAATCCAAGCCCAAACTTGAGTTTCGTCGAGCCCATATAGAGTTTCGTCGAGGATAGATTTTTGTCGTATGAGTAGGTATATAAGGGGTCCCATTTCTGCAACAACATCACTTTTTCAAAACCCATACCTATTCATCTTCCCCAACACTCTTCTTCCCATACCTTTCACCGACTCTCAAACCCTTCATTTTCTTTCCATTTTTATCAAAATCGAAGGTATTCAAAGGCTCGTTCAAATGATTCAAACCATTAGGAACCGTTGTTTTTGCTTGAAACTTGTTGATAAACCCTCGGACACCACTGAGTTTTCGATTTCATCATATATAACACTACTTATTGTGCTTGTTTGTTAATAAAATCTGTTAATTAGTGTTTGTATGTTGTTTTGATTGTTGATTTGGGTTGGGTTTCATATAACTAAAACAGAGGATTGATAATCGTTTGATGTTTAACTGTTTAGGGTGGGTTTCTGTCAAAAACTCATGTCGGATTTGAATCTAGTTTTGTTTTGTGTTGTTTATGGTTAAATCGAAGTGTCAAATGGGTGTTTGTTTATGAAACATCAGTTGGTTAAACAACAGTCGATAAAACCCTTAGATTTTGAAAAACCCCAAATTGACGAAACCCTAACTGCTGATAGACGAAACCCTTGGACGACGAAACCTAAGTTTCTTCAAACTGATTGACGACGAAACCCCCTATGACGAAACCCCCTTTAAAATGAAAGAACTTTCGTCGAAGACTGTCGACGAAACTCCACTGGTCAACGGTCAACTCTGACTTTGTTTGACCAAGGGAGTTTCACCGTGAAGAAGGAAGTTTCATCGCATTGTTTAAGTTTCGTCGTCCCATACTTAGTAATTTTTCAAGTTTGGTGCCCTTTTCACAGTAGATGTTCATTTGAATGTTAAATGTCCATTTTATGTTCTAACTTGTATATACATATGTCTAATGCAAATATTGTGACATTTTAACTTAGTGTGGATGTTTGCAATACAGATGGCACCGAAAGAGAGGAAACATAAGGCCCCGACTAAGAAGGAAAACAAATCAGAAGAAGAAGTGATGTTCGAGAAGCGTCACAACCAAATTGCCTTTCTGGATCCCAAAGGAAAGATCACTGAACTAAAGGAGATTACTCAGTGGATCAGGGAGTCGTGGATTAATAAAGCTGTCACCTTTTCAATGCCTGTTTACAAATCGCTCGTTAAAGATTTCTGGAATTCCGCAAGCGTGGTGCAAGTAGATGGAACTGAAGTCATTCAAGGGTAAGTGAATGATCTGAACGTGATTGTCTCACCGGAAATCTTGAACAATGTCTTTGAGCTGCAAGACGATCCGAATGCTCCGTCCTCTATACCAATCATGTGTACTCGTGGCTATTTATTACGGATGAAGTGTATTGGTGACATCTTCAGTTCTCAAATCAACAAGGGAGATTTGCCGTTACGTTAAAAGTTTCTCTTGCACGTTCTTATTCAGTGTATCAGCAACAGACGTGCAGGATATGATATGGTGAGCAATGACCTTGTAGGTCTCATGGTGGCATTGGTGCTGAACAAACCGTTTAGCATCTCAAAGTATATCTTTGCCAATATGAAAGAGAATATGACGAGAACTGATAGTAGAACAACTGGGAACAAATTCTAGATATATCCTCGTTTTCTACAGATGATCATGAACGTTCGACAACCCGGTCTTCCAAAAGCCGATAATGACATCCTAAAGATAGAAACTATGATCGAGAATTCATTAAGGATATTCAAGGCGCTTGCAGTGTAACAACTCTCACCAAAACTATTATTTATTATTTTATTTTGTCCAATAGGAAACCCTAATTAAGACCCCCAAGTGATCCTGCATAAATCCTAAAATTTTCAGAACAGTTGGAATCAGGATCAGGGCCCCTAAAACTCAAGGGGGGTATTCCCTAAATTATGTTTATCTGCTCAAAATGGTTCTAAAACACGTAATTTCGAATTTCGTCAAGTCAGCAGGGCTAGGTAGGTGACAAAGCAGGCCTAGCCTACTTTGGGTTCCCCCGCGACACGTGACAGGGATGGGTGGTCCTGTCGCGACACGCGGGAGGTCCAAATTTGGGCTATAAATTCAGGGGCTTGGGACTTGAACTGTTTGCATGTTTCGACAAAAAATTTCTTTACGTACGTTAAGCTATACGCTGTTTACTACAAAACACACACTGTCCTGAACTTCTGCTGCGATAACAGGGTAATAACTCAATCGCTGCTACGATTCAATGTCCGATCGATTAAAACTATCCAATGGATGTTTAAGTGCTGCCCACGTTAGGGTTATGCTTTGTCATTCGTCGTGAATTCGATGGATATTTAAGTATCGCGCTTTGTCATTTGTTGTGAAGGTTTAATCTCGTGAGTTATCGTAAATGCTGTATTAGTTACTAACCTGGTTCGTGTGCATTGTTATTTGAATTAGGTTAAATAAGCTTATCAGTAGGCTAATATCCGCTCAATTAAATTTGCAATGTGAGTCATTCTCTTTTATCAAATGTTTTTACAATACTCTATATTCAAATATTATAATTACAGGGATTAAGTCGTGGTTATCTTAATCACTGGCTAGTGGGGTATTGTGCACATTACTAATTTCTCATGGGTTAGGCTAATAAATCCTCACCGTGATAAACATCACTACTTGGGGTGGGACCCAATAGTGGTATGACCATCGTCACACGGGTGACAAGGCGCCACATAAAAATAAGATAGAGGCCATTGTAATCGCTCTTATGCTGTAAATTATAACTATGTGTTATTTTGTAAAAATGAATGATTCACCAGTATTTCCTCGCTGACAAAAATATTTTTAAAACATGTTTCAGGCGACCTGCTGTAAATCAAGGAAAATGTGCTACGGAGCACTAACCAGCTTGAAGAGGTGGCTCAGTTAAAATGAATAAACATGTTTTAATAAATCAGGGAATTTCCTAGTAAAATTCCTCTATTGTAAACTACGGGGTTTATCCCGAATTATGAAATAAAATAATCGGGTATTTCAAGTTTTAAAAGATCCTATTAAAAATCTTCCGCTGTCGCATTATAAATACCACGGTTTCCTGTCCCGCGGCTCCTGACCGGGTCAAACCGGGGCTGGGGCCGTGACAGGAAAAGGTGGTATCAGAGCCACTGATTTAAGCCTATTAAGTATTTAAAATACTTAATTTTCCTGATTATCATTCTATGATTATGTGTCTTTAACTGACTATTTGTTAGTTACAGTATGGGTAAGCAAAAGCTTTCGAACATCTATCTTAAATTAGATAGTTTACCAAAAGAAAAGGGAAGTTTATCCCAATCAAATTCCTTAAGACACTCAACAGATACTGAGGAAGGAATATTTGTTCGTAAAGCACAATATGAAGAACCACTTTCTCCTAATAAAAGAAGTTTGATTATTAGGAAAAGTCAGGAGAAAAGAAGGAAACCACAACCAAAAGAAGTAATTATGCCTAAGGAGACTCAGAAAAGAGGCAATAACCCACCATGGGAAGACGAATTAGATGAAAAATGGGCTGACCTCTATATGTTAGCCACTGTAGCAGTAAATGCCAACATTTAAATACCATGATCCAGTTCTAGCAACCATATCGTCTACAATTCAGAAACCCTAAAGAAAATGTTAACCAGTAAATACATAAGTTATAATAAACCCTAGTATGTTTTCAATTGACAGTTGTCCTTTGTATTAAATTAATCACACGGTATGCAATAATATTTGAATGTTTATCTATGAAATTTTGTTATAAAATTTTAACTTAGCATTTTGTGTGCATTTTGCATATATGCTAAACAGCATGAATGAGTTATCTGAAGCCCTTCAGAATCTCAATCTGTATCCGGTGAAAATAGAAGTTTCCAGAGACTTTACTGGTTACATACCTGATATAGAAGAACCTATTGAATTCAATGCTCCACCTCTGGAGAAACCGAAGCCTAAGAAAAGGAGAAGATTCGTAGGCTGGAGACGTGTACGCATGAGGAAACCGGCAACTAGAATGATTGCCAAAATAAAGAATCCCATAGATAAAGGAAAAGGAATTATGATCAGTGAAGGTGTTAGGCAAACAGAAATGGAAATTGGGGAAAGTTCAAGGCAAGTCGAGGAGTTGCCATTACAAGAAGAGTTGGATCGCATACTGGCAGGCTGTGATATCATTAGTCCTATCCATACCAACCTTTACCCTTATCCTGCTGAAACTCAACTTCCAATAAACTTGGAACCAGCCACCCCAGAACCTTCAATCCATACTCAACCTCTGGGAATGGACGAGTGGTGGACTGATGACTGGCAGTTTCTAAACCTTCTTAATAATCCTTATACCTTTTTCCCTCAGTTCCACCCAGAACCTGTACCAAACCCACCAATGAGTAATGAAAACTTAGCTGAACTCCGCCATTTTGGCGAAGAGCTGATAGGTGCAGGGAATAGGATTCGGGAGGTAGGAGAGCAAATTTCCTGGAAGTACGACGAGAGGGAACGTCGCTTCTAAGATGCCCAGGGATAGGATGATTGTGAAAATGTGATTGTATAATAATAAAAGTAATAATAAAATAAGTCTGTAAATAACCTACAAATAAAACCTTTGTAAGATAACGGTGTGTAATGATGCATAATATATATATAAAATGGGAATCGAGAAATCGATAATTTTGGCTATATGTATGTTATGAAATTTGCATGATTGTTTTATGTATAATTGCTATTTACTCTATACTAATAAATTATATATATTAATTATCAGATGAAAAACGCTAATAATGAACCAGTTAACGAGGTTAACCAATCTGAGCAACACCCGGAGGATCAATTTATGACTAGGCAAGATATAGAAAATATCGTTACTCAAGGAATAGCCAAAGCTATTCCAGAAATCCTTGCAGCTGCCCAGAAATCTGTTGAGCCTCAACAAATTATTCCTAGCAAACGTACTTCTGAAGATAACTTCAGTAATAGCATAAACGGAGGCAGTAATCATACTAACAACGATAATGAACCACGGCAGGCCCCGCTCCCTAAGAAAATGAAAGCTGCAACGTCTGGTTGCACTTACAAAGAATTCCTTGCCTGTAAACCTGCTGAGTTCACAGGCAATGAAGGGGCGACTCTGGCACTACGTTGGTTGGAGAAAACTAAAGCAGTACTCATGATAAGTAAATGTGTTGAAGCAGACAAGGTCATGTATGCGTCACATCTCTTTAAAGAAGGGGCGCTAGAGTGGTGGAATACGGTACTTCAAGCCAAAGGAAGAAATATGGCCTATGCCATGAGTTGGGAAGAATTTAAGCAGTTAATAGAAAGAAAATTCTGTCCCGAATACGAAAAAGAACAAATGGCAAACAAATTCCTAAACCATCGGATGATGGGTGTAGATTGTCGAGGGTATACTTCGACATTCTTCGAATATGCTAGAGTGGTACCAACACTGGCTTCACCAGAACCGGTGCTCATTTCTCGCTATATTTGGGGATTGATTGGCGAAATCCGTAATATCGTTAAAGCTGCGAGACCTCACACTATTGACGATACGGTAGAATTAGCTAACACCCTAACTGACGAGCTGGTACGCACAAAAGATGAAAATAGGAAAAAGGAAGTAGCCCAAAAGATTACCTAAGGATTCCGTGTGGGTAACCGTAGTAATTTCAAAAGAAGGGGAACCGGGCAATCTTCTACCATTCCATTCTTCAATGCCTGTAAAAGAAAGCATTTTGGAAGATGCAAGGGATATTGCAATTTCTGCAAAATCCCAGGACATCAAGAAGAAGATTGCAGAAAGAAGAAAGCAACAGTCTGCTACAACTGTGGAGAAGCTGGACACTTTAGGCCAGATTGCCCAAAACTGGTCAAACCAGCTGATAATAAAGCTAAACTTGCACAAGGAGCTACCAAGAAGAATGTTCGAGCATTTCAATTGACTACTCAGGAAGCCGAATTGATTCCTGATGTGATAGCTGGTACGTTCCTAGTCCACAACGTCTATGCAAAAGTGTTATTTGACTCTGGTGCAAACCAAAGTTTTATAAATACTTCATTCTGCCAAGCACTTAACTTACCCTTAACCAACCTTAGGCAGATTTTTACAGTCGAAACGGCAGATGGGAATTCTGTTAACATAGACAAGGTTTTGCAAAAAGAAAATATAGAACTTTCAGGTCATAAATTTCATGCAAACCTATTACCCATGAATTTAGTTGGATTCGATGTGGTATTAGGAATGGATTGGTTAGTAGCCAACCATGCTCGAATCCTTTGTGACAAGAACTCCATAGAAATTTGTGCACCCACCGGAGAAGTAATCATGGTTACAGGAGATAAACCACGAAAACCCATGAAGTTCATTTCAGTAATGAAAATTGCTAGTTGTGAACGAAAGCAAGGAATAGTGTATATGATTTCGGTAATCATTAGCACTAAGGGTAAGGAACTTAAGGAAATTCCTATAGTCTCAGAATACCCAGATGTATTCCCAGAAGAACTTCTAGGATTACCACCCGACAGGGAAGTAGAATTTAGGATTCATCTAATTCCCGAAACTACACCAATAGCTAAGGCACCTTATCGGTTAGCACCCACCGAAATGCTAGAATTGAAGAAACAATTAGATGAATTACTAAGTAAAGGTTTTATACAACCTAGTTCATCCCCATGGGGAGCACAAGTGTTGTTTGTGAAAAAGAAAGATGGGTCAATGAGAATATGTATTGATTATAGAGAATTGAATAAGGTCACAATTAAGAATCGATACCCTTTACCTAGGATTGATGATCTCTTTGATCAACTTCAAGGAGCTAGATACTTTTCTAAGATAGATTTACGCTCCAGATATCATCAATTGAAGGCACAAGAAGAAGACATACCTAAGACTGCTTTTAGAACTAGGTATGGTCATTACGAGTTTACAGTCATGCCCTTTGGATTAACGAATGCACCTGCAGCGTTCATGGACATGATGAATAGAATCTGTAAACCGTACTTGGATAAATTTGTATTTGTCTTCATCGACGACATACTTATTTATTCCAAAAGTCAGGACGAGCATTGTCAGCACTTGCATGCACTCTTAACTTTGTTAAGAAAAGAAAAGCTTTATGCCAAATTCTCGAAATGTGAATTTTGGCTACAAGAAGTGCAATTCTTAGGACACATGGTGAATCATGAAGGTATTCACGTAGATCCTGCTAAGATAGAAGCAATCACCAAATGGAAGGTTCCACAAACAGCTATGGAAATTAGAAGTTTTATAGGGTTAGCCGGATATTATAGGCGGTTTATTAAGGATTTTTCCAAGATAGCTGTACCATTAACTAAGCTAACCTGTAAAGCAGTTAAGTTTGAGTGGGGACCTAGACAAGAAGAAGCCTTTAGGATTTTGAAGCAGAAGTTAACCAATGCCCCAATACTAGCCTTACCAGAAGGAACAGAAGATTTTGAAGTTTACTGTGATGCTTCTAAGCTAGGATTAGGATGTGTGCTAATGCAACGCAAGAAGGTAATTACGTATGCCTCAAGGCAATTGAAAAAGCACGAAGAAAACTATACGACTCATGACTTAGAATTAGGAGCCATAATTTTTGCCCTTAAGATTTGGAGACATTATCTGTATGGAAGTAAGTTTACTGTCTATACGGATCATAAAAGTTTAAGGTACATATTTGGGCAAAAAGAATTGAATATGAGGCAAAGGAGATGGATGGAAATACTAAGCGACTACGACTGTGATATTCAGTATCACGAAGGAAAGGCAAATGTAGTTGCAGATGCCTTAAGTCGTAAGTATCATGAGAAACAACGACGAGTTCGTGCACTTAGGTTAAATCTACAGCTAGATTTAATGGAACAACTAAAGAATGTTCAAGAAACAACAATCAAAGATGATGCTGAAGGAATGAAAGGAAGAATAAAGAAATTGGAGCAAGAAGCTGATGGAATTTGGAAATTCCACAAGAAAAGGGTTTGGGTACCTAAGCAAGGAAATTTAAGAAATAAGATTTTAGAGGAAGCTCATAAATCTAGATATTCCATGCATCCTGGTAATCATAAAATGTACCAAGATTTAAGGAAAAAATTCTGGTGGATAGGAATGAAAAAGGACATAGCTAGATATGTTTCTAAGTGTCTTACTTGTTCACAAGTTAAGGCAGAACACCAGAAACCCTCAGGTCTACTTCAACAATTAGAAATGCCTGTATGGAAATGGGAACTCATAAAAATGGACTTTGTTACAAAGCTACCCAAAACCAGAAAAGGTAATGACGCGATTTGGGTAATTGTGGATCGATTAACCAAATCAGCTCATTTTCTACCCATGAAGGAAACCTTTAGCATGGAAAGGTTAGCCAAGTTGTATGTAGACGAAGTAGTATCCTTACATGGAGTTCCATTCTCCATTGTATCGGATAGGGATAGTTATTTCACTTCTCATTTCTGGACAAGTTTCCAGAAAGCAATGAGAACACGACTAAATTTAAGTACGGTATATCATCCTCAAACAGACGGACAAAGTGAGAGGACGATACAAACACTGAAGACATGCTCCGAGCATGTGTGATAGATTTTGGTGGAAACTGGGATGACCACCTACCCTTAATTGAATTATCCTATAACAATAGTTATCATTCAAGCATCGAAGTTGCCCCATTCGAAGCGCTATATGGACGCAAGTGTAGAACTCCAGTTTATTGGGCAGAAATAGGAGAAAGTCAGTTATCAGGTCCTGAAATAGTACAAGAAACCACCGACAAGATTACTCAAATCAAGGAAAGACTAAAGACTGCTCGAGATCGTCAAAAGAGTTATGCAGATAACCGACGCAAGCCACTGGAATTTCAAGTCGGAGATAAAGTACTTTCGAAAGTTTCTCCTTGGAAAGGAGTAGTTCGATTCGGTAAGAAAGGAAAGCTGAGTCCACGATACGTAGGACCATTTTCAGTGATCTAACATATAGGACCGGTTGCTTATCGCTTACAACTACCAGAAGAGCTAGCTAGGGTGCATGATGTATTTCATGTATCCAATCTTAAGAAATGTTTATCTGATGACTCCCTGGTAGTACCTCTTCAAGATATCGAGGTAAACGAAAAACTAAAATTTATTGAGAAACCACTGCAAATAGAAGATCGAAAAATCAAATTTCTCAAGCACAAACGACTAGTGCTAGTCAAAATCAAGTGGGACTCAAGGAGAGGACCCGAGTACACTTGGGAGCTGGAATCAGAAATGAAGCGAAAATATCCTCAACTATTCCAGTAAATCTCGAGGACGAGATTTTTATTAAGGTGGGGAGGATGTAACAACTCTCACCAAAACTATTATTTATTATTTTATTTTGTCCAATAGGAAACCCTAATTAAGACCCCCAAGTGATCCTGCATAAATCCTAAAATTTTCAGAACAATTGGAATCAGGATCAGGGCCCCTAAAACTCTAGGGGGGTATTCCCTGAATTATGTTTATCTGCTCAAAACGGTTCTAAAACATGTAATTTCGAATTTCGTCAACTTAGCAGGGCTAGGTAGGTAACAAAGCAGGCCTAGCCTACCTTGGGTTCCCCCACGACACGTGGCAGGGATGGGTGATCCTGTCGCGACACGCGGGAGGTCCAAATTTGGGCTATAAATTCAGGGGCTTGGGACTTGAACTGTTTCCATGTTTCAACGAAAAATTTCTTTACGTACGTTAAGCTATACGCTGTTTACTACAAAATACACACTGTCCTGAACTTCTGCTGCGATAACAGGGTAATAACTCAATCGCTGCTACGATTCAATGTCCGATCGATTAAAACTATCCAATGGATGTTTAAGTGCTGCCCACATTAGGGTTATGCTTTGTCATTCGTCGTGAATTCGATGGATGTTTAAGTATCGCGCTTTGTCATTTGTTGTGAAGGTTTAATCTCGTGAGTTATCGTAAATGCTGTATTAGTTACTAACCTAGTTCATGTGCATTGTTATTTGAATTAGGTTAAACAAGCTTATCATTAGGCTAAACTCTGCTCAATTAAATTTGCAATGTGAGTCATTCTCTTTTATCAAATGTTTTTACAATACTCCATTTTCAAATATTATAATTATAGGGATTAAGTCGTGGTTATCTTAATCACTGGCTAGTGGGGTATCGTGCACATTACTAATTTCTCACGGGTTAGGCTAATAAATCCTCACCGTGATAAACATCACTACTTGGGGTGGGACCCAATAGTGGTATGACCATCGTCACATGGGTGACAAGGCGCCAGATAAAAATAAGATAGAGGCCATTTTAATCGCTCTTATGCTGTAAATTATAACTATATGTCATTTTGTAAAAAATGAATGATTCACCAGTATTTCCCCGCTGACAAAAATATTTTTAAAACATGTTTCAGGCGACCAGCTGTAAATCATGGAAAACGTGCTACGGAGCACTAACTAGCTTGAAGAGGTGGCTCAGTTAAAATGAATAAACATGTTTTAATAAATCAGGGAATTTCCTAGTAAAATTCCTCTAATGTAAACTACGGGGTTTATCCCGAATTATGAAATAAAATAATCGGACATTTCAAGTTTTAAAAGATCCTGTTAAAAATCTTCGCTGTCGCATTATAAATACCACGGGTTCCTGTACCGCGGCTCCTGACCGGGTCAAACCGGGGCTGGGGCCGTGACATGCAGCCAAGTG
The DNA here is from genome assembly GCA_030545235.1 of Helianthus tuberosus. NCBI lineage: Eukaryota > Viridiplantae > Streptophyta > Magnoliopsida > Asterales > Asteraceae > Helianthus > Helianthus tuberosus. The sequence continues at coordinate 140,962,327 of CM060424.1, forward strand.
ATACACAGAAAGCAAGCCGCCTAGGAAATTGATTGGTGCCCTTGGCAAACCAGACTACATTGCTCCGGAAGATGATAAATGGCGTCACAATGACAGCCAATCGGATGATGAAGAGACGGAATTGAAGAAAAGGATGGTTGAAAAGTTTGGTCGAACGGATTCAGGTTCGTCAGACAGTGATAGTGATGATGATGATGATGCTGGTGATGGTGGTGATGCAGGTGCTGGTGATGTTGGTATATCTGGTGCTGGTGCATCATCTGCTGGTGCAGCTGGTAGCACTTCAGCTGGTAACGACGAGGAGGATTTTGAATCTGATGACAATCCACCTGAGCCCATGTACGAAGTTTACTTTGATGAACGAGGTGTTAAAAGGATTAGGAGGATTAGGCAAGAGAATGATCCTGAATACGTTCCTTTGGATACCAAAGCGGAACGTTTAAAGAAAAAGCAAACGGTTGTCCTTAGAAAGAAGAAAGCAAGAAAGTACATTGGTACTTCTTCTACACAACAATCCGTTCCGCAAGAGCCTACACAAGAAGCGAAAATGGATCCTAATCTTGGATTCACGGCCACTGAAGCTTCTGAAATGATTCCATCTCCTCCGAGGTCTACAGAACCAACTCCTGTAGGGAGTTCAACACCTGAAACTCCTGCAGTGACTCCTCAGGCACCTACTCACTCTATTGCATCATCCATTCGTGCAACGACCTCGCAGCCTGCCGCAGAACGCAGACATAGTATATTCGAACAGATGCAGCAGGATGAGAAGGTAGATTTCCTATTTTATCACTTACAAGCTGCTGCAGGTCAAATCAATCGACAAACGGACGTTATCAAAGCTACAAGAGCCGACATGATCAAGCAACAATTGGAAATTAACACATTAAATGCCACTGTTGGGCGAAAACAAGCAGAAATCACACGCCAGCAAGCCGAGATAGAGCAATTGAAGGCAGAAAATGCCAGTTTGAAAGCTGCGGACGAAGTGAGAGAGCGAAAGTTGCAACAGATGTGTGCGGCAGATAATACACGTGGTATAGAAATGAATCGCATGAAAGAAAGCAGCTCTAAACTTCAGAAGTTGGCCGATGCCTTCAAAGAAAGGCATGACTTTATGAACAGTGGTACGATTCTCGAAATACCACGATAGTTGATGGGGTCAAGAAGATCACTGAAGGTTATGAGTTTCTTAGAAGGCGGGTCAATACTCTGTGGAACGATCGTTGCAAGCAGCAGGAAGTGTTACAGAAAAGGGATGATGATCCTGAGGATCAGGGGAACCCTGACCCTTCTGCTATATCAGAGCAACCTCCAGTAGCTACCTCTTTTCAAATTGTTTTTTTCAAACCTTCGCAGCTCGAATCTGCTTAAGGAACCTCCAGTGGAACAGTTGAAGAAATACAACAGCTTGAATCTTTGCCTGGTACATCTTCTGTTCCTAGCACTGCTGATCTTGCATTGCAGGTTGTACATCCTATCACTGGAGAACTTCTAGAAGAAGGGGAGATTATTTCTGATCTATCACATGAGCAGTTGTTAGCTTTGAATGCGATGAAAGAAGTTGACGATGCTGAAATTGATAAAATACAAAGTGAGCCTGAGACTGCTGATGTTGAAAACATTGAAGAAATAGTGTTTGAAGCGAATCAGGTAAATCCTCGTATGTTCATGAACACGGGACTGAGTTAGCTCCTTTCAATGAAGAATGGTTAAAAGAGAACATAGACATCATAGATGAACATTTGAAGAATCGTGACACCTCTGAAAATACCACAGATGCGCTCCCCGAGTGGCGAAACCAGTTCTTGTCTAAGGTTTCCAAGCCTGTGCCAGCCGACGTTCAAGTTGATTACCTACAGTTTGAGAAAGAGAAATTACATGGAAGAATTCTCTGCTGGATGTTCGTGAAGGAAATCCACTGCGTAGCCATCAAACGGGAATTTGGTATTCAATATTTCCGGTCGTTGATAAGCATATTGTCCTTACCTTTTTACAATGTTGCAGCTTTGACGAAGCTTGAGCTCATTAATCGCTCAAACTTCAAAGGAGCTACATTGTTTGAGCGAAAGATAAAGTTTAACAAAAGGACAGGCTGGAAAGATGAGTCGTACAAGCCTCAGTTTCCCATTTATCAAGAAATAAAGTTCACTTTAGATCCAACGACCAACACGGCGCGCTACAAGCTTGTGTATCAGCCCGCGATGGTCATGGACAACTGTAAGGACCTGCAAAAATGTCCTAAAATACTTAGTAAGTGGAGACCCGGACCCCTAAAACCCTAATCCTTATGAAAAATCAAGAAATTCAAATTTATCCATCTGTCGCGGGCCGCGTAAGAATTAGGCAAGGCTTACGCGGGGTGCGACAGCCTTGCAACTCTCCGGATAAGCTTAAGGGACACGTGTCATCCACGTGTCAAGACCACCGATGACTCAGCAAACCCTACTGCCGCCTTTATGTCCTCGCGGGCCGCGAAGGATCCCCCTTCCAGTTTACGCGGGCCGCGAGAGACCTAAATTGCAGCTATAAATTGGACGAAGTTTGGGCATTTCAAACTGCTCAATTCTTTTCTTTCCTTCAGCTTTTATTATAGAAAATAATGGCTCGAGATTATACCTTCTAAATCCTGAAACTCTGCCCGTATTAGGGTAATAACTCTAATCACTGGTACGATACTTTATCCGATCGATTAAAGCCGATCCAATGGATGTTTAAGTGCTACCAATATCTGGCTATACTTTGTCATTCATTGTGAGGGTTTCGATCTCGTGATTATCGTTAAAGTTGAATTGAGTTAATACATTAATACGAGTTCCATTGTATCTAGAAATTAAAACTCATAAAGTTGTTAAGATAGAATACTTAACAGGAAAGTAAACTTAGCAATTAAGAAAACTCAATAGCTAAGAAAACTTAACAGTTAAGCAAGCTGAGTAGGGTGATTAATCTGCTAATTAAGCTAAGTAATCGACTAATCAAATTATAAAAGTTAAGATAAATTAATCAGTTAAGTAGTTAAGTCAGTTAATTAATTAATCCGTTAAGTAACATTAATTAAGCTAAGCAGGATTAATTAAGCTAAGCAGGATTAATTAAGCTAAGCAGGATTAATTAAGCAAAGCAAGATTAATTAAGCTAAGCAAGATTAATTATGCTAAGTAAGATTAATTAATCAGCTAAGTAAGTTAATTAGTTAAATGGCTAAGTAAACTTAATGGTTAAGGAAACTTAATGATTAAGTAAACTTAGTAGTTAAGACAACTTAACAGTTAAGTAAACTTAGTAGTTAAGAAACCTTAATGATTAAGAAAACTTAATGGTTATATAAAACTTAACAGTTAAGTAAGCTAAGTAAGTTAATCAGCTAATTAAGTTAATTAAATAATCGGCTAAGTAAATTACTCAATTAATCAGTTAGGAAAAATTAATCGGTTAAACAGCTAAGTGGGATAATCCGTTAAAAAGCCAAGTAAACTTGATAGCTAAAACAATTAAGTAAACTTAATAGGTAAGAAAACTTAACCTGTAAGAAAAACTTAATAAATAAAGGAAACTTAATAATTAGGAAAACATCCTAGCTAAGAAAGGAACCCGCCTTACCTATAAATAGGAACCTAGGATTTCATTCTTCCTTGCTCATTTCTTTTCTTCTTCTCTTTATACGTTGGTGTTCTAACCAATAATCACCGATGCGATATTCTGTCCGATCGATTCAGGAACCAACTAACGAATGCCAAAGTGTTGTGTAAATAAGACTATACTTTGTGAATTCCGTTCTGAAACGAATGCCAAAGTGCTGTCTAAATAAGACTATACTTTATGAATTTCGTTCTGAAACGAATGCCAAAGTGCTGTCTAAATAAGACTATACTTTATGAATTTCGTTAAGGTTCTGATCTCGTGACCATCGTTAGGTTTGATTGGGTTTAACACTAACACGTATTCCACTCTGTTAAACTAAATGTTTAACTACCAGAAAACTCTGCACCCTACACTTACAATCAAACAAGATAACTAATCATCAGAAGATTCAGAACTATAAAGTAGATGCTTAGTTATCAGAAGGCATAGAATCAGGAGGCTTGTTTAATCAAAGACTATATGCTAACAAGGTGAGTTATTCTCTTTTTATCAACAATGTTTTACAATACTCAAATTATTTACAAAAGTTATAGTTACAAGGATTAAGTCTTGGTTATCTTGAATCACTGGCAAGTGGGGTATTGTGCACATTACTAATTTCTCACGGTTAGGTTCATCAACCTAACAGTGATAATCATCACTACTTGGGTGAAAGGACTCAATAGTGGTATGACCATCGTCACCAGGGTGTGACACGGCGCCAGATAAAAATAAGATAGTAGCCATTGTAATCGCTCTTATGCTGTAATTTATAACAAAGTGTCGTTTTGTACAAAAATGAATGAACTCACCAGTATTTGCTGCTGACCAAACCTTTTTAAAATGTGTTTCAGGTAATGACAGTAGATTGGAATAAGAGTGATGATACGGCACCGAAAGGCTTAAAGAAGTGGCTTATTTTATCAATTGAATTAAATTAAGAAAACATAGTTTCATATATTCGGGTTTATCCCTTATTAAAGCTACCTTTGTAAAACATGGGTTTATTCCCATCTATTTAATAAATAAAATCCGGTGTTCCTAAACTCTGATATTTTTCCTAACTCACGGTCCTGATGAAATTTCCGCTTCAATGTTTTTTTTAAATAATCACCGGTACCACTTGACTGCTCGCGACTCCCGTCTTGGGTATGGTTGGGGGTCGTGACAGAGGTGGTATCAGAGCCACTGGTTTGAGCAATTAGGTGTTGTAATAATACCTAAGCTTAAACGAAAGAGTTGGGAAATTGCTATTAACTGGTAGCAACAAGGATAGTATTTAGACTTGAACTTAAGGAAGATGCCTTAAAATAAGCTTCGAGATAAGCTAATTACTTGTGTAGATAAAGTGTGATGGGTGTTGGTATGCCATGAGGATGATGACTAGAATGTTGCAAGTACGGTAAATACGCAATAACACCTGGCCACTGTTATTTCTTGTTTATTGGTACTACTGGGTTCTAGAATATGATCCATCATGTGAATACTAATTACCTTGTTCTTTGATAAAAGCTCTAATAAAAGATTCATTTTTAATCATGAATTGAGAAGATTCTATTTATGGGAAATACAAATTACCTCTCCGGCGAGAACCGGGTAAGATGGGGTTACCTCTCCTGCGAGAACCGGGTAAGATGGGGTTACCTCTCCTGTGAGAACTGGGTAAGATGGGGTATATAATATGTCAAACAAGTGACAGAATTCCCTAAATAATATCATGACCTGATACCTGGCTTGTTTTTCGAAATATGAATCTTTTAAATACATTAACCTTATGCAAGGTTTGTATATTACAATATGTGAAATATATGATTATATAGATATGTATATCTATAAGGAAATCCAAAAACCATAAGGATTGATAATTTAAAATACATCACGAGCCTGTGTGTCAATAATAATTCCAGAATTTTTATCAGGAATCTCTTGTATACATCTATATTTCCGATATCGAACATTATTTCGTTTGATCATCTGGCTCTTAACTCGTGCGACAAGAAGTATATGAACCCTTTATGTTGGGATGCCATCGAAAATATAAGAATTCCCTTTGCGTTACCTTAGATTATTAACGCATTAGGAAACATGTAGCTAAAGTTGTGCTAGACACTAAACGTCTCAAAACCTACGCTAATGAGAATAATTCTACTTTCTTTAAGAACTCTTGCGAAGATAATAGTGACCACGACAAGATGTACTTACAAAAACTCTTCACCTATAATCCTACTAAGATTACCAGTAACAAAAGAATTGCTGCAACAATACATGGGCTTAAAGGACTGAAGTGTCATAACCATTAGTATATATGTTAAGAAAAAAGAAGTAATGTATGCTTCAAAATTTAGACATTTAGATAGTGAGACCCGAGCTTCAAAACACATGGTCAAGACATATGCCATGAAATGGAGAGAACTGACAGAAAGGAAATTATGTCTGCTTCATAAAAAGGAACAAATGGAAACGATGACTCCTGGGGGTTTGCAGGCCAACCGGAGAAGTGACCACAAGGAGGCAAGACAGACCAGCCGACAAAGTTCGTCTCTGTGAGGAAAGCTGCGAGTTATGCACGGAAGTAAGACATAGCGTATATGGTCTCGGAGTTCATTAACACTAGAGGCATGGAACTAAAAGATATTCCGAACGACGTTTCCCAGAGGATCTACTTAGACTATCACCCGATCGTGAGGAAAAACTCAGAATTCGCCTGAGCTAGAAACAACACCGCTTGTTATATCACAAAGTTAAGACTAAGGGAGTAGTTGATGCTTTAAGTCATAAGTTTCATAAGAAGCCGAAACAAGTATGTGCTCTTAGATTAAAGTACGAATAGATTTAATGAAACAATTAAATAATACCCAAGAACACAGCAACCAGAAATGATGCTGAAGGATTACAAAGAAATAATGAAGGAATCAGAAAAAGGAATTAATGGAATTTGGAGATTCCATAAGAAAAGAATTTGGGTACTAATCAAGGAAACCTATGAGAAGGAATTCGCGAATGAGCTCATAAAACTAAGTATTTGTTGCATCGTGTAAGTGATATGAGGTATCAAGAGTTTTATAAGAATTACTGATAGATAGCAAGTTATGCCTCTAAGTATTTAATCTGTTAGCAAGTTAAAGCTGAACGTTAGAAACCTTTAGGTTGACTTCAACGATTAGAAGTGTCAGTATGGAAAGGGGATTGATAACAAATGGATATTGTTACCAAATTACCCAACATAAGAAAATGTAACGACACAATCAGGGAGATTGTGGATCGATTAACCAAGTCTGCTCAATCCCTACCAATAAAGGAAACCCTTTAGTATAAGACACCTAGTTAAGTTATATGAGGACGAAATAGTCTCATTACATAGAATCCCGTTATCTATTGCATCAAATCAAGATAGTCACATTACTTCTCATTTCTGGGGAATTTTTAACCCGACTTATTTTGAGCAATATGAAGGAACACTGCAAACATAGAAAGACATGCTAAGTGCATGTGCGATAAATAGGACTATCATTTATCACTCATAAGATTCTCCAATAATCGGTCTACAAGTACTAGTGCTAACCATTTAAAACACTTGATGGATGATAGTATCATCCAATATGTTAGACATACATATGAGAAAAGCAACTATCAGGCCATGAGATCGGCAAACCATTGAAATTTAAATCAGAGAAAGGATATCACTAAAAGTCTCTCTGTATTTGGAAAGGAAAGTTAAGTCCAAGGAATGTCAAACCATTAAAGTAACTAAGTAAAGTGGACCAGTAGCTTATCAGCTAAAATGGCAAGTATAAATGATACATTTCATGAAATACTTAGAAATCTTTAGTTATACCTCCTCAAAATATAGAAGTAAATGCAAGACCGTATCAGTCAATCATGAGAATTCCAAAAACATGCAAGATTAGTTCTGGTCAGGGTGAAGTAGGACTTAAAGCGTGGACAAGGATATACTTGGGTATCGAAAATAAGACGGAAGTATCCTTACTTGTTCCAGTAAATCTCGAGGACGAGATTTTGATTAAGGTGGGGAGGATGTAAGGACCTGCAAAAATGTCCTAAAATACTTCGTAAGTGGAGACCCGGACCCTAAAACTCTAATCCTTATGAAAAATCAAGAAATTCAAATTTATCCATCTGTCGCGGGCCGCGTAAGAATTAGGCAAGGCTTACGCGGGGCGCGACAGCCTTGCAACTCCCCGGATAAGCTTAGGGGACACGTGTCGTCCACGTGTCAAGACCACCGATGACTCAGCAAACCCTACTGCCGCCTTTATGTCCTCGCGGGCCGCGAAGGATCCCCCTTACAGTTTACGCGGGCCACGAGAGACCTAAATTGCAGCTATAAATTGGACGAAGTTTGGGCATTTCAAACTGCTCAATTCTTTTCTTTCCTTCAGCTTTTATTATAGCAAATAATAGCTCCAGATTATACCTTTTAAATCCTGAAACTCTGCCCGTATTAGGGTAATAACTCTAATCACTGGTACGATACTTTATCCGATCGATTAAAACCGAACCAATGGATGTTTAAGTGCTGCCAATATCTGGCTATACTTTGTCATTCATTGTGAGGGTTTCGATCTCGTGATTATTGTTAAAGTTGAATTGAGTTAATACACTAATACGAGTTCCATTGTATCTAGAAATTAAAACTCATAAAGTTGTTAAGATAGAATACTTAACAGGAAAGTAAACTTAGCAATTAAGAAAACTCAATAGCTAAGAAAACTTAACAGTTAAGCAAGCTGAGTAGGGTGATTAATCTGCTAATTAAGCTAAGTAATCAACTAAGCAAATTATAAAAGTTAAGATAAATTAATCAGTTAAGTAGTTAAGTCAGTTAATTAATTAATCCGTTAAGTAAGATTAATTAAGCTAATTAGGATTAATTAAGCTAAGCAGGATTAATTAAGCTAAGCAGGATTAATTAAGCTAAGTAAGATTAATTAGGCTAAGCAAGATTAATTAAGCTAAGCAAGATTAATTAATCAGCTAAGTAAGTTAATTAGTTAAATGGCTAAGTAAACTTAATGGTTAAGGAAACTTAATGGTTAAGGAAACTTAATGATTAAGTAAACTTAGTAGTTAAGACAACTTAACAGTTAAGTAAACTTAGTAGTTAAGAAACCTTAATGATTAAGAAAACTTAATTGTTAAGTAAACTTAATGGTTATATAAAACTTAACAGTTAAGTAAGCTTAGTAAGTTAATCAGCTAATTAAGTTAATTAAATAATCGGCTAAGTAAATTACTTAATTAAACAGTTAGGAAAAATTAATCGGTTAAACAGCTAAGTGGGATAATCCATTAAAAAGCCAAGTAAACTTGATAGCTAAAACAATTAAATAAACTTAATAGGTAAGAAAACTTAATCAGTAAGAAAAACTTAATAAATAAAGAAAACTTAATAATTAAGAAAACTTTCTAGCTAAGAAAGGAACCTGCCTTACCTATAAATAGGAGCCTAGGATTTCATTCTTCCTTGCTCATTTCTTTTCTTCTTCTCTTTATACGTTGGTGTTCTAACCAATAATCATCGATGGGATATTGTGTCCGATTGATTCAGGAACCAACTAACGAATGCCAAAGTGCTGTCTAAATAAGACTATACTTTGTGAATTTCGTTCTGAAACGAATGCCAGAGTGATGTCTAAATAAGACTATACTTTGTGAATTTCGTTCTGAAACGAATGCCAAAGTGCTGTCTAAATAAGACTATACTTTGTGAATTTCGTTAAGGTTCTGATCTCGTGACCATCGTTAGGTTTGATTGGGTTTAACACTAATACGTATTCCATTCTGTTAAACTAAATGTTTAACTACCAGAAAACTCTGCACCCTACACTTACAATCAAACAAGATAACTAATCATCAGAAGATTCAGAACTATAAAGTAGATGCTTAGTTATCAGAAGGCATAGAATCAGGAGGCTTGTTTAATCAAAGACTATATGCTAACAAGGTGAGTCATTCTCTTTTTATCAACAATGTTTTACAATACTCAAATTATTTACAAAAGTTATAGTTACAGGGATTAAGTCTTGGTTGTCTTGAATCACTGGCAAGTGGGGTATTGTGCACATTACTAATTTCTCACGGTTAGGTTCATCAACCTAACAGTGATAATCATCACTACTTGAGTGAAAGGACCCAATAGTGGTATGGCCATCGTCACCAGGGTGTGACACGGCGCCAGATAAAAATAAGATAGTAGCCATTGTAATCGCTCTTATGCTGTAATTTATAACAAAGTGTCGTTTTGTACAAAAATGAATGAACTCACCAGTATTTCCTGCTGACCAAACCTTTTTAAAACGCGTTTCAGGTAATGACAGTAGATTGGAATAAGAGTGATGATACGACACCGAAAGGCTTAAAGAAGTGGCTTATTTTATCAATTGAATTAAATTAAGAAAACATGGTTTCATATATTCGGGTTTATCCCTTATTAAAGCTACCTTTGTAAAACATGGGTTTATTCCCATCTATTTAATAAATAAAATCTGGTGTTCCTAAACTCTAATATTTTTCCTAACTCACGGTCCTGATGAAATTTCCGATGCAATGTTTTTTTTTAAATAATCACCGGTACCACTTGACTGCTCGCGGCTCCCGTCTTGGGTATGGTCGGGGGTCATGACAACAAGATCCCGTTAATGCCGAAGAAGCAGAACTTTTTGGAAGACATGGCTTTGTGGTGCTACGACTAAGATACGCACGAGGCGGTGATTGTTTTTAATGGTGATCGTGAGAATTTTCGGATGTTAGATCCGATGTGGATCGTGAACATGTCAGCGGCCGACATCAACAAGTTGTATCGGCACGATATCTTCTATGAACACAAGGACGCGCATCAAGCGTTGCGATTTCAGCGCGTCGCTTGCTTCTGTTATTATCATGGAATTCATGCCAGCAGTTCGTGGTCCGAGAGACACTAAAGACGGAAGATTGAAGACCGAAGACCGAAGACAGTAACAAACAAGGGGGAGTTTGTTGATGCATTATTTTGGTGTCTGTAACTTGTCTTAATTAACGTTGTATTTATACGGTCTTTTATTTTATCGAGTCTGTTATTCGCCGTCGACCAAGTCGGATATCCTCCTATCCTACTTGTGTCCGACAAGTTGTCTCGTTTGATATGTAATGATTAAATGAACAATGCATGTTGCATATTAGTTTGTAATGTTGTTTGTGTGTTTATAACATGTTTGCTGCAAACTGTTAGTTTGCAGCATAACACATTTTGCAGCCCTCGACGAAACTCCCTTTTGGCCAAAACTCCCATGTTTCGCCATGAACAGTGACGAAACTCCTAGAGTTTCGTCAACTGTGATGTTTCGTCAGGCCCATTAGAGGTTTCGTCAAGCCTATATGATGTTTCGTCTACTGTTGGGCCTAGACTGCTATATAAACCACAACATGGTTTCACAGAAACCATGAGAGCATACCCTGAGAGTTTTACTTCAAACTTTGTGTGTATCTGTTTAAACCGTGTTCTCATCTAATCAATTGACTGTGATTCATTGGTTACGTTGCGTTGTTACTCTCTATGTTTGGTTTGGCATAGTCACGGGGATTCCGCACTCGTAACCGTGTTTGTGTAAATAAGTGATTTGGTTTCGTATTCGATCCTCAGAAATCAGGACCTACTGTTGGTGCATATGTCTGTCGACTTCGTCTTGTATCGAGTCTTGTGTCTAGATTGGATAGAATGAAGCTCGGTAGGATAGATAATTGGGATTTAGTGTGGTTGGACCATTTCGCACGAAATGGAAGCATCCATTACGCACGAAATAGACTTTGTCCATTTCGCACGAAATGGCATTTGCCCATTCCATGCGAAATGCCACATCTATAAATACCCGAGCCTTCATTTTGTTTGTAACAGTTCCGAATTCCAGAGCCGAAGTGCTGCTGACGTGTCGTTTGACCTGTAACGCTTTCAAATCAATAAACAAGACAATTAAAGAGTGAATCAAGCTGTAATCAAGTCTGTATCATTGAATTCCGCCTTTGATATGGATTAGAACTCTTCTGATAGACTCGTTTAGATCGAATCTCGATCCTACAAGTGGTATCAGAGCTCAGGAGGAAGAGTTCTTACCAAATCAACCTGATTTCATCATTATTCTGACTTCTACACCTTCTTTTTCAAAATTAACTAAGATTTTACGGTTAAAATGGATTGAATTTCACATATAACACATGTAATACTGTTTTAAACAATCCTTGAAAGAATCACACTTAAAATCAACCTAAATCTTGATCAATTTGACAAAAAACCGGCCGATTGGATGACATCAGCATGATTTCGTACGAAATGGAATTCCATTTCGCTTGAAATTGCCATTCTGTTTGAAAGAGACATCATTTCACACCAAAAGGTCATTCCGCACCAGAGGGTCATTTCGCACCAAAAAGTCATTTCGCACCAAAAAGTCTTCGCACCAAAGGATCATTTCACACCAAAGGCCATTTCACACCAAGTCATTTCGTTTGAGTGCCATTTCGTTTGAAACTTCATTTCGTTTGAACCTGCATTTTGCTTGAACTGTGAATTTGTGATTTTTCAAAAACCGAGACATGGAAGAAGAGTTTTACAACGCGTTTGCTACTACTCCAGCTGCCCCAGTCACTGCTGTAGAAACAATTGAAATCGAAAATGAAACTGGAACGTCTCAAAAACCTCCAAAGCTTATGTACATCGAAGATTTTAAAGGATGGAAAAATCGTTTTGAAAACTGGGTGTAAGCTTATAAATTTGATGCATGGTGTTCGTTAGATGTAGATTACGTTAAACCGAAAGATGAACGTGGGATTGAAAAACTTTAAGTGACTATTCAGCGGTTGAGAAATTGAAATACACCAGTGAAAAAATGATGATTAGTATTCTTCAACAAGCAGTAAAAGAAGATATCTTTGTTTTGTTTCAACATGAAGATACTGCTAGATCAATTTGGTTAGCGTTATGTAACAAGTTTAAGGGAAGCGCTGATATGATAAAAAAAACAAACGTGCATTACTAAAGAAATCATTTGGTATGTTTGTAGCTTTTAAAGATGAGACGACTAAGAAGACTATCGATAGATATTGTCATCTTGTTCAGGAAATGAGAAGATTGGAGATCAAGAAAGAAGACGATGAATGGGTTGATAAGCTTGCTGATGCACTACCACAGAATAAATGGGGAACATATTTGTTGATTTTGAAACATATGAGAAAATCTGAAAGTATGAATTTGAGTAAGTTCATTCAGAAGATTGAAGAACATGAATTGGATATTCAGAAAACTGCTATCATGAATAATCCAAATTCTCAACAAGATGTTAGTCTATACTACAGAGGAAGCAAATTTGAGACTACTCCGAGTCTGAAGATTAAGACTGCTTTCAGTGCTGATGGTTCTTCTGGAACAAATGTTAGCACTACAACTCAGAGTGGTGGATATTCGTCATCATATTCAATTTTTGATCCGAATTTTTCAACACCAAGTTCTCGATAATAGAATTCAACAAATCTGCAATGCAATGTTACATTGAATATACAAAATGGTCAAAATATCTCTCCAGAAATAGCTAAGCAACACATGGCATCACTTGTTACTATGTTAGAGTCGTATGAAAGCTTAGTTGCTGGACGAATTGGAAATCCGATGCTCACCAAAGAGGATTATGACCAGATTGATGCTGAAGAACTTGAGTTGATGGACATCAAGTGGTGTTTAGCCAGTGCTGTAAGAAGAGCAGAAAAATTTACACAAATCACCGGTAGAGATGATCTTCGTGATGTTGCTACATCTCTGTTAGGGTTTGACAAATCAAAGGTTACTTGCTTTCGTTGCAGAGAAAAGGGGCATTTTAAACGAGAATGTAAAAATAAAGAAGCAACCGGAAGACAAGATCCGTTTGGAAACAACGATTATCATCGAAAATCAATTTATCATCAGCTTGCTCAACAACCGTCATCATCCTGTGCTATTGAAGATGGGAAGAAGAAAGCTTATCTTGTTAATCAAGATGATGAAAAAATGGCAGAGGGCTTTAGCTGGGACAAATACGTTCCGGCTGATTCAACATTTGTTGCTCAAATCTTGGAAGAAGAAGCAGTCAAATCTAAGCCAAAAAGAACGAAGATTTTCAGATCATCAGAAAGTGATGAAGATAGTGATGATGAGGAAGAGTACATTAATAATGCTAGAAAAATCTTAGACTCATTCAGTTTTAATTTGTTTTTTGCAGATAAAATTGAGATGTTGAAAGAAAAAAAGGCTGCTCGTCTGAAGAGAGAATTGGAAGAATTGGAAGCAAGAAAGATTGCTGGAGAAAAGGCAAAAATGGAAGCCGAGAAAGAAAAAGTTGAAGAAAATTCGACAGAGAAGGTTGAAGATGAAGAGTGTGAAGTAAAAATAGAATTTGATGAAGAACCGATGATTGAAAAAATGATTGAGAAGGTGGTGGAGAAAATTGTTGAAGTGGAGAAAATTGTTGAAGTTGAAAAACTCGTCGAAGTTGAAAAAATCGTTGAAGTTGAAAAGATTGTCGAGGTCACGAAACCATGTCTGAAATGTTTGAAACCATGCAAACATTGTGAAGAAAAAGACAAGAAGTATAATGAGCTAGAAGAGTTGAAAGAAAAATTGTTGTTTGATATGAAGTATGTAAAAGAATCATATGATGTGCTGAACAGAACGATTGATAATTTGAACAAGACAAACCTAGAAATGGGAGCTGCTCAAACGATGATGAGTTCAACATTAATGACGAAGCAGAAAGTCATCAATGAGTATATTGTAGATTGTGCAAAGCTAAAGCAGGATTTGGAACTCGAAAAGATTGAAAATGAAAGAATCAAACGATTGCTGATGAGTTAAAAAGCTTGTGATTATTTGATTGACAGAGTTTATCCTACTGTTGCAGGTCTTGAAGCTTTTCAAGATAAAAAGACGGAAGAGGATACTGGTAAGAAACAAAGTGTCAAGTATAACAAGTGTCCGCCTCCGATCTGGGAAAGTTATTCTCCCAGAAAACCAAATGAGGAGCGATTAAAAAAGGCAGTCAACATAAAGTTAAAGTCTGAAACCATTGATGAGTTACCAGACAACATTGACGTCACATTCATAGCGTCTGACACTGATCATGAGTCTGAGTTATTAAAGAAAGTGGTCAATCAGGTGTTGGATATGGATGAAGAGTCAAAGTCGGAGTCTAAATCTGAAAGTTCAAGTTCATCAGACAAGAGTCCGAGTTCACCGGTCAAACGGGTTTACAATAAAGAATTTCTGATGTCGAAAAATAATTTGAAAGACGAAACATTTAAAGTGGCATATACTTTGAATGATTCTGACAAATTATTTTCTGATGAAGAATTTCCAATAAGAGGTGTTAAAACTAAAATGATTAACAAGGTTTTCAAACTAACAGAAATTAACATTTCTGAAATAAAAGGTGTAAATCTTGCTGAGAAACCTAAACCTTACACCTCAAGAGTTCAACAAAGGTTAAACAAGAAAAAGGGTTACAGTTCTGGTTTGGGTTATCGAAAGAAACCAAACCATAAAAGAAATTTCAAAAAGAAGGGATTGGGTTTCATTCCTCCAGAAAATCATAAAAATGAGAAAACTTATAAATCAAAAACTAAATTTGTTTCAGGTACAAGTTCAGTAGAAGAAGAGAAGAAACCATTCTAGAGACAGACAAACAAAGAGTTTCTTGCTGAAAGAAAGAAGAATATATTGAAAGAATCTGAACAAAGGGTTCAAAGAAGAACATGTTTCAAATGCCAAGAAGTTGGACACATAGCTTGGAATTGCCCCAAGTCCACTTCTACAAAACAGGGAGTTACTTCTAACTCAAAGTTGAAAAAGAAATGTGTTGATGAAAAGAAACAACCAACAGAAAGTTTCAAAGAGTTCATAAATTCAACTTTCGAAATTGGTGAAAGTTCGAAACGTTTTTACAAAAGCAAAGTTGATTTGAACAAACAAAAATGGGTTGTTAAATCTAAAACTAGTTCTGACAATGAATCTGACTCGTCAAAGTCAGAGGAGTCATTTGTTGAGAAAAATGATGAGAATTCCGTTCCAGAAATGAATGAAGAAAACTTTCCGTTATTGATTAGAGAAAACCTGAAATCCAAAGTTGGAAAGGTTGAGATTTCAGATCAATTCTTCTCTGGTAAGGAAGAATTTGATGCTGAAAAGGAGTTTAATGGAAATGTGAAATATATTTTTGGGAAGATGGTTGATGGGAAGGTGAAAGGAGCAAAAGAATTTTATGAATCAAAGAGATGGAGAACACCCAAGACTGGTCAGGCTTGGGTGACAGCATTTTCTACTTAAAATCCTGACTTGCCGGAGCTCCCAAGATGGTAATCGTGGAGCATGAATCGGCATCATTCTTAAAAAAATGTTGTTGTGAAAAACTTAAAAATTGTTAAAATTTACAAGTAAGGATTTTCTGGAACTCCCAGGTTGGTAATTGTGGAGTATGAATCGGCATCTTTCTCGATATTTCGACCTACAAGTGGTTATATTCTTAATATTGTCATATTTTAATTTTCAAATAGTATGGTTGAACCTACAAGTAGTTGAAAGGGTTTTCACCGACAAGTGGTTAATCAAGATCATTAAGTTGAACTTGGGTTAACTTTCATACAAGTGATTGAAAAAACAATGTGATGATCATAACCCCAATCTTACAAGTGAAATCAACAAAACTTATTTTCCGGAAAAAACCATTTTGATTAAAACAAACTTAAGTGTTTTGAAATCATAATGTGAAAATAGTTTGTTGTCAGGGGGAGTTCTGATTGTTTATGCCAGGTGAATGGCGAATTGAAGCAATTCATAACAGTTGTCAATTTACTTGTACAGTTGTTTTCAAATTTTCCCAGAAAATTGAAACATATTTTGATTTTAGGGGGAGTAAAATTTTTTAGAAATTTCAAAAATTTGAAAAATCCAAAAACATGATAAAATCTAAAAATCCAAAAACATTGAAAAAATTCAAAATGAGTTTTGTTGTGAAAAAGAGGAAATGATAGTACATCAGTGGACTATCATAACACGCTAAAGAATTGGAGAGTCAAATGTGATAAACGGTCTCACTGATGATGTGCCAGTAGTGTCACACCCCGACCACGTAAAACAACAAAACATGGCGGAAACATCGGGGAGTGTTGTAACAGAATCATTGTTTCATAACACATGGAAATTTAAATATTGTTTTATTAAATACACGAGTTACAATGTCTTGACAATCAAAGAAACATAACATAAATAACTAGTCTTGCATCTTTTATTGTCACTAAGGCCCATGTCCGCCTAAGTGTATCTTGATCAATCCTATGCTTCTTTTCCTGAAACACATGTGAAAATAGGTACATCAGCATAAAAATGCCTGTGAGATACATATGTTTTGTGAAAATAAGATTCATGACTTCTGTTTAAGAAAATGTTTAGTCATGAACCTTGTAATTTGCTTTGACTTTGTAAATCATTTGAAAAACAATAAGTTCAGATGATACGTATAAATAAGAGAATAATGCATGGTTAAATGAATAACCATGTAAAATGAGTTTGTATAAGTTAAGTTGTTTGTAAAACAATGTATTGTGAAAAGTATGTTATTTGTATAAAATGTTATATGTCATAAACTAAAATGATTCAAATAACGCTACGATATGTAGTACCATACCAACACTTATATATAGGAAGTACCAGCGGCGTATCCACCATGCTTGTATCATATTACACACGCCTCGTTACTTAATCACTTACTCAAACCAAACCAACAATGTAAGATGTCTATGTTTAAACCAACTTCCAAATGTATTGAAATAATATGTTAAAATGTTTATGTCAAGATGTAAATCATGTAATGTATAACCAATGTCAAAAGTGTTTATGTGTCAAATGTAAACCATGTAATGTGTAACCAAAATGATATGTATGGCTAGTGAAAATGCATCAACTAAACCATAGATGAAATGCACAAGAACATAGTATTGAAGTAAAACTTGGTTTAAATCAAAGCTATGTTTTGTGGAAATGCATGCTATACTGATACGAACATCTATGCGGTGTTGTGAAAATGCATACATCCAAGCCTTGAGACTGCGTCGATAAACCCTTAAACAACTTAAAGGTTTATCTAAATTATGTATATTGAATTCGGTCATTCCTTCCAATCCAAACAAACCCATGATTTCAGGAACGGGAGTTGTCAATTCCTATGGTACCACTACCTACTAACGAACGGCGTAGCTAATGTTAATGAATGTATTGTTCCATTGTAAACAACCCAAATGTCATAACAAAATGTAAGCATGTGATGAAAACATCTGTACTAAGTATGCAACAAATGAACATACATAGCATGTGATGTGATGTGAAACGATGTACTAAGTATGAACTAAATGAACATACATAGCATAAAATGTAATGTAAAACACTGAAATCATGTACTATAATTGTACTAAAAAACATAGCAAGTATATGATGTGAAAACAGGAAAGCATGAAAGTAACAAGTAGGCACATGTGTTTCACCCCAAAACAGTTTGGAAAACAGTAAAAGAGGGGTCTATGTACTCACTTGAGATTACTCAGAAGTCCTGGAGTGACAACCAAACAATGATAGAGATCACGGAATCAAACGGCACCTAATATAGGTAACTATGTTAATAAACCGGACCTAAATCGGAAGATCTGATAGAATGAGGGTTCGTAAACCAAACGAGTATAGAGACTCGTGTCATATGGTTTAACAAAGCCTACCTACTAAATGAAACCTTAATCTAAGAGATTTCGACCCATTACGACCCGTTTAGGTAGCTTATGCTATTTTAACGCGTCGTTTGCGTGAAACGCGTTCGGACCGCCTAACTAGTCCTATGACAAGTGTTATATGCCTAAACATGTTACATAATCAGTTATGTGACAAAAGTTTAGGTTACATATGCTTAATTACCAATTATACATGAAAAGGGTATTCTGGTAATTTACCTAAGGCATATAAACTACCTATCATACAACTACTCAAACGATGTGACCATAAGGTATAACCTCGGAAGGTTATTCCCTATATACTATGGTCACCTAATGTATTTGGTCGGATCCTAATGATCGACCAAACTGGGTCGGGTTCGAAAGTATAAGCGATTTATTAGATCGCTTACCCTTACGACCCTGAACAACGTGGAAATCAGTAGGCATAGTCACAAGGGACTATAACCATCGTGATTACAATCACGTTGCGAAGTTCAAACGAACTTCGCATTGACCATAAGCTGGTCAACGCTGAAAGTCAAATAAAGTTTGACTTTCGGACTCGAAAAGCAATAAAAGAACGAAAGAATACTTACGAAGGGTTCCCGAATGCTAATCTAGATCGAAATAACTCAGGTATGAAAGAAAGGTTCCAACTTAGAGTCTTTAAGATCAGATTCTAGTGGTTTTGAAGCAATGGGGGGTGGGGTATTTATAGTTTTCGGGTAACCGTTAAGATCGTTTCATGGAAACCGTGCTCGAATCCCACCCGTACATGTGTTGGAATGTTATGGTGACTAAAAATGAGTTCTTATCTGCTGACTAAGCATGTGTGAGTGTGTGGTTGTGGATTAAACAGCTGCAATCCGCTGTTAAATGCAGTTAATCTGGTCAGGAAGGCTGACGCGGCCCGCTTCAGGATGCACATAAACTCAGGTGGGCCGCCTGGACTTGTCAGATCAGACTTAAGTTTCAGAAATGACAGTTTTAGTCCCTGCACGTGTTTAAGGCCATTTCCGACACTTCTAAGGCCCGTAAAGCCAACTTTAAGGCCCTAAAATGATGCCTAAACATTGTGGACATGATACATGCTCAAAAATATGCCGGATGGTGGTTCGTTTGGTCGTACGAACGCGATGTTCGCTTAATTACGACGGAATGCGCACAAGCGCGAAAAACGATCCAAATGACGCGACGAATGGATTTTTCTTATGCCGAACACTAAAATAAAATATTTTAGTGCTTACATAAATTTTTGGATGTCCGGATGTATTCAGAACGTAAGGTATGCGCGAAAATGCAAACTTGTGCACTTTTTGACACTTTTAGTCCCTGAATGACCCAAAAGTTTATTTTAGCACATCGAACCCCTTAAAGCCTATTTCTAAGCTATGTAGAGGATATTTAAGGTGTGTTTAACTTATGGTCATGTTCCGGAATGTCTGTTACAGTTGAAATTGGCATACTTTCGCAGTTTGTCAAGTTTAGTCCCTGTAAGCGAATTAGCTTGTTTTTGTCATACAAAAGCCTTCAAAACTTATTTCTAAGTTATGTAAAGGTTATTTAAGGTATGTTAAGCCTATGTCACTATTCCGGAGTGTTTGTTGCATTAAACTGGTTATATTTACGCATCGGTGCGCGTATAACCTTCCAGAAAGCGATTTAGAGTTTGGAATTGAACAAAAATTGATATGTGCAAATGATACACATATTTTTACAAATCCCAAGTATGAAATATAATATTTCATTGGTTCGGTATTTGTTTGATGGCCGTGGAGGCACAGGTGTTACAGTCTCCCCTACTTTAGGAAATTTCGTCCCGAAATTTATTTAGAGGAAACTCGTGAGAGTTTAAAACATGAAGTTGAAAAGATCGAACAACATTGGTTAGGGTTCTGAACTTCTAGTAACTTTAATAACATCATGCTTGCAATGTAA
The DNA here is from genome assembly GCA_030545235.1 of Helianthus tuberosus. Classification (NCBI taxonomy): domain Eukaryota; kingdom Viridiplantae; phylum Streptophyta; class Magnoliopsida; order Asterales; family Asteraceae; genus Helianthus; species Helianthus tuberosus. The sequence continues at coordinate 140,982,658 of CM060424.1, forward strand.
GAGGGATACTTATATACAAGTATATGAAGCGTCATTGGTGCGTCCACCGTACCTCCATTACGTCGTTCTCATTTTGTTATTGTTGTCACTATCGGTTCTTACACATAATAAACCTTACTGGGTTTCTGTGCACTAAATTTCATAATTATGTACGCGTCCATAATTAGACAATTCCTTGCACAGTTCACACAGTCTATTTTATAATGTGTAGTGTAAAACCAAGTGAACAAACCTGTGATGAGTGTGACTAGACCACCATGGGGTCCCTTTAATCAATAAATGATTTTAATAGACAACCAAGGAGTCTTTTCAGCTTATATCATCACATGTCATTCTTAACCAGATTTTTGAATCAATCTTTTTTACTAGACCTCTAAAAGGGTCTCTTATGAATCATGGAGTGGTACTATATAATCCAAGGGTCTTAACTATTACATAGAAGCCCATTAAGGATTTAAGGTAGTACCTTTTGACTATCCTGTTATGAATCCCTCATATGGAGATATGAAAGATTCTGCGAGGATTTGGATAACGAATATCCAGAGTATACAAAAACACACAAAAAATGCATAAAAGAAAACATAAGATGAATAAACACATAGTCACATAACCACAAAGATTGTTTATCTAGATCTTTAATTTGTTGATTTGTTTTGCTAACAGAGCACATGTATTTAAAGCACACTAGGAATCCATTCCTTGGATTTCATTTGGTACTTTAAACATTATCAAGAATCTAACTATAAAGATAGAAAGATTCAAAAAGAAAATTCGATTTCGATTATTAGGAACCGAAGTGTTCGAATTAAGGTACATAAGGAATCCAATTAAGGACTCTGATTTGTATGACAATTATCCACAAGGATCTAATTGTGAAAATAAAAAGATCCCATATGGATTTTAGAAGCTGAAGATGTTTTGAAACCTTGTACTGGATGTGCTTATGTCAAAACATGAAGTAAGAATGCTTATGAAGTTGAGATGCTAGATATGCCAAGGCGACATATGAAGCAAAATTTGAAAGTTAAGTCAATGTATGTGGAAAATATTTTTGAAAACTATGCATGGGGTTAAAAATGTGTTCAATGTTTTTGAAACCTTATATATAATACATTTGAAATTATAAAGTAGGTGTACTAGGTAAGTATATTTATAAAAATGTTTTAAAATCATGCGAGATGAATTTTAAAATTATGTATAAGGTTTTTGAAAAACATGAATGATGCTTTTCGAAATCATGCACTTTATAAGAAAATGTAATGTGTTAATATTGCCTTCAGACTATATGAAATATTTTGAAATTAGGAAGGTTGGTTTTGATAACATGGCCAATGTTTTAGAAATAACATAGACATTGTATTTAGAAAAATTGTTTTCAAACTATATGAAATGTTTTGTGATCATGAAGATTGTTTTTGAAATACTTGTACTGTGTATGTTGAAAAAAATCACTACGTAATGGGTATGAGTTTTGAAAATACCCTTAGTTATCTATTCAAGGATTCAAAGGCACTGATGTACAGAAACATGATTACTCATAATGTCACTTTATTTTCTGTACTTCGTATCTTAGAATGAAACGAGTACTTAAAATTTTTTGGGGGAATCATGAGCGATCATTTGAAAGAGAGAATCACAAGAGTAGTTTGTAAGGAGTATAGTTCCTTAATGTAGGTATCATAGGGAAATGCCATACACACATGTAACTACGCTTGTACATCAGAATTTGTGAACAATAATTTATTTATGAACAAAACAGATTGTTTCACATTACAAGAAAATAAAAGAAACAAAGGCATAAGACAGCAACATCCTTTGTTCAGCCAATTGCTCATCCACGGGTTGGATTTGCACTGACAATCTTCGGCCAGTTGTTCCTGTAATGGCTCGTATCGCCACAGTTGTAGGACGATCCAGGCAGAAAGCGAGCTTGAGTAGGGTTGACTTGGGGTTGATTTGGACCACCTTGGTTCGGGTTACATCGACAAGCACTTGCCAGGTGACCAACTCGCCCACATGATACACACAGACGACACTGTAAGTGAGCTTGGTGATGCCCATTACATTTGTCGCACATTGGTGCCGTTCCCTTGTATTGCTTCTTAGCAGGTGGTGTTGCCACCCGGATGGGTCCTGTTTGATTTGGTACTGCTGCAACACAAACTTTTGCTGTATGACCTTTACGTCCACAAATTTGGCATTCATGGCACTTCACATTAGCATGATGATGAAGGTTACATTGGTTGCACAAGGGTGAAGTTCCATTGTATGGCTTCCTAGCTGGTGGCCTTGCCACATGGCTAGGTCCCACTTGATTAGGTGTAACCGCTGCGGGTTTCCTTGAAGCCTTACGCTTCCTTGATTTTGGTGCAGGCTTGACTTCTGCTTCCTTTGGTGACTCTTGAGTGGCTTCATTGTTGAGACGAGAGGCTTCATTGTTGAGACGAGACATGGCAATTCCTAAATCCACAGACTTCAGAATCACTTCGCCTATTTGTTGGGCAAATTTAGCTGTTTTCTCGGACATTTGACCGTCGCTGAGAGGAAGAGACATTCTAGAAGAAAATGAAAGACATAGGAAGAAACAAGTGAAAGGTTTATTGGATAATCAATACAGAATGGTAACGAATGAAAATTGCGATCATTTGTTTGTTACCTAAGGCAAACAAATGAGACGGTGACTAATCAAAGTAAATGGGTCAAAAATAATGTATCGCGAAGACATGCTTGCCTATAAGTGAACACTCATCCCAAGAATTCCCAGGTAAGCACAACTGGTCTCGCGTCTGATGAGATGTATACGAAGTGCTTGCCTAGACAGAAAACCCAGAATACAGGCATTCACCCTTCCAGTTTGCACGTGTTCACATTATTTAAAACCCAAAACCTTGACGAGGTTTTGAAAACTCAAAGGGGTTGAAAACCATATAATAGAGAGTTCAAAACCTTACAATAGAGGGTTCAAAACCTAGAAATCAATCATCCTAGAACAGATGATTAGTTTTCAAAGCGGTTTTGAAATTTGTGTTCTTGTTGTGGTTGTCGCCTAAGGATAGGTGACAGTATTGTTTTACGACTAAACGCAAGTAAACTCGCGTTAGGGTCCTAGGAAGGTTATAGACTAGGTCAAAGCATTACTAAATAACCTAATTCCCTATAACCATGAGCTCTGATACCAACTTTTCTGTCACACCCCGACCACGTAAAACAACAAAACATGGCGGAAACATCGGGGAGTGTTGTAACAGAATCATTGTTTCATAACACATGGAAATTTAAATATTGTTTTATTAAATACACGAGTTACAATGTCTTGAAAATCAAAGAAACATAACATAAATAACTAGTCTTGCATCTTTTATTGTCACTAAGGCCCATGTCCGCCTAAGTGTATCTTGATCAATCCTATGCTTCTTTTCCTGAAACACATGTGAAAATAGGTACATCAGCATAAAAATGCCTGTGAGATACATATGTTTTGTGAAAATAAGATTCATGACTTCTGTTTAAGAAAATGTTTAGTCATGAACCTTGTAATTTGCTTTGTCTTTGTAAATCATTTGAAAAACAATAAGTTCAGATGATACGTATAAATAAGAGAATAATGCATGGTTAAATGAATAACCATGTAAAATGAGTTTGTATAAGTTAAGTTGTTTGTAAAACAATGTATTGTGAAAAGTATGTTATTTGTATAAAATGTTATATGTCATAAACTAAAATGATTCAAATAACGCTACGATATGTAGTACCATACCAACAGAGCCGTCCCCGAGAATAATAAAAAACTTTTGGGCCTCGTGCGAGATAAAAAAGTTTGGCCCCTTTCTATAATATAAACTTATCATTTCATATATACAAAAACCACGATGCAACGATAATTGATTAATTGTTATAAAATAAACAAAACAATACTAGTGTAGCTAAATGATCGAACTAACGTACTTAAGCAAATCGTGAGGCTCTCCTAGCGTTTTTGGAAGCAAAGCTCTCGATCAAGTCTTTATATTCCATACCTTCTAAAATTTCGTTTTCAAGAGATATCATCGCCAATCCATTAAGTCTTTCTTGGGACATTGACGATCGCAAATAAGACTTCAACAACTTCAATTTAGAAAAGCTTCTCTCTGCCGATGCCACCGTTACCGGAAGTGTCAAAAGCACATGATATGCATTTATAGCATTAGGACAATGACTGAGCCGCATGATATCATTTAAAGCATCGATAAGGCTAACAATGTGACTCGGTAAGAAGGTCTTGATCAACTTTAACTCCAAATAAAGTTCTTTAGCATCAACGTCCGATTCTTCTTTATATTTTAATGCATCTTGAAGACGATAACAACGAGCTTTAAGATCTTGTTCATCTAGTGTCTTCAATTTTTTAGGAAACAAAAACCCAAATATTTTTTCGAATTTTTGGTATTGATCGAATCTTGTTTCAAGAGAACTTATAGCTTGATCAACAATACATAGAAAGTAGTTGACTTTAAAATCATCATCGAGCGAAAATATAACTTCTTCTACACTTGAATTCTCATCAAACTGTTTTTTCCTACGTATCACACGTTTTTTAGGGAATTCCGCATTAATACCTAATTCATTGGCAATTTCTATAGCTTCATCAATCGCCTTAGAAAACCCCACTTCTCTATAAGTTTTGAAGTATTTAATCAATTTGTCAACTTCATCAATAGCAACATCAAGAACCACATCCTTTGATTGCAACTTTTTGCTCACGACATTCACATTTGATAATATTTCATACCAAATGACGATTTGTACCAAAAATTCATAGTCACCAACCTCATGCTTTTCAAGTGATCTAGCTTCGCTTTGAATTTTAGCATCTTTATCCGAGACACTAACTTCTTTCAAAGCTTTTCTTACTTCTACAAGTTGAGTTCTAATAGGCTTAATACTATCTACACGACTTTCCCAACGAGTAACAGACAATGACTTAACAGTCAATCCTTTAACATTGTCTTTCAAAATTTGCCACCTATTAATAGAATTGGCAAAGATAGTATATATACGTTGTATTGTTCCAAAAAATACCCTAGACTTAGTAATCGTGTTTGCCATGTCACACAACACAAGATTAAGACTATGACAACCACAAGCACTATACAAAGCTCTAGGATTTTTTTTCTAGAAATCTACTTTGAACTCCACTACGTTTTCCTTTCATGTTCGCTCCATTATCATAGCCTTGACCGCGCATATCAGCAATATCAAGACCTATAGACTCTAATTCCTTAGATGTAACATCAAAAAGCCCCTTACCCGTGGTATCATCAACAACCAAAAAACCTAAAAACGATTCCTCAACTGTCACAGAATTAGAGTTAAAATTCACATACCTCACAATTATGGACATTTGCTCTTGGTGACTTATATCAGGCGTGCAATCGAGTATAATGGAGTAATACTTTGCTTGTTTTATCCTTTTGATGATTTCTGTTTTAACTTGATCAGCTAATAATTGTATCAACTCGTTTTGGATATTGTGCCCAAGATAATGTATATGAAGTTCATCGTTCAAAATACGCCGCACGTGTTCTTTCATAATCGGATCAAACTCTTCCAACATCTCAACCAATCCCAAAAAGTTTCCATTGCTTTTTTGATACAACTTCTCATTTGACCCACGAAAAGCTAAGCCATGTTTAGCAAGAAATTTCACAAGAGCAATAATCCTAAAAATCACTTCTTTCCAATAATCTTTTTCTTTTTTGAAATGCTCATATGCTTCTTTGTCAATTGTTTCATTGCTATCCAACCTTTGACGCATTTCATACCATTGATGCATATGCTTGAGATGTTCAAAGCTAACTTCATGTTCTTTAAGACCTTGAGAAGCATGCTTCCAATCTGAATAACCTTCATTATCCAACCCGCCTTTCTTATACCCTTGTCTAAAAAGTTTACAACAAAAACAAAAGACTTTATCAAGCTCTTTCGAATACACTAGCCATTCTCTATCGCACGTCTCCCTGTTTGATAGAATTCTATTATACATGAATTTAGAAAATCGTCTTCCAACATTATCCACGGGACCCTTATCAATAGTCAAATCTCTTTTTGGACCTTTCATAACCAATTCATTAATCAAGTTCGGATTAAGCTTATCCCAATTTCTAGGGTCAAAAATATCTATACCAGGATTAACACTAGCATCATGTTCACCCACATTAGCTTCATCTGCATTAACATTAACATTAACATCATCTTCACCCGCATTATCTTCATCCACGTTAACATTAACATCATCTTCGCCCAAATTAGTTTCATCCACATTAACACCCGCATTATCTTCACCCACATTAACATCTACATTATCTTCTTCAACATTAGAACTAGAACTTTGAGGTAGTTTTGAGAAAAACTTGAGTATACGCCCTTTGTCGGCCTTTGCTTTTTCTTCCTCTAGCTTCTTCTTTTTACGTTTTTGACTACCGGATAGGTATTTGTATTTAGGAACGGGTGGCATAATTTCTAGACAAAAAAAAATAAATAAAAGAAAATCAAAGTTTAGAACTAGTAATTTTCATCTAACCCTAAACCTAAACAATAAACAATTATACATCAAAGTCTCAAAAGATTCAATCATTTAATTTCAAACATCAAAGATTCATAGTTCATCTAGGTCTAAATCAATAAATCTAAACAACAAAGATTCAAGGTTTCATCTAATGTAATTGACTAATTATATAAATCTAAACATAAAAATAAAAAATACATTCTATTAATCGATTTTATAATTGAAAAATACATACCTCAAATGAAATCTTGAATATTATTTAATTATGTGGGATAGAATATAGATGATTGGATGATGATGAAAAAACTCAAATATCTGGAACTTTTGTACGTAATACGAACCAGGATCACAGGAGTTTGGAAGGTGTTTTTTTTTTTTTTTTTTTTTTTTTTTGAGTGCAAAAGCCCCACACGTACAAAGAGAATTAGGGATAAGTTGCAATTGGAATTTGGGCCTTTTACTTCAGATTTGGGCCTTAATGTTCAGTGTTTTAGGCTTGTTATTATATATACATAACATAATAGTTATAAATCTGCCGGGCCCCTAACATCTTTGGGCCTTGTGCGACTGCCCAGCTTGGCCAGCCCAAGAGCCGCCTCTGCATACCAACACTTATATATAGGAAGTACCAGCGGCGTATCCACCATGCTTGTATCATATTACACACGCCTCGTTACTTAATCACTTACTCAAACCAAACCAACAATGTAAGATGTCTATGTTTAAACCAACTTCCAAATGTATTGAAATAATATGTTAAAATGTTTATGTCAAGATGTAAATCATGTAATGTATAACCAATGTCAAAAGTGTTTATGTGTCAAATGTAAACCATGTAATGTGTAACCAAAATGATATGTATGGCTAGTGAAAATGCATCAACTAAACCATAGATGAAATGCACAAGAACATAGTATTGAAGTAAAACTTGGTTTAAATCAAAGCTATGTTTGTGGAAATGCATGCTATACTGATACGAACATCTATGCGGTGTTGTGAAAATGCATACATCCAAGCCTTGAGACTGCGGCGATAAACCCTTAAACAACTTAAAGGTTTATCTAAATTATGTATATCGAATTCGGTCATTCCTTCCAATCCAAACAAACCCATGATTTCAGGAACGGGAGTTGTCAATTCCTATGGTACCACTACCTACTAACGAACGGCGTAGCTAATGTTAATGAATGTATTGTTCCATTGTAAACAACCCAAATGTCATAACAAAATGTAAGCATGTGATGAAAACATCTGTACTAAGTATGCAACAAATGAACATACATAGCATGTGATGTGAAACGATGTACTAAGTATGAACTAAATGAACATACATAGCATAAAATGTAATGTAAAACACTGAAATCATGTACTATAATTGTACTAATAAACATAGCAAGTATATGATGTGAAAACAGGAAAGCATGAAAGTAACAAGTAGGCACATGTGTTTCACCCCAAAACAGTTTGGAAAACAGTAAAAGAGGGGTCTATGTACTCACTTGAGATTACTCAGAAGTCCTGGAGTGACAACCAAACAATGATAGAGATCACGGAATCAAACGGCACCTAATATAGGTAACTATGTTAATAAACCGGACCTAAATCGGAAGATCTGATAGAATGAGGGTTCGTAAACCAAACGAGTATAGAGACTCGTGTCATATGGTTTAACAAAGCCTACCTACTAAATGAAACCTTAATCTAGGAGATTTTGACCCATTACGACCCGTTTAGGTAGCTTATGCTATTTTAACGCGTCGTTTGCGTGAAACGCGTTCGGACCGCCTAACTAGTCCTATGACAAGTGTTATATGCCTAAACATGTTACATAATCAGTTATGTGACAAAAGTTTAGGTTACATATGCTTAATTACCAATTATACATGAAAAGGGTATTCTGGTAATTTACCTAAGGCATATAAACTACCTATCATACAACTACTCAAACGATGTGACCATAAGGTATAACCTCGGAAGGTTATTCCCTATATACTATGGTCACCTAATGTATTTGGTCGGATCCTAATGATCGACCAAACTGGTTCGGGTTCGAAAGTATAAGCGATTTATTAGATCGCTTACCCTTACGACCCTGAACAACGTGGAAATCAGTAGGCATAGTCACAAGGGACTATAACCATCGTGATTACAATCACGTTGCGAAGTTCAAACGAACTTCGCATTGACCATAAGCTGGTCAACGCTGAAAGTCAAACAAAGTTTGACTTTCGGACTCGAAAAGCAATAAAAGAACGAAAGAATACTTACGAAGGGCCCCCGAATGCTAATCTAGATCGAAATAACTCAGGTATGAAACAAAGGTTCCAACTTAGAGTCTTTAAGATCAGATTCTAGTGGTTTTGAAGCAATGGGGGTGGGGTATTTATAGTTTTCGGGTAACCGTTAAGATCGTTTCATGGAAACCGTGCTCGAATCCCACCCGTACATGTGTTGGAATGTTATGGTGACTAAAAATGAGTTCTTATCTGCTGACTAAGCATGTGTGAGTGTGTGGTTGTGGATTAAACAGCTGGAATCTGCTGTTAAATGCAGTTAATCTGGTCAGGAAGGCTGACGCGGCCCGCTTCAGGATGCACATAAACTCAGGCGGGCCGCCTGGACTTGTCATATCAGACTTAAGTTTCATAAATGACAGTTTTAGTCCATGCACGTGTTTAAGGCCATTTTCGACACTTCTAAGGCCCGTAAAGCCAACTTTAAGGCCCTAAAATGATGCCTAAACATTGTGGACATGATACATGCTCAAAAATATGCCGGATGTTAGTTCGTTTGGTCGTACGAACGCGATGTTCGCTTAATTACGACGGAATGCGCACAAGCGCGAAAAACGATCCAAATGACGCAACGAATGGATTTTTCTTATGCCGAACACTAAAATAAAATATTTTAGTGCTTACATAAATTTTTGGATGTCCGGATGTATTCAGAACGTAAGGTATGCGCGAAAATGCAAACTTGTGCACTTTTGGACACTTTTAGTCCCTGAATGACCCAAAAGTTTATTTTAGCACACCGAACCCCTTAAAGCCTATTTCTAAGCTATGTAGAGGATATTTAAGGTGTGTTTAACTTATGGTCATGTTCCAGAATGTCTGTTACAGTTGAAATTGGCATACTTTCGCAGTTTGTCAAGTTTAGTCCCTATAAGCGAATTAGCTTGTTTTTGTCATACAAAAGCCTTCAAAACTTATTTCTAAGTTATGTAAAGGTTATTTAAGGTATGTTAAGCCTATGTCACTATTCCGGAGTGTTTGTTGCATTAAACTGGTTATATTTATGCATCGGTGCGCGTATAACCTTCTAGAAAGCGATTTAGAGTTTGGAATTGAACAAAAATTGATATGTGCAAATGATACACATATTTTTACAAATCCCAAGTATGAAATATAATATTTCATTGGTTCGGTATTTGTTTAATGGCCGTGGAGGCACAGGTGTTACAGTCTCCCCTACTTTAGGAAATTTCGTCCCGAAATTTATTTAGAGGAAACTCGTGAGAGTTTAAAACATGAAGTTGAAAAGATCGAACAACATTGGTTAGGGTTCTGAACTTCTAGTAACTTTAATAACATCATGCTTTCAATGTAAGAGGGATACTTATATACAAGTATATGAAGCGTCATTGGTGCGTCCACCGTACCTCCATTACGTCGTTCTCATTTTGTTATTGTTGTCACTATCGGTTCTTACACATAATAAACCTTACTGGGTTTCTGTGCACTAAATTTCATAATTATGTACGCGTCCATAATTAGACAATTCCTTGCACAGTTCACACAGTCTATTTTATAATGTGTAGTGTAAAACCAAATGAACAAACCTGTGATGAGTGTGACTAGACCACCATGGGGTCCCTTTAATCAATAAATGGTTTTAATAGACAACCAAGGAGTCTTTTCAGCTTATATCATCACATGTCATTCTTAACCAGATTTTTGAATCAATCTTTTTTACTAGACCTCTAAAAGGGTCTCTTATGAATCATGGAGTGGTACTATATAATCCAAGGGTCTTAACTATTACATAGAAGCCCATTAAGGATTTAAGGTAGTACCTTTTGACTATCCTGTTATGAATCCCTCATATGGAGATATGAAAGATTCTGCGAGGATTTGGATAACGAATATCCAGAGTATACAAAAACACACAAAAAATGCATAAAAGAAAACATAAGATGAATAAACACATAGTCACATAACCACAAAGATTGTTTATCTAGATCTTTAATTTGTTGATTTGTTTTGCTAACAGAGCACATGTATTTAAAGCACACTAGGAATCCATTCCTTGGATTTCATTTGGTACTTTAAACATTATCAAGAATCTAACTATAAAGATAGAAAGATTCAAAAAGAAAATTCGATTTCGATTATTAGGAACCGAAGTGTTCGAATTAAGGTACATAAGGAATCCAATTAAGGACTCTGATTTGTATGACAATTATCCACAAGGATCTAATTGTGAAAATAAAAAGATCCCATATGGATTTTAGAAGCTGAAGATGTTTTGAAACCTTGTACTGGATGTGCTTATGTCAAAACATGAAGTAAGAATGCTTATGAAGTTGAGATGCTAGATATGCCAAGGCGACATATGAAGCGAAATTTGAAAGTTAAGTCAATGTATGTGGAAAATATTTTTGAAAACTATGCATGGGGTTAAAAATGTGTTCAATGTTTTTGAAACCTTATATATAATACATTTGAAATTATAAAGTAGGTGTACTAGGTAAGTATATTTATAAAAATGTTTTAAAATCATGCGAGATGAATTTTAAAATTATGTATAAGGTTTTTGAAAAACATGAATGATGCTTTTCGAAATCATGCACTTGATAAGAAAATGTACTGTGTTAATATTGCCTTCAGACTATATGAAATATTTTGAAATTAGGAAGGTTGGTTTTGATAACATGGCCAATGTTTTTGAAATAACATAGACATTGTATTTAGAAAAATTGTTTTCAAACTATATGAAATGTTTTGAGATCATGAAGATTGTTTTTGAAATACTTGTACTGTGTATGTTGAAAAAAATCACTACGTAATGGGTATGAGTTTTGAAAATACCCTTAGTTATCTATCCATGGATTCAAAGGCACTGATGTGCAGAAACATGATTACTCATAATGTCACTTTATTTTCTGTACTTCGTATCTTAGAATGAAACGAGTACTTAAAATTTTTTGGGGGAATCATGAGCGATCATTTGAAAGAGAGAATCACAAGAGTAGTTTGTAAGGAGTATAGTTCCTTAATGTAGGTATCATAGGGAAATGCCATACACACATGTAACTACGCTTGTACATCAGAATTTGTGAACAATAATTTATTTATGAACAAAACAGATTGTTTCACATTACAAGAAAATAAAAGAAACAAAGGCATAAGACAGCAACATCCTTTGTTCAGCCAATTGCTCATCCACGGGTTGGATTTGCACTGACAATCTTCGGGCAGTTGTTCCTGTAATGGCTCGTATCGCCACAGTTGTAGCACGATCCAGGCGGAAAGCTAGCTTGAGTAGGGTTGACTTGGGGTTGATTTGGACCACCTTGGTTCGGGTTACATCGACAAGCACTTGCCAGGTGACCAACTCGCCCACATGATACACACAGACGACACTGTAAGTGAGCTTGGTGATGCCCATTACATTTGTCGCATATTGGTGTCGTTCCCTTGTATTGCTTCTTAGCAGGTGGTGTTGCCACCCGGATGGGTCCTGTTTGATTTGGTACTGCTGCAACACAAACTTTTGCTGTATGACCTTTACGTCCACAAATTTGGCATTCACGGCACTTCACATTAGCATGATGATGAAGGTTACATTGGTTGCACAAGGGTGAAGTTCCATTGTATGGCTTCCTAGCTGGTGGCCTTGCCACATGGCTAGGTCCCGCTTGATTAGGTGTAACCGCTGCGGGTTTCCTTGAAGCCTTACGCTTCCTTGATTTTGGTGCAGGCTTGACTTCTGCTTCCTTTGGTGACTCTTGAGTGGCTTCATTGTTGAGACGAGAGGCTTCATTGTTGAGACGAGACATGGCAATGCCTAAATCCACAGACTTCAGAATCACTTCGCCTATTTGTTGGGCAAATTTAGCTGTTTGCTCGGACATTTGACCGTCGTTGAGAGGAAGAGACATTCTAGAAGAAAATGAAAGACATAGGAAGAAACAAGTGAAAGGTTTACAAATCCCAAGTATGAAATATAATATTTCATTGGTTCGGTATTTGTTTGATGGCCGTGGAGGCACAGGTGTTACAAGTAGGTTTTCGCACGCTTAGTAGATTGTTTTCGAGATATAAACCTAAATATCAGACTTGCTTATTTCGTGGGGAACATCTCTCGAATATATAGGTAACCCCTGAAATCTTGTTTGAAGGGCTTTCTATTTCTGACATACTAGGTCTTTGTGCGTGGTGATATCTGGGGTATTATACCTGGACTTCTGATTTTGCGGGAGCAATAGCCCAGTCCTCGTATAATACTTTGCATTGCTTTAATCTTAAAGCTCGCCCTCAGCATAAAAAATGATGAAACATTGAAAAATGCTAATCATGTGATGTTGAAGAAAAGATTCTCTAAAGGGAACACACCGAAAGTCGAACCATCATCTCTCTGATTTTGCGGAAGCAATAGCCTGAGCTCTCATGGTCTCGCATTTACTCCTTTACAGATATCACTAGTGTACATTCACCTGTAAGACTGAATATAGGAGTCTGAATACGGGAGTATATTCTGAGGTGGGACACGCGAATAAGTTTAAGTGCTTAAAACATTAATCTCGTATCTCGAAACAGTTGAACTTTGTGTGAAAATTTAAGTGGATCAGTATACTGACAATCTACGTGAATCGTTTAGAACTTAAAATGTTTAAAGCTTAACGGTGTTAGTGATTTGTCTCAAAAACTTATATGATCCTCTTACACAAACTCACAAAAATATTGTCTGTAAATATTTCTTTACTGCATTTCATTAACAACAAAAATTCAAAAAGATTTTCGGAGTGTTTTAGCATAAATTTTTGAATAATCCAAAAAGATTTTCGACAACTGATGTTGGAAAGCTGATTTTCAAAATTCCGAGTGCTAAACATGAAGAACAGTTGGTTTGGGAAAGTCTGTTTGAAATGAGAAAAGATTTCAAAATGAAAAATGTCAAATCTAATTGTTTTTCTTACAAGTGGTCATCAGAGATTATAAATGTTAAATCATTTTGAGATTGAGTCTACAAGTGGTATATAAATTTGTCAAATTGTTAAATTTATGAAATTTATTTTGAGGTAGAGTCTGTGCAGGTTAGCCAGGCTTCGACTCCTGAGGATATGAAGATTTAAGCCAGGTTCCTGATCCTGTTGCTACGGAGAGCCAGGAGACGACCTGAACCTGTGGAAATGCTAAGTCAGATTGCGATCCCGGAACAACTTAAGGGGGAGTCTGCTAGCAAAGGGGAGTCTGAATGGTAGAGAGCCAGATTAAGATTCTGGAAAAGAGAGAGAGAGAAGAAGAGAAACAGATTGAAGGTTGCTTACACTGTCAGATACTTTGGAAGTGCTTGATGACTGATCAAGACTGAAGAGTTGACATACCAAAGACTCGACATTGAAGACTTCGTCAACATCCAAGGGGGAGTCTATTGGTGCATATGTCTGTCGACTTCGTCTTGTACCGAGTCTTGTGTCTAGATTGGATAGAATGAAGCTCGGTAGGATAGATAATTGGGATTTAGTGTGGTTGGACCATTTCGCACGAAATGGAAGCATCCATTTCGCACGAAATGGCATTTGCCCATTCCATGTGAAATGCCACATCTATAAATACACGAGCCTTCATTTCGTTTGTAACAGTTCCGGATTCCAGAGCCGAAGTGCTGCTGACGTGTCGTTTGACCTGTAACGCTTCCAAATCAATAAACAAGACAATTAAAGAGTGAATCAAGCTGTAATCAATTCTGTATCATTGAATTCCGCCTTTAATATGGATTAGAACTCTTCTGATAGATTCGTTTAGATAGAATCTCGATCCTACACCTACATTTTATGTTATATTTCTTTGTTTGCATTCCTATTTTGTAGTTGTTGGGCAAACTGAGTATGTATTTTAATATAAATGATCTAAATTGTTTGTTTGAAATGGATACAAATTTGTTAGCTAGTAGATGTAAAACACAATGTCAAGAAATCCTTCAGCAAATCAGACAAAAAATCAAGTTTAATACTCAAAAGTTATTAGTCTGTTTGCTGGTAAAACACAATGTCAAGAATTCTTCCAGCAAATCAACAAAAAAATCAAGTTTAATACTCAATGGTATTAGTCTGTTTGCTGGTAAAACACAATATCAAGAAATCAAGAAATACTCCAGCAAAAATCATTGTATGGATTGTGTGATTTCAAATAAAACTATTAAAACACAATGGTATTAGTCTGTTTGCTGGTAAAACACAATGTTAAGAATTGCTCCAGCAAATCAAACAAAAAATCAAGTTAATACTCAATGGTAATCGACTGTTTGCTGGTAAAACACAATGTTGATTAGTCTGTTTGCTGGTAAAACACAATGTCAAGAAAACAAAGAAATCCTCCATAAAAAATCATTGCAGGTAAAGATGTTGTGAAAGACCATATTTACGAATTCCTGTGAATATGTTGTATGGATCGTATGATTTAAATTGAAACTGTCAATTTGAATTAAATGGGATATTTAGTTTTCATATATTTCTGGTTAGTTAGTTATCCTAATAATATAATCCATAATTAAAATAATATTCAAATTACACAATTGCCCTTTTTGTTAAATTCCTTCAATGCCACATGTCGCGTTCTTATTGCTTTCTAGACTTTCTAGGAAAAACACACTTTCTACCCAACTCCTATATATATATATATATGGTTCATGCGAGAACCACCTTTATTGTGAGAACCAATGTGAACACAACAAAATAAACCCACTACACCACCCAAAACCTAACCCCCTCCCCTACCGCCCAAAAACCTAAACCACCCCCCCCCCCATCTCAAGTTAAATGCTAAAAACTAAACTATAATGCTAAACCCCCCAAAAACCTAAAAAAAAAAACCTAACCCCCTGTAACAACCCTCGGTAAAACCGACACCCTCATAATATTTTCCGACACCCTAGTATATTTAAAAAAATATTCCCTTATGTCTTATAATACATCCCGTATGTGAAAACCAAGCCCGAAATACATTATAATATTTAAAATAAATTAAAAACAATAATTATTAAGCTGAGGCGGGCCGCGTAGGACCTCACCTCAAGCTTAGGCAGGCGGTATCAGGGTTTAAACCTGATATCGTTGATTCCTTTAGTTAAAGCGGGCCGCGTAAGACCCCGTTTTAGTGTACGCGGGCAGCGATAGATAAACAACGAGGAGACACCAGAAGCCGACACGTGTCGACATCGTGGCGGACCTACATGCTGACCCAGCTAAGCTACGCGTTGACCATATGTTGACGCGGGCCGCGTAAGCCTTAGCTTACCTTTACGCGGGCCGCATGAGGACCAGATTTCAGCCCTATATAAGAAGGCCTCGGGATTTCATTTCAACTCGTTCATTTATGTTTCTCAATCTCGAAATATCTAATAATAGGCATAATTTTCAAGTATAATACCCCCTAATTAACGAGGTTCGCTCCGTTGTAAGTGTTATAACCCCGGTTTCATACTAGATACGCTGCCCGATTGATTTAGGGTTCCGTAATAACTGTCGTGGTTCTGCCCGACGTAGTTGTTGGAATGCCGTCTCGGGGAGGGTATCATTAATATTTTCAAAGGGTTATGATACTAACCAATGTACATTTGTATAAATTATAGATTATATCCAGGAAACCCTTACGCGAAGTCTAAGATAGCAAAGTGAGTTTATCAAATTTTTGTTAACTTTTTGTAATATTTTTCAAAACCTTAAATGTTTTACAATGTGATTAAGCAGTGATTGAGTCTTTGTAGTTCTTCAATTACTGCCGGTATGTTGGGGTTTGTATACAAAATTTACTACTCTGTAAAGTAGTAAGTCGGGGATGACAGGACGTTACCATTGGACAAAGAGTTAGCCAATGAGTAATATGACCCACAAGTCAGGATTGACAGTACTGAATGAGTAATTGTGTAGAAATAAACAATATGATCGCTCTCAATACTGTTTTAATTGATAAAATGTTTCTTGATTAAACTGGGATTCACTCACCAGTATTTCCCGCTGACAAATGTTTTTAAAACATGTTTCAGGTAACAAAATGTGACAGCCAATAAGTAAAAAGCCAGCTGGAGAGCACTGAAGGCTTGGAAAAAATGTGGCTATAAAAGTTACCTAAAAGATGATGTTTTAAATTCAATAAAATAGGGTTTGTGCCTATAAATGTATTGTAATAAGAAACTTGGGTTTTGCCCATGTTATTATTAATATCAAATATGGTGGTTTTACTCTGATAAACATTTCCTAACTACGGTCCTAATGTAATTTCCGCTGCAAGATTAAATAGCTGATACCACCAAAAATCTGAGCTCGCGTCCGCCCGTTCCCGGGATAGATAAGGGATCGGGGGTTGCGACAGGAGGTGGTATCAGAGCCTAGTCACTGGTCTGAGCCTAGTCATTCCTTTAACTAAATTAACCTGTAAATCTGTTAAGTTTGAATGGGGATTAAAACAAGAAGAAGCATTTAGAATCCTTAAGCAAAGATTAGCCCATACACCCATACTAGCGTAACCAGAAGGAACTGAAGATTTTGTAGTCTATTGTGATGCTTCTAAGTTAGGTTATGGATGTGTATTAATGCAACGTCAAAAGGTTATAGCTTACGCATCTAGACAACTTAAGAATCATGAAGAGAATTATTCAACCCATGATTTAGAATTAGAAGCTATAATTTTTGCTCTTAAGATTTGGAGACATTACCTTTACGGTAATATGAGACAAAGACGCTGGATGGAGATGCTTAGTAATTATGATTGTGATATCCAGTATCATGAAGGAAGAGCAAATGTAGTAGCAGACGCTTTAAGCCGAAAGTATTATGAAAAGCCAAAAAGGGTACGTTCTCTTAAATTAAATCTACAAGTAGATTTAAATGATCAAATAAGAGAAGCACAAGAATCAATAATCAAGGAAGATACTGAAAAGCTAAAAGGTATGCTAAAAGAATTAGAACAAGGAACAGATGGAATTTGGAGATTCCATGAAAAGAGAATGTGGATTCCTAAATTAGGAAAGTGACGTCATCGTATACTAGAAGAAGCCCATAAGTCTAAATATACGATGCATCCAGGAAATGATAAAATGTACCAGGATTTAAGGAAAAATTTCTGGTGGATAGGAATGAAAAAGGACATAGCAGCTTATGTTTCTAAATGTTTAACCTGTTCACAAGTCAAATCCGAACATCAGAAACCCTCAGGATTTCTACAACAATTAGAAATGCCAGTGTGGAAATGGGAATTAATAACAATGGATTTTGTTACTAAATTACCCAAAACAAAGAAAGGAAATGATACAATCTGGGTGATTGTAGATAGGCTAACTAAGTCAGCTCATTTCTTACCAATGAAAGAAACTTTCAGTATGGAACAATTAGCTAAATTGTATGTAAATGAAATTGTTTCTTTACATGGTATTCCTTTATCAATTGTTTCTGATAGGGATAGCCGATTTACCTCTCATTTTTGGTCAAGTTTCCAAAAGGCAATGGGAACTAAGTTAAAGTTGAGTACAGCTTATCATCCTCAAACGGACGGACAAAGTGAAAGAACAATTCAAACAATGGAAGACATGCTTAGAGCTTGTGTAATTGATTTTGGAGGTAATTGGGACAATCATTTACCTTTAATAGAATTTTCTTATAATAATAGTCATCACACAAGTATCAATGCTGCACCATTCGAAGCACTTTATGGACGTAAGTGCCGAACCGCAGTCTGTTTGGCAGAAATTGGGGAAAAGAAACTATCTGGACCTGAGATAGTGCAAGAAACAATTGATAAAATCATTCAAGTAAAGGAACGACTGAAAGACGCACGTGATCGACAGAAGAGCTATGCTGATAACCGACGCAAGCCATTGGAGTTTAAAGTAGGAGATAAAGTATTGTTGAAAGTCTCTCCTTGGAAAGGAGTAGTAAGATTCATCAAAAGAGGAAAACTAAGTCCCAGATATGTTGGACCTTTTGAGATTACTAAAAGAATAGGATCTGTAGCCTATCAGCTACAACTGCCAGAGGAAATGGCAGGAATACATGATGTGTTTCATGTATCTAATCTTAAAAAAGTGTTTAGCTGATGAATCACTAATAGTACTTCTTAAGGATATAGAGGTAAATGAACAACTCAAGTTTGTAGAAAGGCTTCTACAAATTGAAGACAGGAAAGTTAAGAACCTCAAGCATAAAAGACTAGTTCTAGTCAAAGTGAAGTGGGACTCCAAAAGAGGACCTGAGTACACATGGGAACTCGAATCGGAAATGCAAAGGAAATATCCGCACTTGTTCCAGTAGATCTCGAGGACGAGCTCTAAAACAGGGTGGGGAGAATGTAACAACCCTCGGTAAAACCGACACCCTCATAATATTTTCTGACACCCTAGTATATTTTAAAAAATATTCCCTTATGTCTTATAATACATCCCGTATGTGAAAAACCGAGCCCTAAATACATTATAATATTTAAAATAAATTAAAAACAATAATTATTAAGCTGAGGCGGGCCGCGTAGGACCTCACCTCAAGCTTACGCGGGCGGTATCAGGGTTTAAACCTGATATCGTTGATTCCTTTAGTTAAAGCGGGCCGCGTAAGACCCCGTTTTAGTGTACGCGGGCCGCGATAGATCAACAACGCGGAGACACCAGAAGCTAACACGTGTCGACATCGTGGCGGACCTACATGCTGACTAAGCTAAGCTACGCGTTGACCATATGTTGACGCGGGCCGCGTAAGCCTTAGCTTACCTTTACGCGGGCCGCGTGAGGACCAGATATCAGCCCTATATAAGAAGGCCTCGGGATTTCATTTCAACTCGTTCATTTCTGTTTCTCAATCTCGAAATCTCTGATAATAGGCATAATTTTCAAGTATAATACCCCCCTAATTAACGAGGTCCTACTCCGTTGTAAGTATTATAACCCCGGTTTCATACTAGATACGCTGCCCGATTGATTTAGGGTTCCGTAATAACTGTCGTGGTTCTGCCCGACGTAGTTGTTGGAATGCCGTCTCGGGGAGGGTATCATTAATATTTTCAAAGGGTTATGATACTAACCAATGTACATTTGTATAAATTATAGATTATGTCCAGGAAACCCTTACGCGAAGTCTAAGATAGCAAAGTGAGTTTATCCAATTTTTGTTAACTTTTTGTAATATTTTACAAATCCTTAAATGTTTTACAATGTGATTAAGCAGTGATTGAGTTTTTGTAGTTCTTCAATTACTGCCGGTATGTTGGGGTTTTGTATACAAAATTTACTACTCTGTAAAGTAGTAAGTCGGGGATGACAGGACGTTACCATTGGACAAAGAGTTAGCCAATGAGTAATATGACCCACAAGTCAGGATTGACAGTACTGAATGAGTAATTGTGTAGAAATAAACAATGTGATCGCTCTCAATACTGTTTTAATTGATAAAATGTTTCTTGATTAAACTGGGATTCACTCACCAGTATTTCCCGCTGACAAATGTTTTTAAAACATGTTTCAGGTAACAAAATGTGACAGCCAATTAGTAAAAAGCTAGCTGGAGAGCACTGAAGGCTTGGGAAAAATATGGCTATAAAAGTTACCTAAAAGATGATGTTTTAAATTCAATAAAATAGGGTTTGTCCCTATTTTATGTATTGTAATAAGAAACTT
The DNA here is from genome assembly GCA_030545235.1 of Helianthus tuberosus. NCBI lineage: Eukaryota > Viridiplantae > Streptophyta > Magnoliopsida > Asterales > Asteraceae > Helianthus > Helianthus tuberosus. The sequence continues at coordinate 141,003,086 of CM060424.1, forward strand.
GGGTGTTGCCCATGTTATTATTAATATCAAATATGGTGGTTTTACTCTGATAAACATTTCCTAACTACGGTCCTGATGTAATTTCCGCTGCAAGATTAAATAGCTGATACCACCAAAAATCTGAGCTCGCGTCCGCCCGTTCCAGGGACAGATAAGGGATCGGGGGTTGCGACACCCCCCCCCCCCACATCCCCAAAAAACCTAACCACCTCCCCCCCCCCCCCCCGAAACTAAATAAAACTAAACCCTCCAAAAACCTAAAAAATCTAAAAAACACACAAATTCTTTTTATATTTTTTATAAAAAAATCGCTAATTTTCGTTATAAAAAAAAAGAAAAAAAATTTGATGACGAAAATTAGTGATTTTTTATAAAAAAAATATTTTTGTGTTTTTTAGATTTTTTTAGTTACTTTTTATTGTGTTCAGATCGGTTCTCGCAATAAAGGGTGGTTCCTAACGAATCCTTCTCCTATACATATATATATATATATACACACACACAGGGTCAGGATTTAGAGAAAATGGTTGAAAGTGTGATAACGCTTATGGGTCGTCCGATCAAAAAAATCCATGGACTAGATTGCGCGGTGGCGTTTTCGTAAATAACATCAATTTTATTATGTGGGATGCGCCTCATTAAGGGTAAAAGGGTCTTTTACCGCTCAAATTCAAAATGACAACAAATGATAAAACACCATTAAAAAAATAAAACGCCATTAAAAACAAAATGCCAAAAATTAGTGATAAAACGCGTTGGATATTACAGGAAGAGGAAACAACACGGTAACAGAATTTCAGTTATTAACATTTATTAGAAGAAATTCCCTCCTAAATTACGCGCCAAAAACATCATTATATAAACGACGTAAAACATCGCTTCCATAATCACTTCAATCTATCCATTTATGCAAAAACATCTTTAACCAAAAACGCCAATTTAACAAAAACGCCAAAAATGGCAACAATCGTTTGGTGGAGATACACTCTGGCAATCAGGCGATTCGTCCTGCGTTTTGACAACAAAAGGAGGGTGTATGTTAGGATGGTCAAGGCAATTTTGAAGATGGAAAAAGAGGTACAGAGGGGTATCCTATCCCTTGGCATCGCTCTGGACAACGAATGCCATGAAACACATATGCTTATGAAAGCATTAACCAAGAAATTTGGACCAATCAAAGCAGATGTGAAGCCGGACCCTGTCATGACATCATGGTGTTTTGATGATGAAATAGACACGGTGACCGTTATATACGGCAGCGGAGAGCAGGAAGTCTACTGGCTTGAAAACATCATGACAAAGCAGGGGCATGGTTTCATGGAAGAATTGCATAACGCCACTTGTTTGAACACAGAAATGGACTCAAAATTGGAGTTAATGTAAGACATGTTCAAGTGGAGGCTTCAGAATCTTCAAGAACAAGAAGCCGATGAAGGTGAAGGTGATGACATGGATGAAGATCCAGATGAAGACTCCGAGGAGGAAGATGACACAAGTGATGGATACTTTTCAGATAAAATACCTTCTGACGAAGGGTTTTAATTTTTTTTCTTTTTTTTTCTTCTGTGTAATCTTTTTTTAAGATACTTAAATGATATATTTCTCTATTTATTTGCAAAACGCCAAAAAAAAACTAAAAAAGGTTATTGCTTACAAAATGCCAGAAATAACAAAAAAAAAAAATTCCTGCTTAATATTTTGTCATCTTGGTCTGCATAACGCCATTTAAAAAAAAAAGCCAAACTTAGAAGATGGGGCGTCTATCACCTATAAACTGATAAAACTGATCAAAACAGTAAATACAAAACAGTAACTGAAAAGACAGTTACTTTATTACTATCATTTATTAGAATAAAAAAAATCTCGCCTAAGCTACGCGCCAAAAAACTCCTATAAGAGGGGGGTCTATACACAATGAATTCATCACACTCAGAAAAAACAAACGCCATATTCTCTAGAAACCACTCAATTTAAAACGCCAAAAATTGTTAGTTAAAATAACCACAGGTGGCAAAGCTTTCACTGAATGTATTCTTCTTCTGAGGGGGTTATCTCAATAATTTTTTGCTGAATAAGATGGACAAATATTCAAGAAAAAGAGACTGATGACAGTGATATGCCATCATGTGAGCTTTGTTCTTGATGAATATTGGCATGGAATAAAGGGATCAACACAAGTGTAAAATGCTATTTTGGACTCCATTATTATAAATAGCATCAAACAAGAGTTGATCTTCAATGACATGCCACCAAACAAGAATATCACACCAAAGAACAAGATGCCACTAAGCACCTTCGTCTAAAAAAGACGGTGTTTATGTAGGAAAGTTAACATCTAGCTAAGTTATTCAAAGGTTCAAAACGCCAAAAACAAAATCAAGAAGAAGAACCTGATGACAGTGAAGATTCGGAAGAGAAATTAGATTACCATTTTTAATTTTCTTTTTCATTTTATATTGTTTTGTTATCAAATTATCTCTTGCTATGATATCTAATTATTTACAAATAAAATACATTATTATATAAAACGCAAAAAACTACAAACACCAAAAACTACAGAACACCAAAACGCTAGTAGTATGAAAACTGTGAGAACGGGTGCTGGCAAAGCACCTTGTCAAATGTATTAAACGCTAAAAAAATCACTAAACGCCATTAAAAATATTTGGTCTTATTGTAAATTTATGAAAATATTAATCACTCGTAGTGAATTATCATACAACGCCAAAAAAATTGACCAGAAAACGCTATAATGCCAAAAAATTATCTATGTGACACAAAAACAATTAATTCAACGCCAAAAAGTTTAATAAAAACAATTAACGCCAAAATAATCTTAGACGCCAGAAAATGTTATAGCGCGTTGGGAGAATAAAAGAATATTGAAAAGATAAAAAAAAAACCCTCACCCCGTGATCATATCCCCCGCCACATGTTTGACCAGAATGCGTTCTCACCGTTCTCACATTTTTTGGCGTTTTCTCTTGATCTCGTTTCTATACACACATATATATATTAAAATAATCTTATATTCATGATTATATAACTTCGATATTGTTAATAATTAATATTAATATTAGTTATTCTACTTATCTCTAGTTTAATAAAAAAACAAATTTATCGAAAGAAGATATGATAACAAAAAAGTTATACAACATATAGTGTAAAAATATATATAAACAATATATATATGTTTGTAACATATATATGTTCTTAGATCGTGAACAAATTCCATTCCATCTACTTTGATAACACTTTTCAAAATAAGAAAATATTAATTTTAAAATAAAATTCCTAAACGCATTATTTAAAATGAATAACGTTATATTTTTTTTAATTTTGTATGTATAATTCATATTAGGTTATAGGTATTCATATCAAAATTTATATTTATTATGTGTGATACAAGAAACAATATGAAATATAAAAAATAATTCAAAATTTATTACGACTCTGAATTCTAATAAAGAATTCCACTAAATGTCATGTGGCAATTTCTTATACTAACTCAACTATAATAAATTCCAAAAAAATGTCATGTGTTAATATCTCCTCCACACTCAAAACTAACAATAATATATATATATATATATATAATAAATGATTGGATTATATATATAGGGGCAGGATCTAGAGAAAACGCCTAAAAGTGTGAAAATGGTGAGAACGATTTTGATGTTGACATGTGGCGTTGATACTAACTTACACTAAGGGTAAATTGTCAAAAGACTCATCCACATGCCAAAGACCATGCACATGCATATTCCACCATCTTTTTTAAACTCTCGTAAATTTTCTATACATGATTATTTTTTTTTAAATTACACCATAAAATCGAGTGTTTTATTATATTTCCAATGAGTATACTATTGCTATACTTTTAAATTAAAAAATGACATGAACTGGGTGTTCCATAAAAACACCATAAAAACACCAAGTTCAGAAAAACGCCATGAAAAATAACCAGTTGGAAAGGCCATAAAACACCAAGTTCAGAAAAACGTCATGAAAAATATCCAGTTGAAAACGCCATAAAACACCCAGTTTAGAAAAACACCATGAAAAATCCAGTTGAAAACGCCATAAAAACACTTAGTTCAGAAAAACACCATGAAAAAACTTATTTGAAAACGCCATAAAAACATCCAGTTTAGAAAAACGTCATAAAAAACTTAGTTCAAAACGCCATAAAAACATCTAGTTCAAAAAAAACGCCATAAAACTCCTACTTCAGAAAAACACCATAAAACTATGTGAAAACGCCAAAAAAACACAAAGTTGAAAACGTCATAAAAAAACTCAGTTCTTTTTTTCGAAAAGTATATATATTAATAGTATACTCGTTAGAAAAATAAAAAACACTGAGTTTTATGTGTAATATTTTTAGAAAAATAATCACGTATTAAAAAGTTATTGACGTTTAAATATGATGGGGGAAATGCCATGTGATTAGTATGTGCACCCTTGTTTAGATCTTCCATAAATAAGTTAATTATTTAATTACCTTTATATCATTTAATATAAAATCTCTAAATGTCACATGTCACCCTTAGAACACTTCCTACACTTTGTAAGAAAAATAGACTTTGTAGCTAACTCACACCCTATATATATATATATATAGGGGAAGATTCAAATGAAAAGCACTTTTAACGTGAAAACTCGAAAACTAACTAAAAAAAGCCTAAAAAACACACCAATTTTTTTTTTCAATTTTTTATAAAAATCGCATGTTTTTTTATATGTAAAAGTTTTTTTTTCAAAAAAAAAAATTTGTAGTACACATGTGTAGTACACATAGTATATATCTTCATGTTTAATCTTCTTCATATCAAATGATCCTAAACCGTTTTGGTATCAGAGCCATGTCTCTGTTTAGAAATATAAATTTTAACTAATTCATTATGATTGTTAGCCCTAAATTTTTAAAGGGGGGTAGAACTGTGTTGGTAAGCCATGTCGATTGTCGGTTGTATTAGCTTTATGCCCAAAAGAATACTGAAAATGGGCAGCCGGACCACGACGATATGGGGGTGTTCCCTCAGTATAAGCTCTACTTTAAAAATTTAAAGACTAATAACTATAATGAATCAGTTATCAAAATACTTTTCTAAATGAGATTATAGCTCAAATACTAATGATAATGACGAAGAAGACTTAAACATGAACTCTTTACATATGAATTCTGTTGAAATTAATATTACTCAAATTGAAAACAATCTTTTAAATTTGAATATACCAAAACAAGATGTTAAAACTATTTACAAAGTTGGTACTTTTGATTTTCTCCAAGATTATTCTATAAAAACTCATGAACAAACCATACCTATTAATAAAGATTATCAAAACATGCAATTATTATCAGTAGAAGCTATTAAAAGACATAGAAAAATATATAAATTTCTACACATAGGATTAGTTCAACTCGCCATCAAACCTATGTTCAGATTAGGAATTGATGCTCCTGTATTACTAATTCTAAGGGATGCAAGACATACAAATTTTAATAATTCTTTGCTAGCTATGGCTGAGTCTAATATTTCCAATGGTCATATTTACTTTAATTGCTACCCTAACATTTTCAATTGGTCTATTTGATCCAAATATTGTAGACACTTTAACATTAATAATTAAAACCAAAAACTTAGAATTCAAAGAAAAAACTAATGTTGCAGTAGTTATATACAGAATATACTATAAGACTATGACTACCACTATAGAGCCTAAAACAAAATTAGTATCCCCAAAATATGAAACTGTTATTTTTGAAGCTAATACCATGCATACCAAGATAAAAACACCTAAAAAATTAAAATGGAATGAAATAACTCAATCATTAACATGGAATTTACAAGATATAAACCCGTCAAAACCTATTGAGATAGAAAATCAAACATCTAGCATAGTAGAACATTCTGATGGTTCAATAGATATTTCTTTTAGTAATAGTATATTACCAAGGCATTCTATAGGAGCAAGTACTTCTAGAAATACTATAGATGAAAGTCTATTTAGAAGAAGTCTATCAATGAGAATGAAAGGTGTTGATTTTTCAAATACTATTCCAAAACCACTATATGAAGAAAATGATAGTGATAATAATACTTATGTCCCAACTAAGTCCGATATGGAAAATTATGAAGATTTACAATGAGTGATTCAAGAATTCAAGCTCAAAGGAATTACAACATTCGATTTCTGAAATATTGCAATAAAAGAATAAAAGATTTAAGGCAAGGAATAGAAGAACTACGATATAATTTTGAAAGAAAAGATTATGTCATGCCTCCATCTGACCCGTATCATCCCTCTAACTATATAGGGTATAAATGTCAATGTCAATATCAATTATTTTTTAGAACGAAAATTAAGAGAAGAAAATAATTATAGAGTAAAACTTATGGAAAGAATTTCAAGCACAACTTGTTAATTATGGATAAAGAAATGTTAAAATATTTAAAAGATGAAATGTTCAATGAATATAATAATAAAAATTTAATATGGTACTTTTCTACATTCAATGAAGATGAAAGATTTTTACATGAGATTGATTGGCACTTATATATGTGTGAAAATGATGAAAATATTACATTTTTCTCCTGGTTTCCTATTTACTGTATAGAAAATAAAATTGAGTATCCATTTTTTGAAAGTATATCTGTTAGTAATACTATAACCAAAACCTATACTATTATTATAAGTAAAAATGAAAAGATTACTAGCATACATCCTCCACATACAGATATAGAAATAAAAACTGAAAATAAAGACTATAACACAAAGCCTTTAGCAAACATTAATGAAGATTTAAATAAAAACGTAAAGACAATTATTTGTCAAAATAATTACACCAATGAAAAATTAAATACCATAGGAGAACAATTAGAAAGAATAGAAACTAATAATAAAAATAATCTAGATCAACCTAGTACTTCAAATACTAAATTAATTACTGAAACTATTGAAAATCCAATATTTAAACCATATAGTGTATACGTCTAAACAAACAACAGGATATGTTACAAGATATTTATTCTAAACTTTCAAAACTAAATATAAATGTTATTTCAGAACAAGAAATTAAAAGTATTGAAGAACAATTTAATGATTTTCAAATAGAAGACTCTATAAACAAAATTAAAGGAGGAAATTATCATTTTTCAAAAAATAATACTTATACTACTAGGCCTGAAACAAGAAATTATTACCCTAGACCTACCCCACCTGATTTACAATTTGAAGAACGACATACATTAGTTCAAGCAAAATATGATGGATCTTCTCTATACGAATGGAGTATAGAAGGTCAAACAGAACATCAAATTCTTAATCTATTACAAGAAATGATAATGGCAGCCAATGCATATAAAGCAAATGGAAATAATGAGGCTCAAATTCTTACGATGATAGTTTCTGGTTTTACTGGAATTCTTAAAGGTTGGTGGGACAAGTATCTTACAGAAGAAGAAAAACAAATAATCCAAAATGCTAAAATATTAATTATTAAGACAGAAAATAATGTTCAAATACCAACTGAAATACCTGATATAATTAATACTTTAATATTTGCTATAATCAAACATTTTATTGGAAATCCAACAGATTATCAAGAAAGAAATTATTTAATATTATTAAATCTGACATGTAGAAAATTACAAGATTTTAGATGGTATAAAGATGTATTCCTTTCAAAAGTTATGACTAGGGATGATTGTAAAGACGCTTATTGGAAAGAAATATTTATAGCTGGGCTACCAAAATTATTTGCAAAAAGAATTAGAGAAAAAATTAAAAAAGATTTTAATAATAATATTCCTTATAGAGATTTATCCTATGGGCAAATAATAAGTTATATAAATCAAGAAGGATTAAAAATATGTAACGATTTAAAATTAAAAGAAAAAATAAAAAATGATGGTATCCAAGGCCATAAGGAATTAGGAAGCTTTTGTCAACAATATGGATTTGAACCATTTAAAACCCCTTCTAAAACGAAAAAGAAAATTCCTAAACAATTTATCAAAAGAACTATAAGAGAAAACCATATATTAAAAATAAACAAAAATATTACAAAGACAAGTTTAATTTTCAAAAGAAAAAACAAGGAAAACAAGATATTGTCATTTGTTATAAATGTGGAAGACAAGGACATTATTCCAAGGATTGTTATACTAAGAAAAATATAAATGAGCTAAACATTTCCGATGAATTAAAAGAACAGATAAATAAAATACTTATTTATGACAACTCAAGTGAAAACAGTATTTCAGACTATAGTGATAATGATTTAAACAATATTGGAGATTCTAATTCGGAAAGTAGTTCGGAAGATAATATGTGTGAATGCATTGGTCCTTGTCTTTGTGAAATCGATGGTACAATAAATGTTCTAACAAAAAATAATAAAGACCTATTCGAATTACTAGAAGGAATTAGTGATAAAGAGGTAAAACAGGTATATTTAAAACAATTAAAAGAAAAGTATAAACTACCAATAGAAAAGGAAGAAAAAGTGTATAATTTCAATGAAATATGTCAAAGGTTTCAAACATGTCAAATAAAAGAAAATCCTGTTACAATAACTGAATTACAAATAGAATTAAAAAATATTAAAGAAGAAATTCGAGAAATAAAATCACAAATTAAAGAATTAGAAAAGGGAAAAAAAATAAAGAAGATGAAGAAAAAATAACGATACTGAAAATTTAGGAAAAATAAATAATTTAAATGAATTAACTTCTCAAAAATAGTATACTAAATTAAATATCATAATCAATAACGAATTTCGATTAACATTAGTAGCTATGATTGATAGTGGTGCTGATATGAACTGTATTCAAGAATGTTTAATACCCACAAAATATTATGAAAAGACTACACATAGATTATCTGGAGCTACTGGGAAACCATTAAATATTAAATATAAATTATGAAATGTTCATATTTGCAAAGAAAACTATTGTTATAGAACTCAATTAGTTCTAGTAAGGGATTTAACATCTCAAATTATATTAGGACTCCCATTCATAACTCAGTTATATCCTTTCACAGTTGAAGAAAAAGGAATAAGTATTAAGGTCTTAGATAAAAAGATTTGCTTTGAATTTGTTCATCCGATTACTTCAAAACAAATAAATATTTTAAGCTTAAAAGAAAAACAAAAAGAGTTTTTAATTGAAGAAATTGATCATGCTAGAATAAAGAATCAATTGCAAGATAAAATGATTATAAAAAGAATGCAAGAAACTGAGAATAAATTTAAAAATAATGTCTGTGCAAATATTCCAAATGCTTTTTGGGAAAGAAAACAACACATAGTAAGATTACCTTATATTAAAGATTTTAATGAGAAAAATATTCCAACAAAGTCAAAAGCTATACATATGTCTCAAGAGTTAGAAGGCTATTGTAAAAAAGAAATACAAGAATTATTTGATAAAAAATTAATTAGACCGTCTAAATCCCCTTGGTCTTGCTCTGCCTTTTATGTTCAAAATAATGCAGAAACAGAAAGAGGAGCTCCTAGGTTAGTTATAAATTATAAACCATTAAATAAAGTTTTAGAATGGATTAGATATCCTATACCTAATAAAAGAGATTTATTAAAAAAGATTTATGATTCAAAAATATTTTCTAAATTTAATATGAAATCTGGATTTTGGCAAGTTCAAATTGCTGAAAAAGACAAATATAAAACTGGATTCAATGTACCATTTGGACATTACGAATGGAATGTAATGCCTTTTGGATTGAAAAATGCTCCTTCAGAATTTCAAAATATAATGAACGATATCATTTTACCATTAGGAAATTATGCAATCGTTTACATTGACGACGTGTTGATATTTTCAAATTCTTTAGATCAACATTTTAAACATTTAAATGATTTCTACAATATTATTCATAAAAATGGATTGGTAGTATCACCATATAAAATGAGTCTATTTCAAACAGAAATAAGATTTTTAGGACATAATATTATTCAAGGAACAATAAAACCTATTAACAGAAGTTTAGAGTTTTCAAATAAATTTCCAAATGAAATTAAAGATAAAAAACAATTGCAAAGATTTTTAGGATGTTTTAATTATATTCATGACTTTTTCAAAGATTTAGGAATCATATGCAAACCTTTATATGACATATTAAAAAAGAATCCAAAACCATGGACTCAAGAACACCCGAATATAGTAAAATATATCAAAGATAAAATAAAATATTTACCTTGTTTATATATTCCCCATCCTAATGCAAAATTAATTGTAGAAAAACTGATGCAAGTGACTCAGGATTTGGAGGAATACTAAAACAAGAATTAAATAATAAGGAAAGTTTAGTCAGATATTATTCAGGTGCATGGAATGATACTCAGAAGAATTATTCAACAATTAAAAAGGAAATTTTAAGTATAGTTTTATGTATAAAAAGTTTGAAGATGATTTATATATGAAACCATTTTTATTAAGAATCGATTCTTTATCTGCAAAATATATTTTAGAAAAAGATATTAAAATTTTGATTTCAAAACAAGTTTTTGCAAGATGGCAAGCATTACTAAGCAATTTCGATTTTCAAATAGAATTCATAAAAGGAGAAAATAATTCTTTACCAGATTTTTTATCAAGAGAATTTTTATAGGGAACATGAGCAACTCCGATTCTACAAAAAAGATCGTATTCTCAAAACAACAATTTTCAAAATCTCAATTGTCAAGTTCTCCATCAAGACCAACCCATTCACAACAATTTCCTTTACTACCTAATATTCAAAATAGATTTGCCCCTTTAACCCCAGGACCTAGACCTAGACCTCCTTTTTCATCCATTATTCAAAGTCAAAAATCAAAACCCATTATCCAACATTCTTTCACAAAACTCTCTAAACAAGCCTCTTCTTCAACCTCTTTACCAGCTACTATTCCTTATATTATCAACCCAAATTAAAAAATTATCAAGATTCTAGAACCTCTGGAAGTCGAAAAGGTTAGTAAATTTTTTTTTATCCCTAATCGACTTCATTTATCCACGAGGATGCCATTTTTTCAAAGAAGAATACAAGACCAGAGATTATTATCAAGCAATTTTAGTAGATTCAGAATCAGTAATTATTCGACACAATTCTAATAGTGGAGATCCTGCCAAGATCGCTTACAGTCAAGTAAAAATTTTAAAGGTTCTATCTTTAGAAGACTGGAATTCTAGGCCCTATAATCCAAAAACCCTTTCAAATTTCAGCGCTTATCCTCAATACAACTATTATGATTATCAAGACGCATGGGAAAATGCATTCCTATTAAGAAACTTTGATCATTCTTGGTTTTTCCAATTTGATGAAGATTTTCCAAATATTTATCCAAGGTGGTTCGTTAAATGGTTTAAATATATGGGAATCATTCCAGAAGCCTATCCCAAAGAAATTTTAGAAGCATTTTCAAGATTCACCGAATATTTTCAACATGATGGAACACCAATTTTTGAATATACTTTACAATTTATGAGTGTATTTAGAATTCCATGGATCTGTTTATGGACTTATAATTTTCAAGAAGAAAGCCCTACAGAACTTTCTCCTCCATTGCTTTTCGGTCAATATAGGTGCAAATGGTGGAATACGTTTATTATCACACAGGCAAATTCTCAAGCAGTAGACAAGTATTATAAGGAATTAACTATTCAATATGAAAAAAGTTTAAAATCTCCAGTTCAAGATATCAAAGCCAACAATAAAGATCAAGAGTTTATTCAAAGACTTCAAGATTGCAATTCTCCAGAAGAGATGTTAAAGATAGTCAATGAAATTCGACAATCTCCATCCCCTTGAAAACACTCATCTCAAGGGACTGAAGTCTTTCAAGATTCTCAAGACCCATTTGATACAATGTAATAAAAAAGATATATATGCATATACATACATATATATATATATTATATTCATAATAATAATAATAATAATAATAATAATAATAATAATAATAATAATAAATATCTATCAAAGCTTTTGGCCGACAATAGATGGTGGAAGATTATCATTCAACTTCAACTTGTGCAAATAATTCAACAAAGAGACAAATAACTTTTCAAAATTTTCAACAAAGGGACAATCAACTTTCCAATTCTTCAAAGATGGTGCAAATAATTCTATAAGTGGACAAACAACTTTAAGAGTATTTTTCAACAAAAACAACCTCATACGGAAGCTCTTTTAAAGAATCAATAATGAAGACCCTTTTACTCCATATATAAAAGGGGAGAAGATCAAAGAAGGAAGACACACTTTTTACAGACATCAAAACCTTTTCTTATGTATGAAAAAACCTTCAAACCCAAAACTTGTATTATCAACATCTCTATGTTCAAAATCTTTAGATTTTCAAATTATAGTTGCTCCTCCCAATTGTAAAGAAATCATTTGTAATCAAGTTTCTCAATCAATAAACTCAGGTATATTTTAAATTTACATTTTGCTTATTTATGTTGCCATCTCTTTAAAATAATTTATATTATCTTCATGTTTAATCTTCTTCATATGGGGTGGGGTTCTAGAGTGAACACCAGTGTATTTGCGAACTGAGTGAACAAATCCTGAACATTGATCTACATACTTGTATGGCCAGGATCTCATCATCAAATCGTAAAATACACTAGTGTATTTCAACATCAAATCCTGGCCATTGATCTACACACGTGTATAGCTAGGATTAGTTCGCTCAGTTCGCAAGCTACACTAGTGTTCACTCTTGAACCTAATCCTATATATATATATATATATATATATATATATATTTAAAATATAAATATGTTTTTAGATCATGAACAAATTCCATTCCATTACTTTGATAACACTTTCCTAAATAAGAAAATATTAATTTTGATATAAAATTCTTAAACGCATTATTTAAAATGAATAATGTTATTTTGTATGTGTAGTTCATATAAGGGTTATATGTATTCAACTATTCATATCAAAATTCATATTTATTATATGTTAGAAACAATATGAAATATAGAAAAAAATCAAAACTTATGACAATTTTGTTCCTCGAACACAACCAAACTCAACAATAACTTATTTATTTAAAAAAAAAATTATTTAAGCTTATGTATATGGAAAGCACTTCCGAACAACTCGATCAACTCCATAAACATTTAAAGGCCTTTCATTTTCTATCGTCAAACCCATGTAATACATCGATATATAACCTAGTATATATTATAGTAGGGGTTTGAATTTCTGACACGACCTGAAAACACGACACGAACCTAATACGAAATTCACGGGTTTAGGTTTAATCTAAACCGGTTCGGGTCAGTTTCTAGTTGACCCGCAAAACCCGTTTAGGTTAACGGGTCAGGTTCGGGTCAACCCGATCGAGTTGGCCTGTTTAACACATTTATATTGTGTTATATTTTTTTACAAAATATTGTATGTTATAAATTAAATGGTGTGTGTATTTTATGCCATAAATATAACTTAAAAAGAGAATTAACATAAGATTTTTTAATTTAAATATAATTATGTTATATATACTTGTGTTTTTAAGTAAACTAGTTTTTTACTAATGCCGCGTTGCCGCGAACGTCTTTAGTTGTTTAGTCTGTGTTTACATGTGTTTTGAAATTACTATAAGTGTGTTGCGCACGGAACCACTGACAAGAATAAAAAGAAAATATAGAAAAAAACACTAAAAGATAACCAAAAGAAAATCAACCAAAAAACTTGTATGGTAATGATGTTGTTCGTATGAAAACCTGTGGTCAGAGATGAGCAAATAATACTGGGTACCGGTACCGAATTTCCCGAACCGAAAGATCTTAAGTACTAATTCGGAACGAATTTTGGCGTTCCTAGTACCGGTTCGCTACCGGTTTTTACCTTCGTATACCGGTACCGTAACTGGTATTTTCGGTACCAGTACCAATTCGGTATTGGTTGGCACCGAGCTTATCCCTACCCTAGAACTAAAGAAAGCAATCATTAAAAGTTGAAGAAAATCAACAAAAAAAGTTGCACGATATCGTTGTTGTTCGTACGGTACCCGTGATCAGGGATGGACAAATGGTACCGGGTAGCGGTACCGAATTTCCCGAACTAAAAGATTTTCAAAATCAATTCGATACCGACTTTTGGCATTTTCTGTACCAGGTTGGTGTCGGGTTTTTACCTTAATGTACCGATAACCGTACCGGTATTTTCGACAGCAGTACCGGTTGACACAAGCTTATCCAACTTAAAAAGTAAAGAAGATAAGAAAAGTATTAAAAAAACTATATATATTATTATAATATTTAAAACACTATTCGTTGACTTCTATAATATTATATATATATATATATATTATATAGGGGAATGTTCAAATGAAAAACACTAGTTATCGCGAAAACTCGAAAACTAAATAAAAAAGGCCAAAAAAACATACCAGTTTTTTATTTTTTTTTGCATACCAATTTTCGTCATTTTTTATATATAAAAAAAATTTCAAAAAAAAAATTTTGTAGCGCACATGTGTAATACTACACATGTGTACTACAATCTTTTTTTTTTTTGAAAAAAAAAATTTACATATAAAAAACACATGTGATTTTTATAAAAAATTGGAAAAAAAAATTTGGTGTGTTTTTTAGGCTTTTTTTAGTTAGGTTTCGAGTTTTCACGTTAAAAGTGGTTTTCATTTGAACCTTCCCTTATATATATATATATATATAATATATATATAATATAATATAATATATATATATATATATATATATAATTTTAATTTTAATATATTAATTTCAGAAAAAAATTAAAAATTCGGGTTGAACGGGTCGTGTTCGGGTCAACCCACAAAACTTCGACTCGTGTTCGGGCTCATATGTATGATACAATTTTCGAGTTCGGGTCAGGTTCATGTAGAATTTTTGGGTTCGGGTTAAACCTGCCAACCCGCAAACACGACCCATTTAGCACCCCTAAATTATAGTAGTTTAGAGGATTAAAACACATAGCTAATGGTGCAATAACAAAGAATTAATATGTATTGCATGCTTTTGATGGTTACGCAGATTACATCTGAATTCCTTCTTAACTCCCGAATCTTTGAAATCAACTCGGGGGGGGGGGGGGGGGAAGGAAAATGAATTAAGAGAGAAAAGAAAGGAAAATATGTGATTTTTTTTTTCATGTTTCCGAGTTTAATGAAAAGGAAAGGAAAAGAGAAGAAATTAAACATTTTATGTGTTTCCGAGTTTGGAAGAAAAGAAAAGAAAGAAAGTTTTTTTACCATTATACCTTTTAAACATAAAACATTTTAATTAGATATGAGGGTAATTTAGTAATTAATAACATTTTCTCTCCTAAACTCTTCGACTTGGGAGGATAAATATACGTACAAATTTTCTTCACTTTCCCTCCTTTCCCCTCCCCTTCTATCGTTAAACAACCTTGCGAACATGGTTTTTTCATATTTTCATCTCTTTTATTTCCTCCCCCACTGTTAAATGAGACTCGAAAACAGAGTGTTATGTCACACCCCGACCGCGTCAAAACAACGAAACCGCGGCGGAAACGTCGGAGAGTGGAGCAACAGAATTATTGTTTCACAACCATGGATTCAAAAAGTTTCGTTTTATTAATTCATTAGATAATTTACATTGTCTTAAAACAGAACAACCAAGTTAAACATAGTCTATCATTGTTATTAAATCACTAAGGCCTCGTCCAGTCCTAAGTGAGCATGCATCCTAGCAGTCAACATCATTCAATCAACACCTGAACATATGTAAAAACAAAGTCAGCAAGAAATTCTGGCGAGCACATAGGTTTTATGAGAGTGTCAGATTCATGGCTCGTTTTCATGTTGCAATACCTCATTAAAAACCTTGTTTTGAAAAGTATATAGTATCGCAACTTAATTAACCAACTCAAATCAAGCAGGTTATAGTTTATAAAATCTCGCGGCCATGATTCTTAACCCAAAACATTTGTTTAATTAAATCAAATTGTAAATCATCTCGTTAGTAAAACTCGTATGGTTTATATTACTTAGAAAACATCGTTGTGTGACATCGTTTCAAAATCGTTTACCCAAGTGAACTAAATAACGCCACGGTATGTAATATGATGAAAACACTTATATATAAGAAGTACCAGCGCCGTATCTACCATGTTTTCATCACATTACACCCGTCCCGTTATCTAAACACTAACCAAAAACCAATTGTTTGTTCATTTCGTTTAAATCATACCAAAATAGTTTAACTCGTTTAATCGTTTAAATCGCTCTCGTTTTAATTGTGAAAACTACTATTGGTTGTCTCGCTAATAACATCCAAACCTTCGCAACTCGTCCATCGCTATTCTCGCATTAACAAACCACCAAAGGGTAAGCTAACAATCACAGATTCAGCAGTTACCCAGATAACCCCCACACATAACCATGGGTGCAGTATGATAACGGGATTTGTCAGATCCTATGGTACCATAACCTAATACTGGTCGGCTTGATCAATGTTAATGAATGTCATTTGTTATGTAACTACGCCCAACAAGTTTGTTCACATTAGCGAAATCGTTATTAGTTTTATATAAACCATATTAATCATTTTGAAAACCATCGTTAAAAACATCGAAAATATTTAGCACATATGAATCACCCCAAAACAATTGAAAACAGTAAAATTGAAAACAGTAAAATAGGGGAACTATGTACTCACATAGTTACCACAAAACATGTAAAAAGAGGGGATCTATGTACTCACATTGAACTGCAAGTACCCTTGATCTAAAGAACTCAACGAAGCTCAGGCAAACCAAGGAATTCAAGTAGCACCTATTAATCGGATCACCTAGTTAATAAATCGACACCTAAATCGGAAGATCAGATAGAATGAGGTCTCGTAAACCATGATTATTGGAACTCATATGATATGGTTTAACAAAGCCTGCATTCTAAAACGGAACCTAACCTAAGTGCTTTCGACCCGTTACGACCCATTAAGGTAACTTACGCTACTTTAACGCGTCATGCGTGCAAATGCGCGTTCGATACGTCTAACTAGTCCTATGACAAGTATTATATGCCTAAACATGATACATAATTAGTTTAAGTGACAAAGGTTAAGTTACATATGCTTAAAATCCAATTATGCATGAAAAGGGCGTTTTGGTCATTTACCTAAGGCATATAAACTACCTATCATACAACTAATTAAACCAAGTGACCATAAGGTATAACCTCGGAAGGTTATTCCCTATACAACTATGGTCACTAAACATGCTTTGTCGGATCCTAATGATCGACCAAATGGGCCGGGTTCGAAAGTCTAAGCGGTTGTTAAGACCGCTTATCTTACGACCCTATACAAGTACTAGACTAAGAGTGACGAGTTAAACATGTTAAAACATGTTTAACTAAGTTATAAAACAGGTTTTTTATATCATAACAAACGGTTTTGATACCCAAGAATAGTTTGGTTGCAAAATACGCATAAATACGCATTTTGACCGAAACTATGACTCGTCACTACACCTAATCAACGTGGTAATCAGTAGGTATAGTCACAAGGGACTATAACCATCGTGATTACACTCATGTTGCAAAGTTCAAACGAACTTTGTATTGATCAAAGACTGGTCAAAGCAGAAAGTCAAACACTGTTTGACTTTTACGCTTGAAAAACGATAAAAGCACGAAAGAAACTTACAAAGGGTCCAAGCTAGGAAGTCTTGACTCAATTTGCTCTGGTATGAAGTGTTAAACCCCAACTTAGAGCAAATTGAATCAGATTGTGAGTTGAAAGGAATGAAAGTGTTGGGTATTAATAGAAATCCCACAACCGTTAGGATCGTTCCTCGCAATTCGTGCTTCGATATTTGCCTTACACTTGGGCACATGGTTTTGCAATACAAGGGGACATTAAAAACAATCAAATACCAGCCCATAGAGTGCAAAACTTGGGGTTAAAAACCATCAAAACCAGCCCAAATGACCAGATTCAATGTTTCTGTCTGAAGGTCTGTCACACCCTGCGTAAGAACCATACAAGGCTTACGCGCCCCGCCTGAGATCTTTGACAGATTGACACTTTTGGCCCCTGCAAGCCCAAAACTTGGGTTTTGATGCATTTTTGACACGTTTAAGCCCCGTTAACCCTATTTGAAAGATATAAAATGAAGTTCAAGTATAGGGAACTTAAAATATGCTCAAAAACATCTCGGATTTCGGTTCGTTTGGTCGTATGGTTGCGTTATTCGGATAATTATGACGGAAGTCGTAACGGACGCAAAAACGATCCAAATTAAGCGACGAATGGTATTTTTGCATTCCAATCACTAAAATAAAATATTTTGATGATTACAACAAATTTTTGGATGTCCGGATATATTCAGAATGTAAGATATGCGCGAAAATGCAAACTTATGCACTTTTTGACGCTTTTAGTCCCTATTGATCAAATAAGTTTATTTTTGCGCACCGAACACCTCAAAACTTATTTCTAAGTTATGTAAAAGATATTTAGGGCATGTTTAACTTATGATCAAGTTCCAGAATGTTCGTTACAGAACGAAACGGCATACTTTCGCAGTTTGACACAAATAGTCCCTGCGATCGAATAGACTTGTTTTCGACACACCAAACCATCCAAAACTTATTTCTAAGTTATGTAAAGGTTATTTAAGGTACGTTAAGCCTATGTCATTATTTCGGAGTGTTTATCGCATTAAACTGATTACGTTTACGCACCAGTTTGCATATAACCTTCCAGAAAGCGATTTAAAGCTTGAAACCGAACTCGAATCAAAACGTAAAATCATCAAACACAAATACACACATAATAACACCAAAACACATTGTTTTATTGATAATTGTTATTGTTTTACATTATACATTGATTACAGAGCACAGTTGTCACAGTCTCCCCTACTTTAGGAAATTTCGTCCCGAAATTTTACCTAGAGGAAACTTGTGAAAACAAATGCGGATATTTCGCCTTCATTTGGTCCTCACGTTCCCAAGTAAACTCTGGGCCATGTTTGGATTCCTAGCGAACCTTGACCAATCGAATCCGTTTGTTCTTCAACTGTTTAACAGCATGGTCCACTATCTCCACAGGTTTCTCGACAAAGTGCATCGTTTCATCAACTTGAATTTCGTCGAGTGGAATGTGAAGATCAGCATCATCTAAACACTTTTGCAAATTGGACACGTGAAAAGTCAGTTGAATATTCCCAAGCTCTGGAGGTAGCTCTAATTGTTGGTGCACTACATCTGTCGACTTCGTCTTGGATCGAGTCTTACATTGTATTGAATAGATTAGGGCATGTTTTACGAGAAAATAGGAGATTATATGTGTTTAGTGAGCAGGTTTCGCTCATATGGTCTTAGTTAGGAGGTTTCGCTTATTTGGACAGGTTGGGGTTTCGCTTTTGTGTACATGTACACTGGAGCGAAACCATCAGGTCTATATATAGGGTTATATGAGCGAAACCACAGACATATCCACTCCTTGTATTCCATACCGAAGTGCTGCCGGTGTGAAGAACTACGTGTATTTGCATTCCAATCAATACAATCAGTAGTTTTAGTGAAGAATAAGCTGATTCTACCTTCGTTTCTTGTTATTCCGCACCTGAAACGAAGTAAAACTCCTCTGAATGACTCGTTCGGGTCAGATCACGATCCTACAAGTGGTATCAGAGCTCAGGAGGAGGAGTTCTGCAAAGATTAGCTGGATTTCATCGAGATTTCTTACTTCAACACCTTCTTTTTTCATTTCAGAAAGTTTTAACGGTCAAAATTGGATCAAAATTTCACAGACTGTGTGTAATTGAACATAAACAAATCCTGGAAAGTTTCGAACCAAAATACGGACTAAAAATGGGTCAAATTACATTCGGACTAGGTTTCGCTCTTACGGACAGTTCATGATTTCGCTTATTTGACACTCTGATTTCGCTCCAAAGGTCATTGGATTTCGCTCTTGCGTACATCATATTTCGCTCTTGTGACACATAATTGAGGGGTTTCGCTGATAAGTACAACTAGGTTCGCTTTTGTGGCACATTATTTGAGGTTTCGTTCATAAGACATATCTGGTTTCGCTCTTGTGTCAATATCCAAGGTTTCGCTCATTTGAACTTAGAGGTTTCGCTTTTAAGGTTCATCTGGGTTCGCTTATCTGGTCATCTGGAACACTATTTCGTTTTTAAGGTCATCTGGGATTTCGCTCTGAGTGCACAAACATCTGATTTCGCTTTTTAGTCACTGATTTTGAAAAACGTACTGAGTCATCATGGATACTGAGTTCTATAACGCGTTTGCAGCACCGTCTGGTCCAGGTGCTATTGCTCAAGCTATGAGTTTAGAAAATGAGACGGGAACCACTCAAAAGCCCCCTAAATTGATGAGTATTGAAGAATATTATGGATGGAAAGATAGGTTCAAAAACTGGGTACAAGCTAATCATCTGAGATCATGGGAGTGTATTTTGAAGAAATATGTTTTGCCACAGACTGATTTGAAAGTTGACAAAAGAATATCTGAATTTAGTGATCAAGAACGTGATATGTATAGAGCTGAAAAGATGATGATTAGTCTACTTCAGCAAGCTATCAAAGAAGACATTTTCATACTGCTTCAGCATGACAAAACTTCAAAGTCAATCTGGGATGCTTTACGTGTTAAGTTTGAGGGTAGGGAGAAAATGATTAAGAGCAAAAAGGCGTTGCTCAAGAAAGAGTTTGATCTGTTCAGTAGTTTACCGGGAGAAGATACGAAGAAGCTGATTGAACGTTATTGTCACTTGGTGCGATCTATGTCAATGCTTAGTATAAAAAAGGATCCTGGAGAGTGGGTAGACAAATTAGCTGATGCGTTACCGCAAAAAGAGTGGGGAACTTATTTGATGATCCTGAAAAACACAGGGGTTTATGATGGGTTAACAATTGGTCAGTTTATTGAGAAAATTGAAAGTCAGGATTTGGAACAGCAAAAGATCACTAGGATGAATAGTCCAAGTGGTCAACAGGATGTAAAAATTTATTACAAAGGTAGTGTTCCAGAAACTGAAAGAAGTCCGAAAATCCAGACTGCTTTTAGTGCTGGAGATTCATCGGAAAAAGCTGATCAAAGTTCAAACAAAAGCAGCAGTGGTTTCTCATTATATCCAAGTGTCAATCCAAAGAGTTCATCAGAAAGTTTTCAGCATCAAAGCTCAAAAACAGGAAATGGTTATATGATTCATTGCAACATCGCTCTAAATCTTCCAGAAGGTCAAAGTTTTTCAGAAGACACTGCTAAAGACCACATCGCTCTACTTGGTTCTGTGTTGTTATCTTATGAGGGTCAAGTGGCTGGTCGAATCGGAAATCCTATGCTCACAAAGGAGGATTACGATCAAATAGACGCCGAAGAGATGGAATTAATGGATATCAAATGGTGTCTGGCTAGTGTTCTTAGACGTGCTGAAAAGTTCAAAACGATTACCGGGAGAAATGACTTTCTTGATGCTCATGTATCTACTTTAGGTTTTGATAAATCTAAAGTTACTTGTTTTCGATGCAGGGAGAAAGGCCATTTCAAACGGGAATGCAAGAACAGGGAAGCTAGTGGTGCTCAGAATCCGTTTGGAAAAGATTATTACTACCGGAAAGCCATTTATCAACAGGTTGGTCAATCACAAGATTCACAGACGGCTCATGGTAGAAAGATTGAGGATTCAAAAAGAGCGTGCGTGGTGGATTTTAACTGGAACAATTATATATCTCCTGATAGCAAAGCATGCATAGTCGATCAAGATGATGAGAGGCTACCTGAAGGTTTCAGCTGGGATATGTTTGTAGACGAAAAAGGAGATTTTAAAGCTTTCATTGAAAAAATAGTGAAAGAACCTGATATGTTTACTGCATGGATGAAATCTATTGGTGAAACTGTAAAGATTGTTGCATTAGATGAAAGTTCAGAAAGTGCTGATGATAGTTCATAGAGTTTAGATGAGAGTGTACAAAATGTTGTTAGTTTAGAAAAGGAAGTTGTTTTTGATCAAACACCATCTGATTCTGGATTATCAGATACTAGTTCTGAAAAATCTGCACAGTTTGATCAGTCACCTCCAGATGATAGTAGCAGTGATGATGAGGACGAAAAACACATTAATGTTGCTAAAACTCATCTTTCTCCTGAAAGTTTTCATTTCTATTTTGCAGATCGCATGGAGAAGCTGAAGGAGAAAAAAGCTGCAAAAGAACAACAGGAAATGAAAGCTGAAAGTGTTGTTCAGAAAGAGAACATTAAAAGTGTTGCTGAGGAGATGATTGAGTCTGAGAAAGAGAAGGAAGAAGAAAAGGTGAAAGAAGCAGAAAATATGGTTGAAGTAGTGAAAACAATTGAAGTTGAAAAAATTGTTGAAGTCATCAAGCCTTGCGAGAAGTGTTTGGAAGCATGCAAGGGTTGTGTAGCAAAAGACGAGATAATTGCTGAATATGAAAAGAAGAAAGAGCAGTTACTGTTCAACCTCAACTATGTGAAAGAATCTTATGATGTCTTGAACAAAACAGTAACTGGTCTCCAAAAGACAAATTCTGAGAGAGAACAAGCATTAACGATGATGAATGATGTAATGATGACAAAGCAAAAAGCTATAAATTTCTACATCGAAGAAAGTGCTAAATGGAAGCAAGAGTTGGAGACAGAAAAGATCGAGAATGAGAGAATTAGACGTTTGTTGCAAAGTTATTCTAGTTCTGATTATCTCATTGATCGTATTTACCCAACTGTTGCAGGTATGGAAGCTTTTCAAGACGAGAAGCCGAAGAAAAAGAAAGATAGTGGTAAGAAACCGACTGTTAGCTATAACAAGTGTCCGCCTCCAATTTGGGAAGGGTACTCTCCTAGAAAACCAAACGAGGAGCAACTTGAAAAAGCAGTAAATATAAAGCTAAAAATCGACACAACTGATGAATTACCAGAAAACATTGACGTCACGTTTACCTCGTCTGACACTGATCATGAGTCTGAGTTAATAAAAAAGGTGGTCGATCAGGTGTTGGATACAAATGAGGAGTCGGAGTTAAAGTCTGAGTCAAAGTCCGAGTCTGGGTGTTCAAGTTCAAGATCGTCGGTCAACAGTCCAAAGTCGTCGGTTAAAAGGGCTTACAGTAAAGAGTTTTTGTTATCAAAAGCAAATTTGAATGATGAAACATTTGAAGTAGCATATACTTTGAATGATTCGGACAAATTTATATTATGACAAAGAATTTCCAATAAGAAGTGTTCGTTTTGACATGATCAAAAAGGTTTTCAAAATGACAGAAATTAATATTTCTGAAATAAAAGATTTATATCTTACTGAAAAACCTAAAAAGTACATTTCAAGAGTTCAACAACGTCTAAACAAGAAAAAGGGTTACAATTCTGGTTCTGGTTTTCAAAAGAAACTAAACCAAAATCGTAGCTACAAAAAGAAAGGTCTTGGATTTATTCCACCAGAAAATTATAAAAATTTGAAAAATTCTAAAACAAAAACAGAATTTATGTCAGGTGGAAGTGCAGAAGTGGAACAGAAGAAACCGTTCTGGAGACAGTCAAACTAGGAGTTTCTTGCTGAAAAGAAGAGGAATGGAACTGAAGTGTCTCATTCAAAGGAAACTCGAACCTGTTACAAATGCAATGAAGCTGGTCACATTGCATGGAACTGTCCAAAGAATATCAAGAAAAAACAAGGAGTTTCTGAGAAACTTAAAGAAAAAGTTGTTGATATTGAACCACCAACCGAAAAATTTAAAATTTTTGAAAACTCAACTTATGAGGTTGGTGAATGTTCTAAAAAGAATTTTTATAAAAAGAAAGAGAAAGACAACCAAATGTGGGTTGTTAAAAAGGTTGATGAGAAAGTCGGCAATGAATCTGGTTCCACAAAGCCAGAAGAGCCACAGGTTGAAGTGAAAATTTCAGTGAATGATGATGAGTTTCCATCACTGAAGTTTGAAGAGGTTAAACAAAAAGTGGGTAAGGTTGAGATCTCGAATCAGTTTTACAACGAGAATACTAAGTTTGATGTCGAGAAAACATTCAATGGAAGTGTTAAGAAAATTTTTGGGAAAATGTTGAATGGGAAAGCTAAGGGGGTTAAAGATTTTTATGCAACTAAAAAGGTAACTTACAACCCTACTGCGCAAGAACTGAAAGCCATCAAGTCTGAGAAGACTCTGATGGAATTTTGTTTCCCGTAAAGTCTTAGGACTATGCCGGAGATCCCAAGTTTGTAATCGTGGATCAGGAATCGGCATCTTTCTTAGTAATTGATTTTGTGATTGAATCTTATAAAAGTTAATTTTTACAGGATGAGTGTGACTTGCCGAAGCTTCCAGGTTGGTAAGTGTGAAGCAGGAATCAGCATTTTGATTGGTAAAATGGTTTGTGTAGATGATTTATTCCTACATGTGATTAAATGTTTTGGATATACTTACAAGTGGTAAGAGGTTGATTCTGACAAAGTGATTACTCAAGGTCATTAGTTTGAACTTGATGTAATCCACATATAAGTGATTGAATGGATAATATGATGAACCAAACCCCTAACTTTACAAGTGGTAAAACCAACAAAACTTATTTTCCGGAAAAATCATTTTGGTTAAAACAAACTTAAGTGTTTTGAAATCATAATGAGAAAATAGTTTTGTGAAAGGGGGAGTTCTGATTGTTTATGTCAAGTGGATGGCGATTTGAAGCGATTCGATATCGGTTGTCAAGTTTGTTGTATAGTTTGTTTTCAAATTTCCTAAAATGTGTTTGCATTTTAGGGGGAGTAGAAATTTCTGAAAATCCAAAAACATTAGAAAATTTGAAAAAGACAAAAACATGGTAAAATCAAAAATGAGTTTTTGTGTCAAAGAAGAGGAAATGATAGTGCATCAGTAGACAGTTACAGTATGCTAAAGAAATGTAATGTTTAAATAGCGTTAAACGATCTCACTGATGATATGCCGATAGGTTTTTACACATTTAGTAAGCTTTTTCGGGATATAAACTAAAATTCAAACTTGCTTATTTCGTGGGGAACACTACTTGGATATATAGGTAACCCCTGAAATCTCGTTTGAAAGGTCCCTCTTTCTGAGATACTAGGTCTTTATGCTCAGTGATATCTGGGGTATTATCCCGGGACTTCTGATTTTGCGGAAGCAATGGCCTAGTCCCCGGAGAATACTTTCCGCTTGCTTGAAATATAGCGCAGCCCTCAGCAAATTGATGAAACAATAAAATTGATAGTCATTGCTGTTGTAATTCAAAAGATCCTCTAAAGGGGACCCACCAAAAGTCGAAGCCGTCATCTCTCTGCGTATACAGGAGTATCGACCTGAGCTCTCACGGCCCTCGCAATTTAACCCTTTACAGATATCATATGTGGTATACTCACCTGTAAGACTGAATATTGGGATCTGGATACGGGAGTATATTCAAGAGGTGGGACACATGAATGAGTTTAAGTTCTTAAAACACCTAACTCATATCCTGAATCAGTTGAAATTTGTGTGAGAATTTAAGTGGATCAGTATATCGGCAATCTAAGTGAATTGTTTAATTCTTAATGTGTAACTAAGCTCAACGGTACTTGTGATTTGTCAAAATCTGATATGATCCTCTTACACAAAACTTACAAAAATATTGTCTGTAAATATTTCTTTATTGCATTTCTTTACATTCAAAAATCCAAAAAGATTTTGTGTGTGTTTTAGCTTAAATTTTTGAAAAATGTCAAAAAGATTTTCGACAACTGATGTTGAAAAGCTGATTTTCAAAATTCCGAGTGCTAAACATGATGACATTGTTGTGAGGGGGAGTGTGTCTTAATCATAAAATGTGTTTTGACAATCAACAAGTGGTTTATCATAAAGAAAGTAGTTAGAGGGAGAGTCGTTGTTGGTGCACATGTTTATGAAAGAGTATTAGTGTTGGTGCACTTAATTTGTTAAATTCATAAAACTTATTTCTGGGTTAAGAATGTGCAGGAATAGCCAAGTTTCAATTCTGAATCTGAAGATAGAGTGCCAGGTTTCGTATTCTGAAGACAAAGAAAGCCAGACAAAGATCCTGAAGCAGATGTTGCTGAAGAACAAAGGAATGCCAGCAAATCAAGAAAGGGAGTCTGTTGATGAAGATAGAGAGAGAAAAGCCCAGAGACTGATCAAGACTGAAGAAGTGAAGACACAGCATTGTTGTGACTCGATAGACGACTCGTCAACATCTGAGGGGGAGTCTGTTGGTGCACTACATCTGTCGACTTCGTCTTGGATCGAGTCTTACATTGTATTGAATAGATTAGGGCACGTTTTACGAGAAAATAGGAGATTATATGTGTTTAGTGAGCAGGTTTCGCTCATATGGTCTTAGTTAGGAGGTTTCGCTTATTTGGACAGGTTGGGGTTTCGCTTTTGTGTACATGTACACTGGAGCGAAACCATCAGGTCTATATATAGGGTTATATGAGCGAAACCACAGACATATCCACTCTTTGTATTCCATACCGAAGTGCTGCCGGTGTGAAGAACTACGTGTATTTGCATTCCAATCAATACAATCAGTAGTCTTAGTGAAGAATAAGCTGATTCTACCTTCGTTTCTTGTTATTCCGCACCTGAAACGAAGTAAAACCCCTCTGAATGACTCGTTCGGGTCAGATCACGATCCTACACTAATCGATAGACAACCTTTCTGATTCTTTCAACAATCCTAAATGGTCCAACATATCGTGGTGCAAGTTTTCCTTTCTTTCCAAATCTCACCACTACCTTCCAAGGAGATACCTTGAGTAGGACACGGTCTTTGACTTGAAACTCTAAGGGCTTGTTTCGCTTATCCACATAACTCTTTTGACGGCTTCTAGCTGTCACAAGATTATCGCGAATTTTCTTGATTTTGTCTGTTGTTTCTAGAATGAGCTCAGGTCCAGTAAGCTGAGCTTCACCGATCTCATTCCAACAGATAGGTGAATGACATTTTCGACCGTATAAAGCTTTGAACAGTGCCATATTAATGCTAGCATGATAACTATTGTTGTAAGAGAACTCGATTAACGGAAGATGAGAATCGCAATTACCACCAAAGTCTATCACGCATGCTCTAAGCATATCCTCCGAAGTTTGAATCGTTCTCTCGGATTGTCCATTTGTTTGGGGATGATAAGCAGTGCTTAGATTCAGTTGTGTTCCCAAAGCAGATTGCATGGTCTTCCAAAAATGAGATGAAAACCGAGCATCACGATCGGAAATGATATCCAAAGGAACACCATGTCGAGATACAATCTCATCAACATAAATCTTTTCAAGTTTATCAGCAGATAGATCCTCGCGAATCGGAATAAAATGAGCTGACTTCGTTAATCGATCGATGACAACCCATATAGCATCGTGACCTCTAGTCGTACGCGGTAACTTAGTGATGAGATCCATCGCAATGTTCTCCCACTTCCATACCGGTATCTCTGGTTGTACAAGAAAACCAGATGGTCATTGATGTTCAGCCTTGACTTTGAGACAAGTTAGGCATTTCGATACATACAAGGCAATATCCTTTTTCATACCAGGCCACCAATACTGAGTACGAAGATCCTTGTACATTTTGTCAGCACCAGGATGGATAGAATATCAGGACTTGTGAGATTCGTCCATCACTAAAGTGCGAAGATCGTCTTGTTTTAGAATCCACAAACGATCCTTGAAATAAAATAACCCATCGTCCTTCGTTTCAAGTTTAAGCTCAAGTTGAAGCGGTAGCTCATATTTCAATAAGCCTTTGATCACACAAGTCCGTTGAGCTTGAAGGACACGAGATTGAATATCAGATAGAGTTCGAACAGAATGAAGCTTGACTTACTCCTTTCGACTTAGCGCATCGGCCACGACATTCGCTTTACCAGGATGGTAGCGAATTTCGCAATCATAATCGCTCAAGAGTTCAACCCAACGTCGTTGCTTCATATTCAACTCTTTTTGATTGAGAATATGCTGGAGACTTTTGTGGCCTGTGAAAACCACACACCTCGTTCCATAGAGATAGTGTCTCCAGATTTTAAGCGCAAATACCACAGCACCCAACTCAAGATCATGAGTTGTGTAGTTCTTCTCGTGAGTTTTCAATTGTCTTGACGCATAAGCTATGACTTTACCTCATTGCATAAGAACGCAACCAAGGCCTAGTTTCGACGTGTCACAATAGACAACAAAATCATCGTTTCCTTCGGGCAAAAACAAAACAGGAGCATCACAGAGCTTTTGTTTCAGCGTTTAAAACGCTTCTTCTTGTTTAGGTCCCCCACTCAAAAGGCTTATTCTTCTGAGTCACAGCAGTGAGTGGAACCGAAATCTTTGAGAAGTTTGAAATGAAACGACGATAATATCCAGCGAGACCAAGAAAAGAACGAACTTCTGTTGGTGTTGTTGGTGTATTCCAATCCTTAATTGCAACTATTTTAGATGGATCCACATGAATACCCTGTTTGTTAACTATATACCCAAGAACTGAACTTCTTTAAGCCAAAATTCACACTTGGAGAATTTAGCAAAAAGTTGTTCCTTCTTTAGGAGTTCCAGTGTCAAACGAAGTTGTTGCTCGTGCTCGGCTCGAGACTTTGAATAAACAAGAATATCGTCGATGAACACGATGATGAACTTGTCTAAATAAGGTTTACAAACCCTATTCATTAAGTCCATGAAGATAGCTGGGGCATTTGTCAAACCAAAAGGCATGACAGTAAACTTGTAGTGCCCATATCTTGTACAGAAAGCAGTTTTGGGAATATCTTCCTCGAGAACACGAAGCTGATGATACCCAGAATGCAGATCGATCTTGGAAAAGCATGAAGTACCTTGCAATTGATCAAAGAGATCATCAATTCGTGGTAGGGGATATCGATTCTTGATGGTAAGCTTATTCAGCTCACGATAATCGATACACATTCGAAAAGACCTATCTTTCTTTTTCACAAATAGGACATGAGCGCCCTAAGGTGAATAACTTGGTCGGATGTATCCTTTATCAGATAACTCTTGAAGCTGTTTAGATAACTCTTGCATCTTTGACGGTGCAAGACGAGAAGGTGCTTTCGCAATCGGGTTAGCATTGGGTATAAGATCAAATATGAAACTCGACTTGACGAACTGGAGGCAAACCAGGCAGTTCATCGGGAAACACCTCTAGATAATCTCGGACAATCGGGATATCTTGAATACGCTTGTTCTTGCCTATCTCCTCGGTGACATGTGCCAGAAAAGCAACATATCCTTTTCGTAAATAACTTTGGGCTTTCGTACACGACATGAGTTTCAATCCACCAGATGGTTTCTCGCCACGAACCTCTAGGACTTCACCAGATGAAAGAGGAATAAGAACAATCTTATCTAAACAAACCACCTCAGCATGATGTTTAGTTAACCAATCTATCCCTATGACAATGTCGAAACTCCCAAGTTGCATCGGCACGAGGTCAATAGGAAAAAGATGGTCATCGAGGTTCAATTGACAGTCACGAATAACAAAATCTAGTACGATAGGTTTACCAGTAGCTACTTCAACAGATAAGGGCTTCCTCAGTTTAGTTCTAGGTATCGCAAGTAAAGGCTCAAATGATAACGAAACAAAACTCCTGTCGGCGCCATAATAAAAAAGAATAGATGCTGGTCGATAGTTAACAAGGAACGTACCATTAACAACCTCGTTGTCAGCTCGAGCCTCGTTTACATTCAAATTATACGCTCGTCCACGAGCGGGATTTGCATTTGCAATGGCATTCGGATTTGCATTCGCGTTCACTAATCTCGGGCAGTTGTTACGGAAGTGACCAAACTCTCCGCAATTGTAACATGATCCAGGTGGGAATCTAGCAGCATTCCCTTGAGCCTGTGCTGGAATCCGAGCAGCTTGATTCTGACCCAAACGGAAAATGTTGGCCAGATGTCCAAGTTTACCACAAGTAGTACACTGTTTGCAGGCTTGATGAGCAACGTGATGACCATTGCATCGAGCATAGTGGGGTGCGGTACCAGCATACAGCTTCTTCGCAGGAGGTTGAGCTAGTTGGTTCTGAGGATTTTGTGCAGTGACAGCAAAGTTATGGGAAGCCTTGCGCTTCCTCGACCTCTTAGAAGACTCTCCCTTCTTCTTACCCTTACCCTTTTCCTTGTCTTGTGTGGCATCAGCTGACTTCTTCTTGTCACCCTTGCGGGTCAGTTTCCCTTTTCTGACCTAAGACTCGGTCAGAGTAGCAGCCAATTCAATCGCCTGACGCATAGTGGTAGGATTACTACCGGTGACAATATCTTGCACAGAATCGGGCAAACCATCGATATACCTCTCTATTGATTTCTCCAATGGGGTAACCATAGTAGGACACAACAAACTGAGCTCCTCATAATGATCCGTATACGCACGGTGTTCTCCCCCATCTTGCTTCAGATCGTCAAACTCTCGTTCCAAGGCTCGAATCTCGTGACGGGGACAGAACTCTTTCATCATGAGAGCTCGAAGCTCTTCCCACATTTGTGCTAGGGCCACATCGGTACCCCTATCACGCATCACACCGTTCAACCATGTAAGAGCATGCTTCTTGAACACACTGGATGCAAACTCAACTTTACGCTCATTCGGACATTACACATGTCTAAATGTGCTCTCCAAACTTTCAAACCATTGCAGGAGCGCAGTTGCTCCTTGAGACCCAGAAAACTTTAGCGGTTTAGCCGAATTGAAATTCTTGAAACTACACTGAGCATTATTGTAGTTATTGTTGTATAATTTGTAGGATCGATTTGACCAATCAAATGAGTCAATTTGAGTCAATACACACTATTTGAGTGGCGGAAACACTCAAACAGATTAGAATCAGATAGAAAGGAGTAGAAGTAGACAGAATATTACTTTAAACTACACTTCTCATTCATATATCACTTGACAAACCAGCAGCAGTTCGGTACCAGAACAATGGGACTGTTACAAAAGAGAAATACCAACTGCCTATTTATAGGCTTTAGGTTTCGCTTGAAGTATACACGTGACCGTTCAAGCGAACTCAAATGTTTACTTTTAAAACAAAAATTATAATAAACAATTATAACCTCATATTTTGTGTCCAATTTCGTGTGATGATGTAGTATTGTGATGTCATATATATGATGTCATCATTGAGAATGATGACATCATTCTTGATTAGAACCGCAACGAAACCGAGACTTGATATAAGACGAAGTCAACAGACATATGCACTAACAGTCTCCCCCTTGGATGTTGACGGAGTCTTCAGTACGAGACTTTAGTACGTCAAAACTTCAGTCTTAATCAGTCTTCACACTCTCTCTTCAATCACCCTATTGCTAACAGACTCCCCCTTACGTTGTTCCGGGATCGTAATCTGATATAGCACTCTCTATCTTCTCAGCATTAGCAGCTTTTACAGATTCAGGACCATCTCCTGGCTCTCCGTAGCAACAAGATCAGGAACCTGGCTTTTACGTCTACAGACTCCCCCTTTCGACAAGCTGGGATCGCAGTCTGGAATTCACTAGCTGCATACCTGCATATACTCTAACCAACAGTAAGATAAAATTTATGCTTACCACTTGAATTTAAAATGATTAAATTGGTTTCAAATTAATGATCCATTTATCCATTTCAAAAACCTTTCTCAACTCAAATAAACTTTCCCAATCCAATATCATTCATCATGTTTAGCACTTGTGATTTTGAAAATCAGCTCTTCAACATCAGTTGTCGAAAATCTTTTTGGCTTTTTCAAAATTTTATGCTAAAACACACTAAAATCTTTTTGGATTTAAGGAAATAAACTATATACAAACATCTTTTTGTGAGTTTGTGTAAGAGGATCATATCAGTTTTTGAGACACATCACTAGCACCGTTAAGCTTTAAACATTTTAAGTTCTAAACGATTCACATTGATTGACGATATAGTTGTCCTTTTAAACACAATCTAAAAAACTTTCGAAATGCTTACCGATACGTTAAGGTTTATTAATTTTGCACTAAATTCTTATGGACCCCACGATCTCAGCATATCCCCTCATCATGCAATACACTAACTCAAGTAATGCCTTTAAACTTTTATCAACTGTGATTTGTGCGAAAACAAAGCAGAATGTTTAAACATTAACAATCAGGTCGATACTTCCGTATACGAAGAGAAAGTCCAATGTTTAAACAAAATAAGAAAAATAAAATAAGTTGAAGTTGTTTAGGCTTTAACCACCAGGTCGATACTTTCGTATACGCAGAGGAGGTCCAAAGCTTAAACGAAACACCAAAGAAAATAAAGCAGAACGTTTAGGCAATAACATCCAGGTCGATACTCACGTATACGCAGAGGATGTCCAATGCTTAAACAAAATAAAGAAATCAAACAAGTTTAAATCTTTGCAAAATGAAATACACAATCACAGCGACTTTTTAGCAAAGTTGTGAAAGTTCACAGACTTAACCAGTTTTATGTCTTTCGACAATCAGCTATTACTGAGTAGGCACACAGTCAAGAAGGACAAAACTAAGTACTATGCTTTCAACCATGTTTCCCACTAGAACTAGGCTTTTTCATTTAAGTTTGTATCGATATCGCAAATCTACTAGTCTAGCTGAGCCTATCGTCACATCTTTAGTGAGACCGTTTATCACATTTTACATTACATTTCTTTAGCATGCTGTGATAGTCCACTGATTTACTATCATTTCCTCTTTTTCACAACAAAACTCATTTTGAATTTTTCAATGTTTTTGGCATTTTCAAATTTTCAAATTTTTTAAAAAATTTTCTCCCCCTAAAATCAAAATATGTTTCAATTTTGATTTTCTGAGAAAATTTGAAAACAAACTATACAGATAAAGTGACAACATAATATCGAATCGCTTCAATTCGCCATCCACTTGACATAAACAATCAGAACTTCCCCTGACAACAAACTATTTTCCCATTTAGATTTCAAAACACTTAAGTTTGTTTTAATCAAAATGGTTTTTCTGGAAAATCAGTTTTGTGTGTCGTTTCACAATCATGGGGTTTAATTCATCACACTGTTTTCAACCACTTGTAGGTTTATCACAAAAACAATTTCCAACAATCATACCACTTGTAAGATAGTTAAATCAAGTACAACTTAATGTCCTTGATTAACTACTTCTAAGTCGAAATATCACCAGAGTGAATTTCTCAAGAAATATGCCGATTCCTGCTCCACGATTACCAACTTGGGAGCTCCGGCAAGTCAGGTTTTTCAGTTAAAGAGATTCACCCAAGCCTGACGGTCCTTGGGTGTATTTGAGTTATTTTCATTCGGGGTTTGAACATTCCTTTTTGTTTCATAAAATTCTTTAACCCCTTTTACCTTACCCTCAACCATCTTTCAAAACATATTTTTTACTTTGCTATTGAAAGCCTTTTCGACATCAAATTCTTTCTTTTCAGAATAGAACTGATTCGAAATTTTCACTTTCCTATCTTTTTGTTTAAAATTTTCAGTCCGCAATGGTGGAAAGTTGATATCATCCATTGGCGTAACTGAACTTTCTTCTTTTTGATCAACAAATGGCTCCTCTGATTTTGATGAATCAGATTCATTGCCAGAACGTGACTCTTCTGACTTTAACAAGTCAAATTCATTGCCAAAATGTGGCTCTTTTGCTTCCGAAGAAACAAATTCATTGCCAGGAACTTTTTCTTTCTTCACACACCATTCTGTCCTCAGATTTGTATCTGATGAATTCGTTTTTCTTGATTTGTCATTCTTTGGAGAGTAAGACGATTTATCAGAACTTTTATCTGATTTTCTTGTTGTATCCGAGGACAAAATCCTTTCAAGGTACTCTCGAGCTCTCTTTCTTTTCTTTCTCAGTCGATCTTTCTGCCCTTGTGAAAGCTTAACTTTCTTTTCTTGAACTTTCTGTTCTTTGGGCTTTTCTTTGACTTTGGCTGATTTCATCATCCTTTTCTGAGATTCAGCCCTCGATCTTTCCATTGATCTCATTGGGCAATCTCTTGCAATATGTCCTTTGATTTGGCAGTTATAGCATCTCCTCGTCTCAAACCACTGATTTTGGCAGTTAACAGCAATGTGTCCTTGAACACCACAAGTGTAGCACACTCTGTTATCGTACCATTCACCACTTTCACACCAAATGCTCAGATCATAACATTGTCTGGCTTTGTGATAATCATCACTCCTCCTGAAAGCTAGATTTATCTTTGAAGCACTGTGATCAAACCTGCCCCACATATCACCAACTTTTTGTGAGTTTTGATTTTTCATTTTTTGTTGTTTTTTATCTTGATTGGATGATTGAACTGATGAGCTTTTATTCTTGTTTTGAACATTTTCTGAATTTTTAACTTTTTGTTTCTGTTCTACTTTCTTCTTCAAGGGTTTTTGTATAGAACATTCACCCTTTTCAGTTGATTGCAGAACAGTTTCTTGAAATTCTTCTTGTAATTTCAAAAAGTGTTTCTTTTTCTCATTTTTTTCATTTTCATCATCAGTTTTCTCATCACAATCTGAATTCATCGGTTTTGGACATATTTGATCAATCATTTCTGCAGTAG
The DNA here is from genome assembly GCA_030545235.1 of Helianthus tuberosus. Classification (NCBI taxonomy): domain Eukaryota; kingdom Viridiplantae; phylum Streptophyta; class Magnoliopsida; order Asterales; family Asteraceae; genus Helianthus; species Helianthus tuberosus. The sequence goes on from CM060424.1 coordinate 141,037,656, forward strand.
TCACAAAACCTTTTAATTTCTTCTCAAGCTCATTAATTTGATTTCTTGCACACTTAGCTTCATTTTCAAGCTGAGAGATTTTTTCAAGCTGAGAAGTAATTGCATTTTCATTTTCCACTATATTCTTTTCAAGAACAGATTTTTCATTTTCTAAAACTTTTATATGTTCTTGAAATTTTGTTTCATTTTGTTTCAGATTTTTGTTTTCCAATTTTATCCACAAATCTTTGTTTTCTGAAGATTTTATCTTATCTTCAAAAACTTTTTCATTTTCTTTCAAAATTTTGATTTCCAATGTCAAACTCTACATCTCTTTTAAGAGTTTGACATTATCTGCTTTAGATTTGTCACAGTTTAAGCATTTCTCGGTCATCGTTTCAGCTTCAGCTTTCTTCTCGATCTTGATAACTGAAATTTCTTCAACTTGCTTCTCTACCACTTGAACATTTTCCTCAGATTTGTCTTTTGCTTCAATAGTTGCCACTTTATGATTCTTTTCTTCTGAATCAGACATCAATTTTCTAATCTTTTGGAACTTAAGTTCTTGAGCTTCAATCTTTTCTATGAAACCACTAAGATTTAAAAAACTAAAATCTGAATGGTTCTTTAACACCAGCAAATAAGTACCCCATTCATCGTATGGCAATGCATCTGCCAATTTATCAATCCACACCTCATTAGCCTTGGTTATCTTCAATCTCCCCATTTCCAAAACTAGATGGCAATATCGTTCAGTCAATTCTTTTGTAGACTCTCCCTTGATACCCGTAAAACTATCAAATTTCTTCTGTGCAATATCTGCTGGATTCTGAACACGCATACCATATCCGAAAGATGAGTTATATGACTCACAATCCATGTTTCGTTATTGAAAGATTTTCAAAGACAGATTTTCAAACAATACGAAAATTCACACAATCTAAGATCAGTTCAATCACTTTATCAAACCACGGAATCAGATGAATATCCAATTGAGTGACAAAAATCGGGTGACAACGAATCGAATGAGGATTTGCACGGGCGAGTATCTGATGCTTGACAAATCACCTGAAATACAAAAACAAGTGATCAGTTTAAACACACTAAATACGTGAACGTGTGTGACGGTTGAACCGATCTAGGATTCGTGTCGTAGATTCGCGGACTCGTTCAATGTTGTTTTGGTGAAATCATTGAATGAATGAACTTGATTGGATGTGCCTAGAAATATGGGCTTTGAATGGACACAGCTCTATATTCCAACTTTTAATTGGGCCTCTCGAGCTATGTAATCAATCGGTCCACTTGATTTAATAGACTATCAACACAATTAATTTGGGCCAACAATCTTAACTATTGATTTAAACCCACTGGGCCGACAACATTTGTTTTTAAACACAATCTAATTTGGGCTTAAATGAAATGCAATATCACATGGACTGAGATGTATGGTGGGCTGACAACAACACAATGAATATCACGTGATGACTGAGTTAATATTTAGTGAAACAATCAAAGTCACTTTTGACTTTATATCACACTTAATCTCAATCCATACAAACTGAACTGCCTTCAAGTCTCACGGCTCCAAACGACTACTTGATTGTATGAATTACACGACAAAATGAAGAAACAATTATTCAAGTCACATGCAAACAATGAACAAAAGTGATTGTGCCCTTATTAATTGAACTTTGGATCGATATATCACATGCACTGACAACACTTTGTTAATTGTTCCAACAAACTTGAGTTTTTAAATGCAGTTTATTATATCAAGATAATATCACATGCAAACTTAAAAGAGCCGACAAATTTTAATGTGTTTCAAATTCTATTGGACCAAAAATTTCGAACAGTGTAATCACATGGGCTTTCTTGGGCAAATAAACACATGCAATCTCTTAAAAGCAATTGAATAACTCTTGTGAATCACAAACAAATGGCCGACAATTTATTTTACCCACTAAAAGTCTGATAAAATCGACTAAATGATCAAATCGAGGCAACCTGACACAAATCTTAGCCGAACTGAACAACTTTCAAGAAACTTGATGCACTTTTCACGTGAATTCTGATTTATTCAATTAATGTTCACATACACACTGACACAGAACATGTGAATTCAGATATATCTCAAACGGTTTTTCAAGCGGAACCACAGCAAAATTCAAGCAAAACAACAGAATATTTCAAGTGAACTGCTGGTTTCAAGCGAAACCACAACAATAGTCGGTTTCGCTTGAAATATCCTTACACTTTTCAAGCGAACCTGAAATTATACAAGCGAAAGCCTGTGTTTCACTTCAAACACCACCAATTTTCAAGCGATACACAATAGATCGTTCAAGCGAAAGGTAGTTTTTAGGTCATTTTTACACGATTTTCTTTGAATTTTAAGCTGCTATTCTCAAGGATTTGTTAAAACTCAGTTTCACACACACTGTCCAAAATTCAGTCCATTTTGTCCGTGTAAAAGTCCAGAAATCAAATTTTGTGTAGAAAAACCAACTGATTAAGGTGTATTTACTCATAACTGGCTCTGATACCAATTGTAGGATCGATTTGACCTATCAAATTAGTCAATTTGAGTCAATACACACTATTTGAGTGGCGGAAACACTCAAACAGATTAGAATCAGATAGAAAGGAGTAGAAGTAGACAGAATATCACTTTAAACTACACTTCTCATTCATATATCACTTGACAAACCAGCAGCAGTTCGGTACCAGAACAATGGAACTGTTACAAATGAGAAATACCAACTGCCTATTTATAGGCTTTAGGTTTCGCTTGAAGTATACACGTGACCGTTCAAGCGAACTCAAATGTTTACTTTTAAAACAAAAATTATAATAAACAATTATAACCTCATATTTTGTGTCCAATTTCGTAATGTGCACAATACCCCACTAGCCAGTGATTCAAGATATCCACGACTTAGTCCCTGTAATTATAACTTTTGAAAATAATTTGAGGTATTGTAAAATAGTTGATAAAAAGAGAATGACTCACATTGCAGATTTAATTTGAGTAGAGTTTAGCCTACTGATTAGCCTTTTTAACCTAAATTTATAACATGCACACAATTTCGGGTTAGTAATCAATACAGCATTTACGATAACTCACGAGATCAAACCCTCACAACGAATGACAAAGTGCTATACTTAAACATCCATCGAATTAACGACTAATGACAAAGTATCACCCTAATGTGGGCAGCACTTAAACATCCATTGGATTATTGATCGATCAGAAAATGAATCGTAATAGCGATCGAGTTAATACCCTGATTGCGGCGTCGATTAGTGATCCGTGTGTGTTAATTGTGGTAAACAGAAGATATCTCGGAGCGTATTACGAATTGGTTCGTCGCTCAAATTCCAGAATTCAAGTCCCACGACCCTCTATTTATACCCAAAATTTGTCACCCCTTGCGCACCGTAACACTCTAACCCTTACGGTGCGCAAGGGACACCTAATGGTCATAGGGTTGCCACGTTTTGGACTAGGCCTGCTGAGTTGATGAATTTCATAATTTCTAATTTGACAGAGAGATTTTAAGATAAACGTAACTAGGGTTTACCCCCCCTGAGTTTTAGGGGCCCTGATCCTGATTCTGATTGTTCTGAAAATTTTAGGGTTTATACAGAATCACTTGGGTGTCTCAATTAGGGTTTCCTATTGGACAATTAAAATAATAATTAAGACTTTTTGATGAGAGTTGTTACATTCTCCCCACCTTAATAAAAATCTCGTCCTCGAGATTTACTGGAATAATTGAGGATACTTTCGCTTCTTTTCTGATTCCAGTTCCTAAGTGTATTAGGGTCCTATCTTTGATTCCCACTTTACTTGAACTAACACTAATCATTTGATCTTTCTATCTTCTATCTGAAGAGGTTTCTCTACAAATTTTATTTTTTCGTTTACCTTTATATCTTGGAGAGGTACTACCAAAGATTAGACATTTCTTGAGATTGGATACATGAAATACATCATATACTCCAGCTAACTCTCCTAGTATTTGTAAATGATAAACAACTGGTCCTATACGTTGGGTCACTGGAAATGGTCCTACGTACCTTGGACTTAGCTTTCCTTTCTTACCGGATCTTATAACTCTTTTCCAAGGATATACATTCAATAGCATTTTGTCTCCAACTTGAAACTCCAACGGCTTTTGTCTATTATCTGTATAACTCTTCTGGCGATCTCTAGCCGTCTTCAGCCTTTCCTTCGTGATACTGAATATCACAGTCGTAGTCACTTAGGATTTTCATCCATCTCCTTTGCCTCATGTTTAATTCTTTTTGCCCAAATATATATCTTAAATTCTTATGATCCGTATAGACAGTAAACTTACTTCTATACAGATAATGTCTCCAATCTTAAGGGCACAAATTATGGCTCCTAATTCTAAGTTATGAGTGGTATAGTTTTCTTCATGCTTTTTCAATTGCCTTGATGCATACGTAATTACCTTTTTGCGTTGCATTGACACATATCCAAATCTTAGCTTTGAAGCATCACCGTATACTTTAAAATCTTCTGTTCCTTCTGGTAAGATTAGGATTGGGGCATTTGTTAATTTATACTTTAAGATCCTAAAGACTTCTTCTTGTTTAGGTCCTCCTTCAAACTTAACTGTTTTACAGATTAGCTTAGTTAATGGTATAGCTATCTTGGAAAAATAAACCGTCTATAGTATCCGGCTAAACCTATAAAACTCCTAATTTCCATTGCGGATTGCGGAACTTTCCATTTGGTAATTGCTGCTATCTTATCAGGATCTACGTGAATACCTTCATGATTCCCATATGACCAAGAATTTGCACTTCTGGCAGTCAAAATTCATACTTCAAGAATTTGGCGTAAAGCTTCTCTTTTCTTAACAAAGTTAAGAGTGCATGCAAGTGCTGACAATGTTCTTCCTGACTTTTGGAATAAATAGGTATATCGTTTATGAAGATAATTACAAATTTATCCAAATACGGTTTACAGATTCTATTCATCATGTCCATGAATGTTGCAGGTGCATTCGTTAACCCAAAGGGCATGACTGTAAACTCGTAATGACCATACCTAGTTCTGAAAGCAGTCTTAGGTATGTCTTCCTCTTGTACTTTCAATTGATGATATCCAGAACGTAAATCGATCTTAGAAAAATATCTATCTCCCTGGAATTGATCGAATAGATCATCAATTCTAGGTAATGGATATTGATTGTTAATTGTAACCTTATTCAATTCCTTATAATCAATATACATTCTCATTGAACCATCCTTTTTCTTAACAAACAACACTGGTGCCCCCTTACGGGGATAAACTAGGTTGTATGAAACCTTTACTTAATAATTCATCTAATTGCTTTTTCAGTTTTAATATTTCTGTGGGTGCTAACCGATAAGGTGCCTTAGCTATTGGTATAGTTCCTGGAATTAGATGAATCCTAATTTCTACCTCCCTATCTGGTGGTATTCCTGATAACTCTTCTGGGAATACATCTGGGTATTCTGAAACTACAGAAATTTCCTTAAGTTCTTTATCTTTAGTATTAATGATTATTGAAATCATATATACTATTCTTTGCTTTCGTTCATAATTAGCAACTTTCATTACTGATATGAACTTTATGGTTTTACATGGCTTATCTCCTGTAATCATTATTACTTCTCCAGTGGATGTCTGAATTTCTATGGAATTCTTATCACAGATAATTCGAGCATGGTTGTTTACTAACCAATCCATTCCTAACACAACATCGAATTCAACTAATTTCATAGATAATAGGGTTGCAGAAAATTTATGACTTAAAAATTCTATTTCTACGTTTTGCAGAACTTTATTTATTTTAACTGAATTCCCATCTGCCGTTTCTACTGTAGAAATTTGCCTAATGCTGGTTAAATGTAAGTTAAGAGTTTGGCAGAATGAAGTATTTATAAAACTTTGGTTTGCACCAGAGTCAAATAATACTTTTGTGTAAATGTTGTGAACTAAGAACGTACCGGCTATCACATCTGGAATGAGCTCTGCTTCTTTAGTAGTCAGTTGGAAGGCTCTTACATTCCTTTTTGATCCTTCTGCAGGGTTGGCTTTATTGTCAGATGGTTTGTTCAGTTTTGGACAATCTGGCCTAAGATGTCCAGCTTCTCCACAGTTGTAACAGACTGAAAATTTCTTCCTCCTGCAGTCTTCTTCTTGATGCCCCGGAATTTTGCAAAAATTGCAATATCCTTTGCATCTTCCAAAATGCTTCATTTTGCAAAAATTGCAAAATGGGCTAGTGGAAGATTGCCCATTCCCTCCTTTCTTAAAATTGTTACGGTTACCCGGATGGAATTCTTGGGTAATCTTTTGGGCTACTTCCTTCCTTTTATTTTCTTCTCTTGTCCGTACTAGTTCGTCAGTCAGAGTATTGGCTAATTCCACTGCATCATCAATCGTGCGAGGTTTCACAGCCTTGACTATATTACGGATTTTGGAAATCAATCCCCAAATATAACGAGAAATAAGTACCGGCTTTGTCGAAGCCAGGGTTGGTGCCACTCGAGCATACTCGAAGAATGTCGAAGTATACCCTCGACAATCTACATCCACCATCCGGTGGGTTAGAAACTTATTTTTCATTTGTTCCTTTTCATATTTGGGACAAAATTTTCTTTCTACAAAGCTCTTAAATTCTTCCCAGTTCATAGCATACGCCATCCTTCTTCCTTTTGCTTGTAACACCGTATTCCACCATTCTAGTGCCCCTTCTTTGAAAAGGTTTGACGCGTACATGACCTGATCATCCTGAGCACATTTACTTATGGCAATTACTGCCTCGGTTTTCTCTAACCAACGCAGTGCCGCAGTCGCTCCTTCATTGCCTGCAAACTCAGTGGGTTTACAAGCAAGAAATTCTTTGTAAGTGCAACCAGATGTTGCAGCTTTCATTTTCTTAGGGGGAGGAGCTTGTCGTGGTTCATTCTCATGATTAGTATGATTATTGCCTCCGTTTATGCTATTACTGAAGTTATCTTCAGAAATACGTTTGCTAGGAACAATTTGTTGCGGTTCGATTGGATTTTTAACAGCAGCAACGATTGCTGGAATAGCGTTGGCTATCCCTTGAGCAACGATATTTTCTATATCTTGCCTAGTCATATATTGATCCCCCAGTTGTTGCTCAGATTGATTAACCTCATTAACTGGTTCATTATTAGCGTTTTCCATCTGATATCTAATTTATAGATAAATAATTAGTATAAAAGAAATAATCCAATGTTACAATTAATTGCACATAATCACATAAACGAATATACAAACAAAATTTATAAATTTTCTAAAATTTTATTTGTTTTATAGATTATAGCATGCTTCTATATACAACCATTGTATTATTTATTTTACAAATACTGGTTTTATTATTACTATTACATCACCATAGTTCCATAAATCCCCTATCCTTTGTCAGATGATATAGGAGATCTGTCCCCCAATCTCTTGGATCCTATTCCCAGTATCCCTTAGTTCTTCACCAAAGTGGCGGAGTTCAGCCATATTTTCATTACTCATTGGTGGATTTGGTAAAGGTTCTGGATCGAACTGAGGAAAAAGCTTATAGGGATGGTTTTGGAGCTGTATTTCATCAGTCAACCATTCGTCTATTTGCGAGTGGATTGAAGGGTTTGGAATATCTGGTTCTAAGTTCATTGGTAGTTGTTTTTCAAGAGAGTGAATAAAAACATTTTCGTTAACAGGCTTAATAGTATTATAGCTTGTCAATATAAAATCTAACTCTTCCTGAGATGGTAACCCCTCAATTTGTCTAGAGCTTTCCCCAATTTCCATTTTCTTAGGCTTGTATTTCTCGAGAGGTAAAGCGTTGAATTCTATAGGTTCTTCTATGTCTGGTATATACCTATTGAAATCTCTGGAAACCTCTATTCTTACTGGATAGAGATTTAAATTCTGAAGGGAGTCAGACAAGTCACTCATGCTGTTTAGCAAAATACACACAAATACTAAGTTAAAAATCATAACAAAATTTTATAGAAAAACTTTTAAATATTATTTTATACTGGGTAACTACCAAAAACAACTGAAAAGTTAAAATACACTAGGTTTTATTGTAAATTTATTTATTTACTGAATCAGGTCTCTGGCTTATATTTAATAAGGGTGCTAAAACTTGGGTCAAATTATTTAAAGATTTGTATTTATTGCTACAGTGGTTAACATATAAAGATTTGCCCATACTATACAAAATTAGTCAGATAATAAAACACATAATCACAAAATAGCAATTAATAAAAATTATTAAGTATTTCTAAATACTTAATTGGCTTAATTAGTGGCTCAATCAGTGGCTTGATAAGTGGCTCTGATACCACCTTTTTCTGTCACGGCCCCCGACCCGGTTTGACCCTTTTCAGGAGCCGCGGGACAGAAATCCTGTGGTATTTAATTAATTGATTTTAACACCGGAAGTTTATTATCAGGATCTTTTTAAAACTGAAATATTTCCCGATTATTTTATTTTACAACACGGGATAAAACCCCGGTAATTTACAATCATTTGATTTCACGAAGAAATCTTTTATTTTACAAAACATGTTTCTTTATTTTATCCTGAGCCACTTTCTTAAGCTTGTAGTGCTTCACGGCACTTTTCCCTGGATCATAACAGATCACCTGAAACATGTTTGAAAAAGGTTTTGTCAGCGGGAAATACTGAGTGAATCATTCTATTTACATAAAATGATGCATAGTTATTAATTATAGCATAAGAGCTATTACAATGGCTTCTATCTTATTTTTATCTGGCGGCCTGTCACAATGGTGACATGTCACAATGGTGACGATGGTCATACCACTATTAGATTAATGAACCTAAATAGTGATGATTATCCCTGTAGGTCAATGAACCTAACAGTGATTATCCCGAGTAGGTCAATGAACCTAACTGGGAGAAAATTAGTAATGTGCACAATACCCCACTAGCCAGTGATTCAAGATATCCACGACTTAGTCCCTGTAATTATAACTTTTGAAAATAATTTGAGGTATTGTAAAATAGTTGATAAAAAGAGAATGACTCACATTGCAGATTTAATTTGAGCAGAGTTTAGCCTACTGATTAGCCTTTTTAACCTAAATTTATAACATGCACACAATTTCGGGTTAGTAATCAATACAGCATTTACGATAACTCACGAGAACAAACCATCAAAACGAATGACAAAGTGCTATACTTAAACATCCATCGAATTAACGACCAATGACAAAGTATCACCCAAATGTGGGCAGCACTTAAACATCCATTGGATTATTGATCGATCGGAAAATGAATCGTAATAGGGATCGAGTTAATACCCTGATTGCGGCGTCGATTAGTGATCCGTGTGTCTTAATTGTGGTAAACAGAAGATATCTCAGAGCGTATTACGAATTGGTTCGTCGCTCAAATTCCAGAATTCAAGTCCCACGACCCTCTATTTATACCCAAAATTTGTCACCCCTTGCGCACCGTAACACTCTAACCCTTACGGTGCGCAAGGGACACCTAATGGTCATAGGGTTGCCACGTTTGGGACTAGGCCTGCTGAGTTGATGAATTTCATAATTTTGAATTTGACAGAGAGATTTTAAGATAAACGTAACTAGGGTTTACCCCCCCTGAGTTTTAGGGGCCCTGATCCTGATTCTGATTGTTCTAAAAATTTTAGGGTTTATACAGAATCACTTGGGTGTCTCAATTAGGGTTTCCTATTGGACAATTAAAATAATAATTAAGACTTTTTGATGAGAGTTGTTACAGTATGATCTTTTGAGATGGGACACTTTGATGGTTTGAAGAGTGGCGATCGTCATCTTCTTTCCTGGGTTCATCCTTCTTGGAGGGTGGCTTACTGTGAGCCTCAGATTGAGTCTTAGGCTTTGAATGCGGTGTAGATAGGGTCCTACTTCGGGTTCCGCTATATTCTTCATACTGCCGCTCTATGGCCTTTGTAACAGCACCGTCTATTAACGCTTGTAGTTCAGCACCCGTTATATTAATTCGGGCGTTATCCTGATTCTCCCTTGGGTGACTGTTAATTTCATCCGAGTCAGCCATTTTAATTTGAACTGTTACATAAGATAATGACAATAGTTTACTTGGGAGTTTATTATGGAATTTTCTTTTATAGCAATTCATTAACCACGGTAAACATAGACCAGATTTGGTTAATTTGTTAATCATATTTATTTAGGATTTTTATTATAATTTATCCTAATCATAAAACAATATTAGTTTTATTAGTGGCACAAAAGGCCTAGTCACAGGGACATTTTTAAAACATAAGCCATGATTTCAGAGAATCAAGGCATTAAGGTTTGAACATAGTTCATTACCTTTTTCTGACAGGGAGTCGTAGACTACCACTGTCTTTTGTCTCATATGAAAATGAGTATGGCCCGTAGGCGCTATATTACCAATGTATGGTCAAAATATGATCATCTTAATTGATGACTTAAACCCATGATTCATAGATCATTAAGTTGGGTTAGGAATCTTTTGAAGAATCCTTATATAAGAATGACGTGTGTGATTTTAACGAATCACGTCTGTCAGGAGCGTTAACATGTTTTCAGATGTTAACTGGAACCCGAATCTTTTTAAACAGGTTTTACCATATTGGCTAAGTCTTTATAATGACCTACAAGCTAGGTTTTACCTTTTTAAGATTCTTATTAATATTTAAATAGGCAGATTATTTTTAAAAGGAATGATTTTTATTTATTTATTTCATGTAGTATATTTATGCATATAATGGCAGAAATGAAATTTATAAACTTAACATTCCAATAATCGTAAAAAGTACGCACTGCCCTAAACGGGTCTTTTAATATACAAAATACCCACGCAGGGGCTTAACCATACAAACATACCCACGCAGGGGTCAACAGAAAGACATGCCCACGCAGGGGCAGAATACAAGAAGTCATACCCACGCAGGGGCTAGAAGAGAAGTCCACGCAGGGACTAAATACACAAATAATTGTCCACGCAGGGACTTGATTGAAATAGGAAGTACAACAACACATGTAGGGATTTAATGATTTCCCTTTTAGCAAGCCTGCTAAACCCTTGAGGAAACCTTGTCGTTCCCTGCGATCTCTGTGAAAATCTCGCTCGACTTGGTCCAATCTTTGAAGAATTTCTTCCCGTTCTGGCAGGGAGAACCTTGGCGGCCGCGATTGTTGCCGAATCGGTGGTCGAGCTGGTACTTGATATCCATGAGTTGGATATCCTACTCCCCAATGAGCTCCATACGGTCCTTCTGGATGTTGGGCGAGGTAGTTTGATGCCACTTGGTAAGGGTCTTCAGCATAGTTATAATGGGTGTGAGCCGACTGCTCAAACGGATTGTACGCCATTGAACCGGCGTACGCAGGAATCGGGTTATCAAAACCCATCGGTGGTGGTTGTGGTGCAACTAGTGCAGAACTCACCTCAGGAATTGGGTTTGAGGGTCCAGCCATCTGTGGGTCTTCCTGTAGTGGCGGGTAGTGACTGCCACTGGAGTGTCGAGGGGTGCTAAAGTGGAAATCCCCTGCTCGCGCAGACATACGTGCGCCCGTTCTCCTACGCCTTGGTGGTTCTGGAGGTGCTTGATGAACTGGCGGTGGTGGCGTGACTGCCACGAAATGTGAATCCCCAGAGGGATCCTGCTGCTGCGGTGAGTTATGAGTGGGTGTAAAATACCACTCATATTGGTTAAACCTTGCTTGAAAACTAGCTGGACCACCGTAGGGTGATCCGTCGAAAGAAGATCCATCGGAGATCTCGATGGGATGGTTAGGAGTCCCTGATGCAGGCTCGACGGGATCTGTGTCCTCGTCCATGTCCATCGCTTGGTCGCCGGAAAAGTGATCCTCCGGTCCCAATGGGTTAAATCCCATGGGTTCTTGTATGTAGTTCGCCAGGTTAAACCGACCCTGAAAAACAGGAGTGGGGTCGCCGAAGGAATGATGCGAAAGGGTTCGCTGAAGAGGTATATATGAAGGTTGCGGGTTGTTAGGCTTGCTTTCGGACTGAGGTCCAAGAGAGTGACGATATGGAGGCGTCGAACTATGCGAAGTAGATCGTCTGGCGGGCTCCAGAGGGGTCCTCCAGTCTCCTTGCGGACCAGCACTGCTGGTGGTTGAAAGAGTTCGCCGTAGTGATGGCCCGGCTTCGTGATCGTTAGGGGCGTTGATTGGCCCCTTGCCTTTTCCTCCTCTTCTAATTCTTGGCGGCATGGTTATACCTGTCAACATAAACAAAGATACAACAAGAAATATAAAGGACAATGTTAAAATAAAAACAAAATTTGGATTTGTCCTAAGTTCTTTGTCTAGACTCGAAAATTTAGAAATGTGCAATTGTGTAACTAAGATTAAACACAAAAGGCTAGTGTTTAATTCACTCAGAGTTGGCTCTGATACCAACCTGTCACACCCCGATATTTTCACGTTTGACCAGTGGGCCCGGTGGGGGATATCGTGACGTGGTTGGTAACATTACAGTCAAACAACACAATATTTAAATGCACAGCGGAAGCAAAGATAGATATATTTCAACCGAATATAATTGTAATATCAAGTATCACAAACAGTTGAAAATAATCCACAGGTGGATCAAAAATAAATAGGAAACAGTGTTCAACAGTTTTTGACGTCCGAGCTTGCGAGACTAAATGTGGACGCTAGGAGAAAGCCAGCCTAGTTCGCTTAGTACCTGCACTTAACCTTTTTTGGGAAAATACGTCAGTTTACACTGGTAAATACATTCAACCGACTCATTTTGAAAAGTTTAATAAAATTGATTTGAATGCACGTGGCACAAACTTTTTATAACTTGGGATAATTATTTAAATATATAAACTTGTAAAAGGATTACATGTTCCTTATGCGTTCAGTAGACCGGTTCGTGCCGGGTTAATGATCAATAGACACGCCACATTATTTATTTATGCACTGACGGGTGTACGCCTACACCCCGCGCTTAGGTCGTGGCCATTTCGTAAAATGATGCCAAGGATATCCGAGACATGGTCATTAACCTCCCAAAGGCGTTAAGCAAAAAAAACATATTTAAATGGGTCATCTCGATAATACTTAACCACCAATCGATTAAGGTCGAATGCCCGACCAAGCGGTATTTTATATACCGTACCCTAAGCACGTATAAGGGAGAATAAGTTAAAAGTATTTACCTTTGCAAGTATAATTCACAATTAGCAAATGCGGGTAGCTTTTACCGGTTCTCCTATTCTGGAACAAAGGTTTATAATAACCTATTAGAATCCTAACGATCGTTAGTTAAGCTTAAGCTTAGACCGATTAGTTTTAAGGAATGATACGGTTCGAACACGTGATTAAGCGAAGACCGGGATAGAATGTGATTTAGACCCGACAAGTTTGAAGACTTGTCTTATATGGGTAATCTAAACACATTCTGGATTTTAAGGTAAAAACGATAAGGTTTGCCCCGTTTCGGCTAGTTTATGCAAACTAGTTACATAAACCGAACCGAACGCGCAAGAGGCGTAACGGGTAACCATAAGAGCTATATACAGGTTTCCTAAGTTAATATGCCCCAAATATGTTGTGACATCAGTAAGATATCTTTTATTATGCCCGAAACGAATTTAAACTCAAACTATGCCCCGTAGGGGTATTTTGGTCATTTATAAGGTTCTAAAAGAGTTTAAGTATTAACCTGAGTTACAAGTCTGATATAATCAGCAAAATACTTAATTTACTAAGTTATAACAGTAGGGTATTTCATATATGTGAAATTTATCAATTATAACCAAACTATGCACCGTAGGGGCCTTTTGGTAATTTCACATAAGCCGAAAATCTCAAAACTGAAGTCTGAGTTAAACAACTTTTGCTTACTGTTAAAATATTATAATTTACCTAAAATATCAGTAGGTATCAACCCTTGTATGTTTAAAATAGTTTTAATACATACTATGCGTTAAAAACGCTTAAAAAGGCGATTAGGAGCCGTTTCCGGGTTCTATATAGAAAGCTGATATTTTTATTATTCCAGAAGGTTTAAAATAATTTATTTATCATATAAAAATCAGTAGCAAAAGGTTTGGGGTCAAAAAGATATGTAGAACTCATTTTATGGCCCAAAAGGGCAAAACCGATATTTACCGACTCAAGCTTATAACTCTAAGTTATGCTCAGCCTAAAATTAATTAAAAATCTTCAAAAATCCCAAAATAATATATTACATCAGTGGGTAACAAGTTTGATATCAAAAAGTGGGTTTAAATAGGCTATATGCTAATTATGCCGTTAAATCGCTAAAAATTTTCTAATTACGCTAACGAGCATAACTCTCAATCTACACCCCAAACTGATGTCAAATTTTGGGTACAAGTTTATATATCAGTAACTAAGGTTTCTACTCTTTTATATTTTCAAAAATCGCGTTTTATGGTGAAAAGGGCATAATGGTCAACATATGAGCAATTAACGGAATCCTGCATATTAATTGGATAACTATTGAACCAAGGTGTATAATCACAGAGGGTTATACTATCATGTAACCTAGTCCAATTAAAGCTCTAAGGCATTTCTAAAACATGCTTAAACGGGTCAGAACTGAAAGTCAAAGCAAAAGTCAAATTATGCGACTTTCGGTTTCGAACCGGGTCTTTACTGAAAATTGTCGGGTTGAACATGTTTAGACATGTTCTTACCCTAATAACCAAGTTATATTAATGATCAAACAGGTTGTATGGGTTCTACATTGCTAATTATGTATTAATTTGAAATTAAGCATCCTGTTGACTTTTTAATAACAAGTTTGACCCGACAAATGGTCTAGATAGAGTGGAAATCAGAGGGTGCCTTTTTAAGGGTTTAATGCCCACATAATTACCAACTTATAACTACCTTCAATTCGACTAATCACTGGACCATTAATGATTAATCGCTAAGTCAAACGGTAATTACGACGGTTTGACTTTTAAGCTAAAACTAAGTAAAAACTCAACTAAGAAAGGTTAAGCTTACTTACTGAAGTCCTATGTACGATTAGGAAGGCTTAAGGTCTGCTCTTGAAGTCCCAAAAGCTCCAGAAATGTAGAAGAAAGGTGTGATCAATTGTTTGCAACGAGGGGGCCTTTTATAGTAAACTTTATGGCTTGTGATCATGACAAATCACTCTACCATTGGTCCCTGATCATCAACAGGTGTTCCTAGTGTCTAAAAGTTAGTAGGGGGCGCGCATGAATGAGGAAAATATCAATCAAAGTCGGTTACTAGTTCAAAACAGCCAACTGTCGAATTTTTAGTCGCTGGGCAACCCTTACGGACCGTAAGGGGGTGGCTTACGGTCCGTAAGCCTTTTGCAGAAGACAAAAATTTTTGGCCTTTCAAGCATTCGAAGAGGCAACCATGTATTATGAATTTTGGGCTTCTATAATTCAGTATGGGGCCTCAAAAACGTGCCTTGAACAGTTTAGATCACTTATAATGATGTACATTTGTCTTGGACATTATCAAAAAGCCATGAACGAAGGGTTGTCGTGCATTTCTTCGTAGGATTTTACTTTTGCAATTTAGAGTCAATTATTGCTAGTATTTACCGGATTTGAGTATATCAGATGTTTCTAATATAAATTAGGGTCTTGGGATTTATAACGAGGTCGTTTAGAGGTACGAATTTACATGACGAAACTTTTAAATCCTGCCATACATCTTTAACTAGATCCGGGTTTATAACACTTTTTGTCTTACACGACACATGTCGTTATTTCATTGAACACGAATTTTCGAGGTGTTACAAGTGGACACTCACCCCAAGAGTTCCCAGGTAAGAGTGAATGGTCCGTTTATGTGGATTTGTATGAACACTCTAGCCTTAGACAGAAAACTCAGGATACAGGCATCCACTCTTCCAGATTGCACGTGTTCACACTATAAGACCCAAACTTTGACGATATTTTGAAAACTTAGAGGATTCAAAACCTTATAATAAATCATCCTAGAACAGATGATTGATTTTCAAAGCGGATTTGTTATTGTGTTCTCGTTGTGGTTATCACCTAAGGATAGGTGACGGTTTTGTTTTAAAAATCTAAATCTAAATGCAAATGAACTTGCGTTGGGGTCCTAGAAAAGTTAAAGTCTAGGTCAAAGCATTACTAATAACCTAATTCCCTATAACCATTGGCTCTGATACCAACTTCTTATGTCACACCCCGACCGCGTCAAAACAACGAAACCGCGGCGGAAACATCTGGGAGTGGAGCAACAGAATTATTGTTTCACAACCATGGATTCAAAAAGTTTCGTTTTATTAATTCATTAGATAATTTACATTGTCTTAAAACAGAACAACCAAGTTAAACATAGTCTATCATCGTTATTAAATCACTAAGGCCTCGTCCAGTCCTAAGTGAGTATGCATCCTAGCAGTCAACATCATTCAATCAACACCTGAAACATATGTAAAAACAAAGTCAGCAAGAAATGCTGGTGAGCACATAGTTTTTATGAGAGTGTCGGATTCATGGCTCGTTTTCATGTTGCAATACCTCATTAAAAACCTTGTTTTGAAAAGTATATAATATTGCAACTTAATTAACCAACTCAAATCAAGCAGGTTATAGTTTATAAAATCTCGTAGCCATGATTCTTAACCCAAAACATTTGTTTAATTAAATCAAATTGTAAATCATCTCGTTAGTAAAACTCGTATGGTTTATATTACTTAGAAAACATCGTTGTGTGACATCGTTTCAAAATCGTTTACCCAAGTGAACTAAATAACGCCACGGTATGTAATATGATGAAAACACTTATATATAAGAAGTACCAGCGGCGTATCTACCATGTTTTCAGCACATTACACCCGCCCCGTTATCTAAACACTAACCAAAAACCAATCGTTCGTTCAATTCATTTAACTCATTTAAATCGTACCAAAATCGTTTAAATCGCTCTCGTTTTAATTGTGAAAACTACTTTTGGTCGTCTCGCTAATAACATCCAAACCTTCGCAACTCGTCCATCGCTATTCTCGCATTAACAAACCACCAAAGGGTAAGCTAACAATCACAGATTCAGTTGTTACCCACATAACCCCCCACACATAACCATGGGTGCAGTCTGATAACGGGATTTGTTAGATCCTATGGTACCATAACCTAATACTGGTCGGCTTGATCAATGTTAATGAATGTCATTTGTTATGTAACTACGCCCAACAAGTTTGTTCACTTTATCGAAATCGTTATTAGTTTTATATAAACCATATTAATCATTTCAAAAACCATCGTTAAAAACATCGAAAATATTTAGCACATTCGAATCACCCCAAAATAATTGAAAACAGTAAAATAGGGGAACTATGTACTCACATAGTTACCACAAAAGCATGTAAAAAGAGGGGATCTATGTACTCACATTGAACTGTAAGTACCCTTGATCTAAAGAACTCAACGAAGCTCAGGCAAACCAAGGAATTCAAGTAGCACCTATTAATCGGATCACCTAGTTAATAAATCGACACCTAAATCGGAAGATCGGATAGAATGAGGTCTCATAAACCAAATGAGTATTGGAACTCATATGATATGGTTTAACAAAGCCTACATTCTAAAACGGAACCTAACCTAAGTGCTTTCGACCCGTTACGACCCATTAAGGTAACTTACGCTACTTTAACGCGTCGTGTGCGCAAATGCGCGTTCGAGACGTCTAACTAGTCCTATGACAAGTATTATATTCCTAAACTTGTTACATAATTAGTTTAAGTGACAAAGGTTAAGTTACATATGCTTAAAATCCAATTATGCATGAAAAGGGCGTTTTGGTCATTTACCTAAGGCATATAAACTACCTATCATACAACTAATTAAACCAAGTGACCTTTGAAGGTTATTCCCTATACAACTATGGTCAATTAACATGCTTGGTCGGATCCTAATGATCGACCAAATGGGTCGGGTTCGAAAGTCTAAGCGGTTGTTAAGACCGCTTATCTTACGACCCTATACAAGCACTACACTAAGAGTGACGAGTTAAACATGTTAAAACATGTTTAACTAAGTTAGAAAACAGGTGTTTAATATCATAACAAACGGTTTTGATACCCAAGAATAGTTTGGTTGCAAAAAACGCATAAATACGCATTTTGACCGAAACTATGACTCGTCACTACACCTAATCAACGTGGTAATATGTAGGTATAGTCACAAGGGACTATAACCATCGTGATTACGCTCACGTTGCAAAGTTCAAACGAACTTTGTATTGACCAAAGACTGGTCAAAGCAGAAAGTCAAACACTGTTTGACTTTTACGCTTGAAAAACAATAAAAGCATGAAAGAAACTTACAAAGGGTCCAAGCTAGGAAGTCTTGACTCAATTTGCTCAGGTATGAAGTGTTAAACCCCAACTTAGAGCAAATTGAATCAGATTGTGAGTTGAAAGGAATGAAAGTGTTGGGTATTTATAGAAATCCCACAATCGTTAGGATCATTCCTCGCAATTCGTGCTTTGATCTTGGCCTTACACTTGGGCACATGGTTTTGCAATACAATGGGACATTAAAAACAATCAAATACCAGCCCATAGAGTGCAAAACTTGGGGTTAAAAACCATCAAAACCAGCCTAAATGACCAGATTCAATGTTTCTGTCTGAAGGTCTGTCACACCCTGCGTAAGAACCATACAAGGCTTACGCGCCCCGCCTGAGATCTTTGACAGATTGACACTTTTGGCCCCTGCAAGCCCAAAACTTGGTTTTTGATGCATTTTTGACACGTTTAAGCCCCGTTAACCCTATTTGAAAGCTATAAAATGAAGTTCAAGTATAGGGAACTTAAAATATGCTCAAAAACATCTCGGATTTCAGTTCGTTTGGTCGTATGGTTGCGTTATTCGGATAATTACGACGGAAGTCGTAACGGACGCAAAAACGATCCAAATTAAGCGACGAATGGTATTTTTGCATTCCAATCACTAAAATAAAATATTTTGATGATTACAACAAATTTTTGGATGTCTGGATATATTCAGAATGTAAGATATGCGCGAAAATGCAAACTTATGCACTTTTTGACGCTTTTAGTCCCTAGTGATCAAATAAGTTTAATTTTGCGCACCAAACACCTCAAAACTTATTTCTAAGTTATGTAAAAGATATTTAGGGCATGTTTAACTTATGATCAAGTTCCAGAATGTTCGTTACAGAACGAAACGGCATACTTTCGCAGTTTGACACAAATAGTCCCTGCGATCGAATATACTTGTTTTCGACACCCCAAACCATCCAAAACTTATTTCTAAGTTATGTAAAGGTTATTTAAGGTACGTTAAGACTATGTCATTATTTCGGAGTGTTTTTCGCATTAAACTGATTATGTTTACGCACCAGTTTGCGTATAACCTTTCAGAAAGCGATTTAAAGCTTGAAACCGAACTCGAATCAAAACGTAAAATCATCAAACACAAATACACACATAATAACACCAAAACACATTGTTTTATTGATAATTGATATTGTTTTACATTATACATTGATTACAGAGCACAGTTGTCACAGTCTCCCCTACTTTAGGAAATTTCGCCCCGAAATTTTAACTAGAGGAAACTTGTGAAAACAAATGCGAATATTTCGCCTTCATTTGGTCCTCACGTTCCCAAGTAAACTCTGGGCCATGTTTGGATTCCCAGCGAACCTTGACCAATCGAATCCGTTTGTTCTTCAACTGTTTGACAGCACGGTCCACTATCTCCACAGGTTTCTCGACAAAGTGCATCGTTTCATCAACTTGAATTTCGTCAAGTGGAATGTGAAGATCAGCATCAGCTAAACACTTTTGCAAATTGGACACTTGAAAAGTCAGGTGAATATTCCCAAGCTCTGGAGGTAGCTCTAATCGATAGGCAACCTTTCCGATTCTTTCAACAATCTTAAATGGTCCAACATATCGTGGTGCAAGTTTTCCTTTCTTTCCAAATCTCACCACTCCCTTCCAAGGAGATACCTTGAGTAGGACACGGTCTCCGACTTGAAACTCTAAGGGCTTGCGTCGCTTATCCGCATAACTCTTTTGACGGCTTCTAGCTGTCACAAGATTATCATGAATTTTCTTGATTTTGTCTGTTGTTTCCAGAATGAACTCAGGTCCAGTAAGCTGAGCTTCACCGATCTCTTTCCAACAGACAGGTGAACGACATTTTCGACCGTATAAAGCTTCGAACAGTGCCATATTAATGCTAGCATGATACCTATTGTTGTAAGAGAACTCGATTAACGGAAGATGAGAATCCCAATTACCACCAAAGTCTAGCACGCATGCTCTAAGCATATCCTCCAAAGTTTGAATCGTTCTCTCAGATTGTCCATCTGTTTTGGGGATGATAAGCAGTGCTTATATTCAGTTGTGTTCCCAAAGCAGATTGTATAGTCTTCCAAAAATGAGATGAAAACCGAGCATCACGATCGGAAATGATATCCAAAGGAACACCATGTCGAGATACAATCTCATCAACATAAATCTTTGCAAGTTTATCAGCAGATAGATCCTCGCGAATCGGAATAAAATGAGCTGACTTCGTTAATCGATCGATGACAACCCATATAGCATCGTGACCTCTAGTCGTACGCGGTAACTTAGTGATGAGATCCATCGCAATGTTCTCCCACTTCCATACCGGTATCTCTGGTTGTACAAGCAAACCAGATGGTCGTTGATGTTCAGCCTTGACTTTGAGACAAGTTAGGCATTTCGATACATACAAGGCAATATCCTTTTTCATACCCGGCCACCAATACTGAGTACGAAGATCCTTGTACATTTTGTCAGCGCCAGGATGGATAGAATATCGGGACTTGTGACATTCGTCCATCACTAAAGTGCGAAGATCGTCTTGTTTCGGAATCCACAAACGATCTTTGAAATAATATAACCCATCGTCCTTCGTTTCGAGTTTAAGCTCAAGTTGAAGCGGTAGCTCATATTTCAATAAGCCTTTGATCACACAAGACCGTTGAGCTTGAAGGACACGAGATTGAATATCGGATAGAGTTCGAACAGAATGAAGGTTGACTCACTCCTTTCGACTTAGCTCATCGGCCACGACATTCGCTTTACCAGGATGGTAGCGAATTTCTCAATCATAATCGCTCAAGAGTTCAACCCAGGGTCGTTGCCTCATATTCAGCTCTTTCTGATTGAGAATATGCTGGAGACTTTTGTGGTCTGTGAAAACCACACACCTCGTTCCATAGAGATAGTGTCTCCATATTTTAAGCGCAAATATCACAGCACCCAACTCAAGATCATGAGTTGTGTAGTTCTTCTCGTGAACTTTCAATTGTCTTGACACATAAGAACGCAACCAAGGCCTAGTTTCGACGCGTCACAATAAACAACAAAATCATCGTTTCCTTCGGGCAAAGACAAAACAGGAGCATCACAGAGCTTTTGTTTCAGCGTTTGAAACGCTTCTTCTTGTTTAGGTCCCCACTCAAAAGGCTTATTCTTCTGAGTCAAAGCAGTGAGTGGAAGTGCAATCTTTGAGAAGTTTGAAATGAAACGACGATAATATCCAGTGAGACCAAGAAAAGAACGAACTTCTGTTGGTGTTGTTGGTGTATTCCAATCCTTAATTGCAACAATTTTGGATGGATCCACATGAATACCCTATTGGTTAACTATATGACCCAAGAACTAAACTTCTTTAAGCCAAAATTCACACTTGGAGAATTTAGCAAAAAGTTGTTCCTTCTTCAGGAGTTCCAGTGTCAAACGAAGGTGTTGCTCGTGCTCGGCTCGAGACTTTGAATAAACAAGAATATCGTCGATGAACACGATGATGAACTTGTCTAAATAAGGTTTACAAACCCTATTCATTAAGTCCATGAAGATAGCTGGGGCATTCGTCAAACCAAAAGGCATGACAGTAAACTCGTAGTGCCCATATCTTGTACGGAAAGCAGTTTTGGGAATATCTTCTTCGAGAACACGAAGCTGATGATACCCAGAACGCAGATCGATCTTGGAAAAGCATGAAGCACCTTGCAATTGATCAAAGAGATCATCAATTAGTGGTAGGGGATATCGATTCTTGATGGTAAGCTTATTCAGCTCACGATAACCGATACACATTCGAAAAGACCCATCTTTCTTTTTCACAAACAGGACAGGAGCGCCCCAAGGTGAATAACTTGGTCGGATGTATCCTTTATCAGATAACTCTTGAAGCTGTTTAGATAACTCTTGCATCTCTGACGGTGCAAGACGATAAGGTGCTTTCGCAATCGGGTTAGCATTGGGTATAAGATCAATATGAAACTCGACTTGACGAACTATGGTCACTAAACATGCTTGGCCGGATCCTAATGATCGACCAAACGGGTCGGGTTCGAAAGTCTAAGCGGTTGTTAAGACCGCTTATCTTACGACCCTATACAAGCACTAGACTAAGAGTGACGAGTTAAACATGTTAAAACATGTTTAACTAAGTTAGAAAACAGGTTTTTGATATCAAAACAAACGGTCTTGATACCCAAAAATAGTTTGGTTGCAAAATACGCATAAATACGCATTTTGACCGAAACTATGACTCGTCAGTACACCTAATCAACGTGGTAATCAGTAGGTATAGTCACAAGGGACTATAACCATCGTGATTACGCTCACGTTGCAAAGTTCAAACGAACTTTGTATTGACCAAAGACTGGTCAAAGCAGAAAGTCAAACATTGTTTGACTTTTACGCTTGAAAAACGATAAAAGCACGAAAGAAACTTACAAAGCGTCCAAGCTAGGAAGTCTTGACTCAATTTGCTCAGGTATGAAGTGTTAAACCCCAACTTAGAGCAAATTGAATCAGATTGTGAGTTGAAAGAAATGAAAGTGTTGGGTATTTATAGAAATCCCACAACCGTTAGGATCGTTCCTCGTAATTCGTGCTTCGATCTTGGCCTTACACTTGGGCACATGGTTTTGCAATACAAGGGGACATTAAAAACAATCAAATACCAGCCCATAGAGTGCAAAACTTGGGGTTAAAAACCATCAAAACCAGCCCAAATGACCAGATTCAATGTTTCTTTCTGAAGGTCTGTCGCGCCCCGCGTAAGAACCATACAAAGCTTACGCGCCCCGCCTAACATCTTTGACAGATTGACACTTTTGGCCCCTGCAAGCCCAAAACTTGGTTTTTGATGCATTTTTGACACGTTTAAGCCCCGTTAACCCCATTTCAAAGCTCTAAAATGAAGTTAAAGTATAAGGATCTCGAATGTCGGTTCGTTTGGTCGTATGGTTGCGTTATTCGTTTAATTACGACGGAAGTCATAACGGACGCAAAAACGATCCAAATTAAGCGACGAATGGTATTTTTGCATTCCAATCACTAAAATAAAATATTTTAATGATTACAAAAAAAAATTGTAAGATATGCGCGAAAATGCAAACTTATGCACTTTTTTGACGCTTTTAGTCCCTATTGATCAAATAAGTTTATTTTTGCGCACCAAACACCTCAAAACTTATTTCTAAGTTATGTAAAGGATATTTAGGGAATGTTTAACTTATGATCAAGTTCCGGAATATTCGTTACAAAACGAAACGACATACTTTCACAGTTTGACACAAATAGTCCCTGCGATCGAATAGACTTGTTTTCGACACACCAAACCATCCAAAACTTATTTCTAAGTTATGTAAAGGTTATTTGAGGTACGTTAAGCCTATGTCATTGTTTCGGAGTGTTTGTCGCATTAAACTGATTACGTTTACGCACCAATTTGCGTATATCCTTCCAGAAAGCGATTTAAAGTTTGAAACCGAACTCGAATCAAAACGTAAAATCATCAAACACAAATACACACATGATAACACCAAAACACATTGTTTTATTGATAATTGATATTGTTTTACATTATACATTGATTACAGAGCACAATTGTCACATGTTAGGGTTTTTGTCAGTTCCCAAAATTTGATGCATTGAAATTAAACAAAACCAAATCCAGACATTTTAGAGTTAATTTCCCGGACAATCCCTGTAGTTTGTTATTTTTTCACTTTTAGTCCCCACCTTTTTCAAAATAGCATGTATAGTCCCTGTGGTTTAACAAACTGTTACTTGGATAGTCCTTTAATAGATGGGCGTTAAATAATTCAGTTAAGTTGGTGTAAAATTATAAAAATACACTTGGTCCATCTCTTTCTCTTTACTCTCTCTCTCTCTCTCTCTCTCTCTCACAGACACATCTCTCTCTACCCTCTCTCTCTCTCTCCTTTAAAAAGCCACCACCACAACCACCTCCACCTCCACCACCGCCATTAACTCAGACATTTTATAACAAACCACATGGACTATCAAGGCAATTAACTCAGACATTTTATAAATTTTTAGTAAATTTAATTTCAGTTTTTACAAATTTCAGTTTCTTTAAAACATATCAAGTTCTTCATAAATATTTAAAAAATAAACCCCATTTATCCAAAAACTGGAATAATTATTTGGAGTGCACTGTGACACATGTTTATAACATCTTTGAGAAATTAATCAGCATATTTATGAATAAGAGTAAATAAATAAATAGCAGCTGTATAGAGATGAACTATTGTTTGGGCTCTAGTGTTACGCAGGAAAGCCATTTAACTCTTTTAAATGGGCCATACTGTTGGACAAAGCCCAAATGACTAATTTGTCAGTCTTTACTCTTTAGCAACTTGGGTAGCATTCTAGTATTCGGAGTCGAAAGTATTTTTTTTAACGACCAACAGAATCAATCCCGAATACTTTTGGGGCACCTACTGGATCAAACGGAGTACTCTGAGAGTAACCCGAGTCCATCACCAATTCCGGGGAAAACCCGGTAACCCACCCGCACGTAGGCATGACGATAAAATTACCAATAAAACTCGTTTGGCTCAAGGATCGAACCTAGGTTTCCCTGGGTCTCCTATCATTGCTCACCAGTGCCTCACTCTGCCCCAAATGTGAGTTGAACCTGCATCTTACAAGAGAAATACATGTCTTTCACCATTTGATCTAGAGATCGTTGGCGGAGTCGAAAGTATCCAGTTTGAATAAAGGATAACACAGCGTTTTCAAATGTGGATGAGATCATGATCTTATTAAATAAAATATGCAAAAAAAATATGAAAATAAAAGTATACACATGTTGAGACATAAATACTAACTACAGAAAATTTAGAATTCTACCTTTTTTTTTTCTTCCAAACTACTATTAAAACTACGACCAATAAATATTTAGTTGAGCAATGAGACATATATTACAGCAATAAATATTGAGCAATTAGAACACATATATGTCATTATTGTTTAATTTGCCTAGTAAGGAATATTTCCTTAGTAATGACAATCAAGAGATACATGGGTTTATACTATTAATATTTTGTTTAAGCATGTTAACAATTATTGAAATGATTCATGGATTTATACCATATGGCTTGTTGGTTGTAGCCTAGTGGTACCAAGGTCTATTGGAAAAGTGTTGGTATCAAAAAGGTAGAGGGTTTTAGTTTAATGGTGAACATTGGTATAGAGGGTGTGTTAGTTATTAAAAAAAACCGTTCGTGGGTTCATACTTGGAATTAGAGTAAATTGTCATTTTAGTCCTTGAAGTTTGATTCAAATTGTCATTTTACTCCAAATAGTTTTTTTCTCCTCTAGGTCCCTGACTTTTCCATTTTCTTGCCATTTTGATCACATTGCCTAACTCAGTCAAAAAATCTGGTTATAACCAGGGGTATTTTTGGCATAATTGTTGTGTAGTGATAACCAGGGGTAGTTTACAACATAATTTATAAACCTCATAATAATTTAATGCCAAAAATACCCCTGATTATAACCTGGTTTTTAGACTAAGTTAGACAATATGATCAAAATGGCAAGAAAAAGGAAAAGTCAGGGACCCAGAGGAGAAAAAAAACTATTTAGACTAAAATGACAATATGGAAAAAAAACTCAGGGACTAAAATGGCAATTTACTCTTGGAATTAATATAAGTCGAAGTAGGCACATAACAAATTTGAAGTGACAGAGCCAAAACAATATATTCGAATGAAATGGATATCGACATGAATAGATTTTTGTATCTACATGTGAGATAGAAGATTTACCTTTTTTTAATAGCCAACGGAACTTTTATTCATGTAAAATCAACTGAAACATGATACAAAAACAAAATCGAACCGAAGAAAAAGAAAAGAAAACATAGAAAAGAAACCAAAGAGCTCATCTACAAGTTGAAATTGAAGTCCCACCATTGTTGTTTTGTCATCATACTGTGTTTCGATCTTAACCTCACACCTTGAAGGGATGAATCTTTTATCTCCTCGATGATCATCTGGGTCGTACGTTGCCTTCCTGTAAAAATTATTGCGTTCCTAGTTTTCCATAAGGACCACATTGTTTGGATTGCAATGGCGTGTAAGACTTTCCTTACCTTTCGGCTCCTGTGGCATTCCATAATTGTTTGTAACAGTTCCGTTATGCTATTGTTTGTATTAACCATTGGTGACTTTGTCCAAATTGACACTTCTTCCCATACTCTCTTTGCGAAATTGCATCTCAACAGAATATGAATTGCTGTTTCGTCATCTGCACCGCATGTTTTGCACGTTACCTCCTGCAGGATCATCCTCTACTCCTTAAAGCTACGGCTGATGGGATTTTCTCGTCGATTTCTCTCCATACAAAAGCTATACTTTTTCCTGTCGCCCAATTATTCCAACAGAATATGTTTGGTGCTGAATTTATGTCCAGGTTCCGGCCCAACGTGAGCCTGACATTCTTTACACAGAAGTCATTGTTCTCGTGATATTTCCAAATCCAAACGTCGCCAGTGTTTGTCATTATTTGTTGCTGTAAACGCTCATTCAAAGTATCCATTTCTTCTTTCTCCGCTGCACTGTTTGGAGCTCTTAACCATACCCAATCCCACAACGTTCCCCCATTCACGGATCTATAAACTTCCTGTATTTTTTGGTTTTAACCCTACGACATAGAAGGAATAGGAAAAGGACTTATCGAAATCTTTTAAATTTAAAACGGATCAGTCGGCCGGGTCTACGAATCTATTCTAACTATCAAAGAATTCCTAGAATTTTAGGCGGGATGGGAGTTGTAATTCTTTCTACCTCTCGGGGTATAATGACAGACCGGGAGGCTCGACTAGAAAGAATAGGCGGAGAAATTTTGTGTTATATATGGTAATTTTTCTAATATCCGAATTGAATAGGAAACTTCTTTTTTGTGAAAAAGAAAAGAGAAGGAGTGGGTTGTCTAATAGGGTTCTTCCTCCACTAGTTGATACTTCAAGGAGGTTTGACCTGGAATGAAAGAACAAAAATGGATTCATGAAGGTTTAATTACTGAATCGCTTCCCAATGGCATGTTCCGGGTTCGTTTAAATAATGAAGATATGATTCTAGGTTATGTTTCAGGAAAGATCCGACGTAGTTTTATACGAATATTGCCAGGAGATAGAGTCAAAATTGAAGTAAGTCGTTATGATTCAACCAGAGGTCGTATAATTTATCGACTCCGCAACAAAGATTCGAAAGATTAGGTTGCTGGTATAAACTTGGGAATGGTACCTTTAGCGGTTCACTTCCGATCCACGTATCGACCCAAAATAACGTTTTGTCCCCATACCCACTTTACTTCAAACTTGTGTTAATATTAATGTTATTCTTCCTACTAGCTGAATAACACCACTATTGTCACACTATAATGTGGGTGGATTCATTAAAGAAACATAAAGCTTATAGAATTAAAAAGCCAAAGAATCTCAACAATTGAATGAGCTAATTCTTGATACTCCCTACCTTTGTTACATACCAAACAGGAGAACACAACCCAAAAGACTAGTCTGGTGGGTGAGAGAGCTCATTTGGTATATAAACCCCACATCAGTTGCTCATACAATCGATGTGGGACAAGTCCCATACCTTGCAATGGTATTAGTCCATAACAATCGACCCTCCTTAAGGGCCAACGTCCTCGTTGGTCATGGCCATGTTGGTCACGTCCATGTTGGTCACGGCTGGCTCTTTCCAGGCCACCACTCCATGGGCCACCACTCCGAGCCTCGTTGGTCACGGCCACGTTGGTCACGACTGGCTCTCTCCAGGCCACCACTCTGTGGGCCACCACTCCGAGTTCTGGCTCTGATACCAATGTTACATACCAAACAGGAGAACACGACCCAAAAGACTAGTCTGGTGGGTGAGAGAGCCCATTTGGTATATAAACCCCACATCAGTTGCCCATACAATCGATGTGGGACAAGTCCCATACCTTGCAATGGTATTAATCCATAACAATGTTACATACCAAACAGGAGAACACAACCCAAAAGACTAGTCTGGTGGATGAGAGAGCCCATTTGGTATCTAAACCCCACATCAGTTGCCCATACAATCAATGTGGGACAAGTCCCATACCTTGCAATGGTATTAATCCATAACAACCTTGGTGTTAGAACGAGCCATACAATACAATTTCCTAAACCTCTAATTGATGAGGATAGGCAAGGCGGCTTAAGGGTAAGTCAAACCAAGCCATTGCTTTGGGCCTGACCTCTCTAAGGGCCACAATAATTAAAAGCTCTCGTAAGTATACATATGGAAATTCGGTGAGCAAGGAAAAGACAGACCAAATAATGGCAATTCAAGCATCACATAAACCAAAGGCACAGAAGCATCATTTAGTTTTATTTGTGTAATCCGCCTGTAATCTCTCTTTATTATATTGTAATTGTTATAGGGTCGAAAGTAAACTTATTTTTATTTTTGCGAAAAGGCCTTTATTTTAGTTATTGCTTTGGGCCCCACAAAGGTTGACTTGGCCCTTGAGGGTAGGTTCAAGAAATAATACAAAAACCACTTGTAAAATGACTATCATTTGGACAACCAGCCCAATTTACATTGGTATGTGCATGTGAAGCAAACCCTCACTAAATAAGTAAACCGAGAAAAATAGTAAAAAAAAATACCATAGAAAGTGTTTTACCACAATCCAATGTCGAGCAACAGGAATATGAAGAAAACCGAAAGCTTACTAAGAGCATACAATTATCATTGTGTCCCCCTCATTTGTAAATAACTAGGTGATCCCCGCTCGCGTTGCGGGGCGATAGCCGAATAATTCTCAAACAATTAAAAAAACAGTACGATAGTTTTGCTAGAAATAAAAAGTAAAAACAGTGTTAGGAAGCTCTTTGACACGATTTTTAGCTGGGGGCAAAGTCATATTTTTATTTTTACTTGGGGGAAAAATCAATTTTTTTCCCGAGGGTAAAATCCTAATTTTTAGCTAAGGGAAAACCATATTTTTATTTTGCACTGGGGGGCAAAAACGTAATTTTGAATTGAGGGTGATATCATAATTTTGAACTGAGGGGAAATTCGTAAATTTTAGCTGGGGGCAAAAGCATAAATTTATTTTGAACTGGGGGCAAATACGTAATTTTAAACTGTGGGCAAAACCGTAATTTTAAAGTAGGTAAAAAATAATAAACTGGTGTAACTTCGTAATTTTGAGCCGGGGGGAAAATGAAAATTTTATTTTGAACTGGGGCGAAAACGTAATTTTGACTGAGGGTAAAAGCGTAATTTTTTACCGAGGGCGATGTATTTTTTAGCTCAGGGCAAAAGGGTAAACGTATTTTGAAGTTGAGGCAAAACCGTATTTTTTAACTGTGGGTAAAAACGTAATTTTAAAATGGATAGAAAATAATAAACTTGTTGGTCCAATGGGTATTGCTCGCCGCCCATTTGAACCAATGGCAGGGTGATACTTCCCGCCCGTGTTGTGGGGCAATGGCCGAATAGTTCTCAATCAATTAAAAAAACACTACTATAATTTTGCTAGGAAAAAAACTAAAACGATGATAAGATCGTAAGTTTTGGCTCAGGACAAAACTGTAATTTTTCAGGATTAATGAGCGAGTGTTAGGCAGATCCTTTAGACGAAAAAAAATTAAATCGAGTCAACCAATTAAAACAGAAAACTTTTATAGTTTTGCTAGAAAAATTAAAACGATGGGGAAAACGTAACTTTGAACTGCGGGGGAAATCACAATTTTGTTTCAGGGATAAAATCGTAAATTAAATGGACCAATGAGGTTGAGGGCAAAATCGTAACTTGGCTGTGTGAGGAAAAACCTAATGGCAAAACTGTAAATTTAAACGGGGCAAAATCGTAATTTTGAACCGAGGACAAAATTGAAATTTTTAGCTGGGAGCAAAAGCGTAAATTTATTTTTAAATGAGGGTAAAAACATAATTTTGAATAGATGGCAAAATCGTTATTATAAGGAAAAAACCTAATGACAAAACTGTAAATTTAAACGGGGCAAAATCGTAATGTTGAACCGATGGCAAAATTGAAAATTTTTAGCTGGGAGCAAAAGCGTAAATTTATTTTTAAGTGAGGGTAAAAACATAATTTTAAACCGATGGTAAAATCGTAATTTTAAAACGGGATAAAATCGTAAATTTGTTGGGCCAATAGGGGAGTAACATGCATGACTATAAATATCAATGGGGCAAAATCGTAATTTGGCAAAAAAAAAAAAAATATGGGTGGGATGTAGCCGCCTAACTCAACCAATACAATGAAAATACTATTGCCGGCCATGATTTTTGTATATGTTGAATAATATGTGAAAAAAAAAGTTAAATCTTTTCTTATATTTTCTCTATATATTCTCTCTCTAGCATCTTGAGTCTTTTTTGGTGAGTCTTAAGTCTATCTTAGTCCTTTGAGTCTTCACCCAAGTATATTTTATGTTTGAATAAACTTATGTTTTGCTTCCGGTGGTTTGGTCGTTTTAGTGGTTTTGCTCAAATCCTTTAAAAATAGTCATTTTACTCCCTTACTCCCTGATCTATCAAGCTTATCTCTATTTCACTCCCCGCCCCTAACGCCATCCAATTCAACTGTTAAATTCTGGTCACATGCCCCTCACATGAGGGGCATTTTAGTCTTTTCCCATCCTATATATTTTTAACATATTTTCTATTTATTAACATTTTACAGTAAAAGATAAGCAACACCTCATGATCTGCAGAGTAATTCCAAATTCCAAATTCAATTTTGTTTTCCTATATCACCATACATGTGCAGAACCATCTGTCAGACATAACTCGAAACCAACATTACCAAATTCAATTTTGTTTTCCTATATCACCATACATGTGCCGAACCATCCGTCAACTACCGCCATCACCAACATTAACCACCACTACCAATACCAACCGCAACCACCATTAGCATCATCTTCATAACACGAACCCCTAGTCATCTTCATCCGCTCCTCTTCATCAGATCTGGGCAAACCCCAACCACCAAATCGGAGGCCAGATCTGAAACTTTTGGCGGCCACATCAAATCATCTCCATCACACGAAACCCATAGTGTATAAACTCCGTGGTGGCGGTGGCAGTTTGACGGAATTACCGTGTGTTGGTTCTAATGACGAGGTGGTGGTGGCAGTTTGACGGAATTACCGTGGTGGCGGTGGTTTACCTAAACTATTGTGGTGGTGACCAAAATCATTGAAGAAGATGTTGGGTTTAGAGAGAGAGATAGATGGTAAGGGTGAAAGAGAGAGACAAATTATGTTATTAGTTTTTAGAATTTGCATAACTTAATA
Source organism: Helianthus tuberosus (assembly GCA_030545235.1). Lineage (NCBI taxonomy): Eukaryota > Viridiplantae > Streptophyta > Magnoliopsida > Asterales > Asteraceae > Helianthus > Helianthus tuberosus. Next base: position 141,069,339 of record CM060424.1, read on the forward strand.
ATAAATAATTAAATCTTTATTAATTGTGATGGGAAAAGACTAAAATGCCCCTTATGTGAGGGGCATGTGACCAGAATTTAACAGTTGAATTGGATGGCGTTAGGGGCAGGGAGTGAAATAAAGATAAGCTTGATAGATCAGGGAGTAAACTGGCTATTTTTAAAGGTTTGGGGTAAAACCGTTAAAACGATCAAACCACAGGGAGCAAAACAGAAGTTTACTCTTTATGTTTATAACCCTAGTCATACCCCCCCCCCCCCGAAACACACACACACACACCCCTCAAATCCCTGAGAATAATATAGTAAACGTCCACACACACCCCTCAAAACCCTGAGAATAATGTATTAAACGTGTATAATATGATATCATCCACCGTGACGGATCTAGAAAATCCGCATAGGGGTAACATTCCAATAAAAAGGGGGTAACGAAATCGAAAAAACGTCAATTTTTTTCCAAAATTTACACTACTGTCGGAGCGTCAAGGGTAACGGATGTTACCCCTTCTATCACTCTAGTTCCGCCCCTGATCATCCATAACGACATTAGAACACTAAAAAGTTATTTAGCGAGTGAAATTGACGTAGACAAAGGCATGCACATGCTATGGCGTTCTGTTAAATTGATGAGAATGAAATTGTACAATCAAGAATGCTCAATATCTCCTAATGGGTCGGTTTGGGTAAACCACCGAACCGAATGAACGAATGGGAGCTAACAAGTCCGGACCCATACATACTAGCAAAATGCAGTAAAGTGCACACGTTAGGGATGTGCACATTTCAGCAAAGTGCACATGTGAAGAATGTGCACATTTCATTAAAGTGCACACGTTAGCGATGTACACATTTCAGCAAAGTGCACACATTAGTGATCTGCACATTAAGCAAAATGTAATAATGTGCACACATCATGGATGTGCACATTTCAACAAAGTGCACATGTTAGTAATGTGCAAAATTCAGCAAAGTGCACATGTTAGGGATGTGCATATTTCAGCAAAGTGCACACGTTAGTGATGTGCACATTTCAGCAAAATGCAGTGAAGTGCATACGTTAGGGATGTGCATTGTTTTGGTCAAAAATTACCTAAGCAATTAAGTGATCAGATTAGTTAAGGGAGGTAGTGTGCTAAAAATATGTATGAAAAATGTGTTAACAAAGTTAGATATGAAAACAGTTTCAGGATACGGCTCGGGATATAGAGCTGTATCAATGATCAAACAATGAGCAAAAAAGTAAAGGTTGACACGTGATGTACGAGGAAAGCCCTTGATCAATCTAGATCGCCGGCATAAAACCTCGGGAGCTGACAATCGCAGCTGCCTTGTTCTTCTATTGCTTCAAATATCAGGATACAGTGCAGGATGTGGTGCGGATCGACTATGTGTTACAATGAAATTCGAATACAAGTGTAGTGTTTGCAATGAGCTTAGAGAGTGAAAGTGTTTGAGAGTGTTCGTAAAAAATTGTGTGCCTTAAACTGATCCGCCCCCATCTATTTATAGTAAAGATAACGTAACAAACTATCCTAAACTTCCGGGATCCAGCGAATATTCCCACTCGAACGTTGAGGACCAAGTCTTTCAGGTTCAACGGCTTCCTCATAACAAATACGCCCGAGTCTTGAGGAGAAGAAGTCCTGATGACCGTTAGTAACTTACAGCCATTAACCTGCACGTGTTTAATTCACTCAACCTTAGGATATCGCCCAGGATGTTAGCAATATCCCCGTCCAGTATCCTGGTCACAAATAAACAATTAAAAGCGGGATATTAGTCAGGATATGTATACTCAGAAAATGACCCATAACAATTGTCCCCAAATATATCGGTTGGTATACCAATCCAACGGATATATTTCAAAAGTCTTATCCCATAACTCAAGACATTTAAAACGAAGCGACGGTCAAGATCACATCGTAACCTCCAACGCGTTTTTTGTTCAATGGAGATCCATAATGCCCCTATATCTTCTCTCTTCTTGTTTGAAAAGCAGATATCTTCAACAGAGCTTTCAGGTAATTCTCCATTTCTCATTTACTTTCTATCAATTTTCCTTGCCTTCTTCGTAATGGATGCGGAGACCTTCACCCAGCAGAATCTCCTCAAAAATCCCAAAAAGGAGGTCTGTGCTTTTGACAACGCAGACATTGTGGCTTTGAGAGCTTCCGGCGCTTTCCCTGACAACACGGTCTTTAGACCGTTCGATCGGTCAATTCGATCGGATGTTTCTTCCGCTGAGTGGGTTTGCTTTCCAGCATAACCTTTTTCGCTAGGTCTTCGATACCCTTTTCCTGAATTCATGATGCATTTCTTCCGAACCACCGGCATCTCTTTTGCTCAAACCATGCCCATGGTCTGGAGAGTATTAATTGTACTTAACCAAATCAAAAACCTCCATTGTCCCGACCTCTGCATAGAGGATTTGCCTATTGCTTATCGCCTCCGATCTCACGGCTCTAGCCGGTTCTTACTTTTCTCGACCTCTAGCAAACCCCTTATTCTTAAAGCCACCAAAAACGAAGACGGATGGCAACGCAAGTTTTTCTTTGTCAAACGAGACTCCATTGCTGAGGGTGCCAACCTTCCGGTGGAGTGGTTAACCACCGGTAGGGTTATAAATATTTTCATGGACCGTTTGGTTTTTATCTTCTACTAATATCCTTCTTTTTGATCCCTATGCAGTGAATTTCAAGGAAGTAGCTCCCCCTACCGCTGAATCAGAAGAAAGAATCAACACTGTTTACCGATTACCTGCAATAGACAGGACTTTCACCACACACGTCCCGAGTTCCAGTCAATACTCGTCATCTGAAATGTCTGGTAAGGATTACTTTTAAAATAATTAGCTAGCACAGTATAATAATAAATCTGAATCATCTGCCATATCCTTGGCACAAAACGACCATCTTGGTCGGACATGATAGAATCAGGCACTCCATGATGTGCCACAATCCTTCTAGGCTAAATCTCTGCTAATTCCCTTGCGTTGTCTTCCTCATTGTTTGGTAGGAAATGTGCAGTCTTGGTGTGCCGGTCAATAATCACCCAATTCGTATCGTGACCTTTTTATGTTCTTGGTAGCTAGTAGCGAAATCCATTCAGATTCGTTCCCACTTCCATATGGGGATCTCAGGCTGTTGCAGCAGTCCTGACGGTTTTTGGTATTCCGTCTTAACTTTGACACAAGTAAGACAGTTACCCACTTAGGTAGCTATATTAGCTTCCATCTTGGGCCACTCATACTAATCCTTCAAGTCTTGGTACTTCTTGTCGGATCCTAGGATGGATCAAGTACCTTGACCTACGAGTCTTGCCCCAAAATAAGCGTACGTAACTGTCGCGAAACAAAACCCAGAGTCGTTCCAGGAAGTGTAAGATTCCGTCTTCCTTAGGCAATACTGCACTTCCATTTCATATCACGCTTCAGTTTAAATATTCTCTGATTTGAGCGCTTCATGCCCAGCTTTGCGAATCCAAGTGACGAGATTTTTCTGTATGTTCATCTCTAAGGCTTGCACCCTTAGAGACTTTGCGCCTTCCTCGCGGCTCAAGGCGTCTGCTACAACGCTCTCCTTGTTCAGGTGATACTTAATCTCACAGTCATAATCGTTCAGTAGCTCAATCATCTCATTATCTCATGTTTAAGTCCTTCTGATCAACGGTGTGCTGCAACCCTTGTGATCAGTAAAGATCGTGCAGCGTTTTCATACAGGTTATGACGCTAAATCTTCAATGCACAATTAGTGCACCTAGTTCAAGGTCTCTTCTCATGATCCTTTAATCAACGTGAGGCGTATGTGAGGACTTGGTCTCGTTGCATCAATGCGCAAACAAGACTTTGTCGAGAAGCGTCACAAGAGCCGCAACCCTATTGTGCTGTTAGGTAAAGACAAGATAGGTGTCGATTAGGTTAGGGTTGTTAGCGGTTGAGCAGTCCTTGAAAGGTTTTCTAGGGGTAGTCTAATACAGCCTACAATCCCCAAAAATTCTTAGTTGTGTCTCAGTGACTCCTTAGTTCTTGATTGCAGGGTCGACATGAATCTCATTCCTATCCACCACGTATCCTAAGAATCTTGCCTTGCGAATCTAAAGTTCGCACTTCGACAGCCTAGCACATATATGTTCCTTCTCTAAGAGTCCCACGATGAGTTGCAGATGTTGCTCATGACCTTCCTTGGTCTTTGAGCTTATGAGAATGTAGTCAATAAATATAATCACGATCCTATCCAGGTACGACTTACACTCCTGATTCATGAGGTCCATGAATATTGACGGTGCATGTGTTAAGCCAAACGGCACGACAAGGAACTCGTAATGCTCAAAGCGAGTCCTTAAGGTCGTTTTAGGGATATGTTTTTTTTCTTGTATTCGCAGTTGAGGACATCCTGACCTCAAGTCGATCTTCGAGTAGTCACTAGAACCTTATGATTGGTTCAATCATGTCATCAATCCTTGGCAAAGGATACCGGTCCTTGACATCCAATTCTCTGAAGTTGATGCAAAATGGGAACTGTCAACTTTCTTCTCGTGTCCTTAACTAAGGATGTCATGTCCTTAATTCCATATTAGAATAGTAGCTGGGGCCTTGTAGTTGGTCGACAAGTCATCAATTCTTGGTAAGGGGCACCGATTCTTGATGGTTAGTCGTCTATCTCCATGTAACCTATGCGTAACACTTTTTCTACATTAGTTATTCTGAGTTCTTATTAGAGTAGACTGTGTACGCGTGTAAAAACTTCCGTCCTACTTCCTAATGAATATCACCGGGGGCTTCCCACGGTGAGAGGCTCGGCCTGGTAGATTTCCTCTGACTAGCAGCTCTTGCAGTTGCAGCGGAGGTTCATGTATCTCGGACGAAGCTAGTCGGTTAGTCATCATCTGTGGGGGTATTCCTGGCAAGTCTTCAGGAAAGGCTTCTGGGAACTCCTCCACCACGGGGATGTCTTCAGGCTCTGGCTTCTTGGTCTCCTTACCGTCAACATGAGCAGGGAAGGCTATGCAGTCCATTCGGAGGCGCTCCTGTGCCTCTATGACCAATGTGAGAGTCGCAAATCCACCGCCTTATGGGGCCTAGTGCCCTTTCATCTGTTGCAAGAAGGTTGTGTACTATAAGTGTTTCATCATTTGCAAGAGGGATGCGAATGATTTTCCTTATAACGAACAACTTCAGCTTTATACTTGGATATCAAATCCATGCTGACTACCATAACATGACTTCCCAGGTCAATGGTAACAGAAAGTTCCGGCCTTCTAAGTTCCCAAAATACAGTCCTTAGTCATCTCTTTCGCTTAACTAACCTTCCATTCGCCCATCCTAAACAATACGAGACGTTGGCCAAGCAGTTCTTAAGTTCTAAGGGTACAAGGTTAAAGTTGGTGCTAGTATCAATCAAAAATAGATGCATAAAGTTGGTTAATAGGGAACGTACCCGTAACCGCATCTGGATCCTGGCGTGCTTCACGAGCTCCGATCGTGAAGACCCTTCCTTGTTTGTCTATGTGCTGAGTTCTGTCAGCATTTTCCTGATTTATCAGATAACTGTGTTAACTGTACTTAATGCATCATTTGAGGCAATAAAGCTTTCATGCAATATTGGTATGACATTGAACAATGTATGATGCACATGTATGTATCTGGCAGTAATCAGACAGCAGTTAATTGCAATTCAGCACAGTCATTAAGCACTAATCATAGTTAATTAATTGTACGGATACCTGAATTTTTGACAGTTGTCACATCGACGCTCGTTACGGACCTACGCGCGTTACGGACGACTTCGACTAAATAAAAAAATATTATATATTTACGACTTGTTACGGATTTGACACTCGTTACGGACCTATGCGCGTTACGGACGACTTCAACTAAATAAAAAAATATTATATATTTACGACTTGTTACAGATACGACGCTAGTTATGGACTCGACGCTAGTTACAGATCTACGCGCGTTACGGACGACTTCGCCTAAAAATGAAAATATTATATATTTAGAACTTGTTACGGAATCGACGCTAGTTACGGACCTACGCTAGTTACGGACGATTTCGACTAATAATAAAGTTTTACATCAAATAGCACGGATCTGTTGATATATAAAGGATTCGGTATTTTTCCCAGTTTTTTTCAAACCAACGGGTTCCTGAAAACCCCAATAAAACCCCTGGATCCGTCCTTGTAGATCTGGTTACATGTAAACTGTGCGGGGAGAATGAAACAACATTGTGGATCATCTTTTTATTTCTTGCTTTTATGCTACTCGGATTTGGCATGGAATAATAAGTAATTGGTGTCGTATCCCGAGTATTTTTGCGTTTGAATTCGAGACTTGTGCTCAATCAATAATATATCAAACGCGGCTCTTACAAAGAAAAGGCGATAAATGCGATCATTCGTACAACATGTTGGTGCATTTGGAAGATGCAGAATGATGTTATCTTCTCGGACAACAAGGCGAGTAGAGCTATAGTGATGGAAGAGGTCAAGTCGTTAGCGTATGTTTGGCTCAAAAACCGTTCTTCGTGTAAAAATCTTTCTTGGAAAGATTGGTGCTCATTTGAGTTGTAATTTGACATGATGTTTTTCTAGCTTCTTACTAGTTTGGTTTTTTAATGAAAGTCGCCGTTTAAAAAAGAAGTTAACGGCGGTTAGGTTCTTCGATCATTTAGTACATATAACTATGGTCGAACCATAAATTCAGTTACAAAGAACACCATAACTGAATATAAATTTCTGAATTGGTTTGTTTATTTCATTTACCATTCGGGTTATTCAATTATCTACCTCATTGCTACTTATGGTGTGCTATCTTTGTTCTACATGTAGATTTAGATATTCTACATACATACTATAAAATACAACTTTGGAATATATTAATCAAAATAAAAGGTAAGCAACTAAAAGTATCCAGACTTTTTCCAGAAGAGATCATCGATTGAAGTCTCATTTGTACTAAAACAAGATCAACTTGCATAAACAACTAGTTAGATGCCCGCCCGCGTTGCGGGGCGGTGGACGAATAATGAGTGAGTGTTAGGCAGCAGCTCATTGACACGAAAAACAACTAAATCGAGTCAACCAATAAAAAAACAAACTTTTATATTTTTGAAAAAAAAAACTAAAACAATGGCGACATTGTAATTTTTAACTGAGGGAAAGTTGTATTTTTTGACTGAGGTAAAATCGTAAATTGCCAAAACCTAAAGTGATGGCAGTACTGTAAATTTGAAGGGGGGGGGGGGAATTTGAAATTTTAATAGGGACAAAGTCGTAATTTTGCACCTAGGGTAACAGCGTAATATAAATTTCAACTACGGGCACAATCGTAATTTTAAGCTGTAGGCAAAAGCATAATTTTATTTTGAACCGAGGGCAAAATTGTAATTTTGAGTTTGGGGCAAAAGCATCATTTTATTTTGAAGGGGAGAAAAACGTAATTTTCAACTGAGTGCGAAATCCTAATTTTTTTAACGGGGAAAAATAACATTTTTTACCTGAGTGCAAAATCGTAATTTTTAGCTGGTGGAAAGAAAATAATTTTATTTGGGACAAAACCGTAATATTATTTTGAGCTGGGGGTCAAAACCATCATTTTAAAATGGATATAAAATAATAAACTGGTTCGTCCAATGGGAGAGTGGCAGACCAAATCTTAATTTTGACTTGAGGGCAAAATCGTAATTTTTAGATGGAGGCAAAAGCGTAATTTTAGTATGAGCTAGGGGCAAAACGGAAAAAAAAATTAAAAAAATAAATATGGCAACCGCCCATTTTGGCCAATGGGAGCAGGCTGCCGACATTGTCTTTTGTAGTGTATATAATGTCATGCGCGAGGCAAAGTTTTACTACAGTAAGTCTTCGGGCGGTGTGTTTCCTTAAGAATTGTTGACGAACCGGATCATTAACGTTGTCTGCAATCACGGGCTTGATTGCACGTTTAAGGCTATAGGGTGTGGGGGACATTGTTGGGACATGAATTGCCACCTAGGAACATGAATGAAAGGCTATATCACCCCCTTGATTGATCCACCATGGTTTGCATGGATTAAACCATGGCAACCATGGTCCTCCTTTCCATTTTTCAACAAATCATTTCCTTTTTCTTTAGATAAAAATAAATTAAAATAAATAAGGGGTTAGTGGTTTGGGTCATGACCACACCCTTAGGGTAGTGGTTTTGAATGGTGGATTAGAGGTGGATTACATGGCACTAATGTGGAGGGTCATGGTGGTCATGAGGGTCATGACCACACCCTATAGCCTAATAGGAATGGTATGCAATGTTTGGAAAATTATAGAAGGTAGAATATATATAAATGATAAGAAAATCAGTTTCAATAAAGAGTATATGATACACTCGGAAATTAAATGCTATGATATATGCAGCAACTAATAAGTCATTCATGACGTTCATAACATTTATTGTGTATCCCCCACATATCTTTAACACCTATAAATAGAATGTTTGGACGACACCGCCATTTATTTCTATACAGAAAACAATATTTTGCAAATAAAATTGAATCGGTGGTAAAAGAATGACATCACCACCTCCTACAACTTTCCAAGTTTCAACAATGATCGACACAAAAATATTAAAAATATGGTGTAAGTTGTTATTCCTGTAAGGTAGAGGTAAGGCGGTTTACACCTTACCCTCCTTAGACCCTACCTTAGGTTTGCTATTGGTGGGATATACTGAGTATGATGATGATGATGATTAGGGATAGCAAAAAAGCCCAAGCCCGACGGATATACCCGAAACCCGAAAAATACGTGCCAGGTATACCCGAAGCCCAATGGGTATGGGCCGGGTACGGGCTTAGAAAAAGAAAAAATTCGGGTACGGGTACGGGTATAGGATTTAGTGATACCCGCCCGATACCCGGCCCATTTACCCGAATAATACCCGAAAGTATCATATTATAGATTTCCATATATATATAAACTTAGTACATGTACTTATTACCTTCTCTATAGTCATATGTGGATATGTATTTGGCAAGTGTTTAGTGAACATGTAACTTATTTTTGAGCATGTATGTTAGATATGGAAGCTATCACCCTTTATTATGTGGATGTTTATGTAATTAGATGGTCCTGATACAATTACTTAATTAAGTAATCGTTTTGATTTAGTTTGATATATGTGGTCTGAATATGATATGTAAGTTATTAATTATGTTTTCATTTGTTATAGTCATTAAAACAGTAAATTATATAAACATCAAAGTAAAAATTGCGCATTTGTCCCAACGGGTATACCCGATGCCCGCTGGTATGCCCAATACCCGACGGGTAATTACCCGACAAATACCCGACGGGTAACAGGCCAGGTATGGGAAAAAGAATTACAACTGGGTACGGGCATGGGATTACCAATACCCGGCCCAAGCCCGGCCCATTGCCATTCATTGATGATGATGATGGTGGTGTAAGTTGTTAAATGGTTGATGAAACATACTAAAAATAGGTTTGTAGATTTTAAATTTTTTGTTTATTATCATTGTGTCTTTTATTTATTAGTGTGTTTTTTCTATATTTGTTTCATTGTGTGTGTTTTTTTTTGCGACTTGTTGTGTCTTTTTTTCTCGACATTGTGTTATATTTTTCGGCATTGTGTTATATTTTGCTCGATATTGTGTCATATTATGTGATCCATTATGTCTTTGTACACTTCTTATTTTTAGAAACCTTTATAGAATAACTTAACCCATTAAAAATAGGGTGAGGGTGAAGGGAATGGTTACCTATTTGGAATAGGTAAACTCACCATTCACCCAATCCGACAGTGTCACGTCAATTCACCTAAATTGTTTACCTAATGTTTAAAAACGTTGGCGGTGGTTTACCTAATGGGGTTTAGGTAAACTATTTAAAAAAAAGCCTGGTCTATTCGCACACGGCCTTTGTCTTTTTGCACACTCAAAGCGCCCCGCTATGGCCAAAGCGGGGCGCTTTGAGTGTGCAAAAAGACAAAAAGCGTTGGCTGGAATTTGTGTTGTTTTTTTTTTTAAATAGGTGGGATGTGGGTTAGTTTGGTAGTGTTTTTTGGAGGAAAAAATTGTATTTGAGTTTTATAATACGTTGTTTTATAATTACGTTTTTTTACGTCATTATTTTTATAGAACGTATATAATATAAGTGCGTCTTTATAAACTGTTAACCTAGTTTATTTTGTTAAATTAAACGAACACGTTAAATAAATTGTACAGAAAGCCATAAGAATTAAACGTAAACAATCCAAAACCAACGTGATGTAAATAGAAAATTAACTGCAATATATATATATATATCAGTTTGTACATACAAAACAAAAAGGTACAACTATCTACATAATACATAACAAAACACTATACAAACAAACTAAGGTACTAATCCTCGTGCGGTGGGGACGGTGGGAGGGGAAGTGGAGGCAACCCAGCGAGCTATCGTAGAGAAACGAGCGTCTCGATGATCCAGTCCTGGCGTGCGGCCTGGCGTCTGAGGCGCCGGTCGAAGTCCCGAGCCACCTCACGCGCTACCGGAGGCAGGTCAGCGTAAACGTGCTGCGGGTACTGTGGCGGCTCCGGAGCTGGCTGAACTGGTGGTACCGGGATCTCCTCGATATGCTCCTCCTGAGCCGGATCCTCTAATACAGGCTGAGGCTGAGCCTGAGCCTGAGGCTGAGGCTGAGGCTGAGCCTGAGCCTCATCCTGAGGCTGGCCCGGGAACTGATCGAGTCCCAGAGCCTGTAGCTGAGCCTGCCGAGCGGCCGCCTGAACATCAGGAGGGGCTAACACTCCAGGCCTCACCTCAATAACAACCGGGATGACCTCCGGCACCACCTCCGGATGCCAAATCAGCCCGTCACGTCCCTTAAACCTCAGACCAACATCAAATCTACGGGTGATCTGCATAGAAGATACTGACGCGCGGCCCAACCTGGTAGACGGGACCGGATCGGACAGCACCGGATCATGCTCAGGCACGAGCCCGAGCGAGCGTGCGATGGCGGTGATGAATGAGCCAGTGTGCACCCACCCGCGGAGCTGCCGGTGGTATGCTGTGGCAAAGTAATCTGCCAGGCAGGCTGCTAGATCGCAGGGCTGTCGTCGCAGTAGGCAGTATAGAAAGAAAAGGTCACTGAGGTTGACCTTCTCCCTGCTGGCACCCCGCGGCACGATAGTTGCCGCGATAACATGGTGCAGGTATCGGAACAAGGGGTCTCTAATGGTGGTGGCCTTTTGCCAGGATTTCCCAAAGGGAACCCTGGAAATGGCCCTCCAGAAACTGATAAGCGTCTGCCTGTCCATCATCTTAACCGCCTGCGTATATAAATCAGTATCAAGCTCGGCCTCTGTGTACAAACCTGTATAAACAAATAATATTAAATAAACAAATAATAATAATAAACAAATAATATTAAATAAACAAATAACATTAAATAAACAAATAATAATAATAAACAAATAATATTAAATAAACAAATAACATTAAATAAACAAATAATAATAATAAACAAATAATATTAAATAAACAAATAACATTAAATAAACAAATGATATTAAATATAAAATAATAAATAATATTATTTAAACAAACCTGTATGGACAGTAAACTGCCGCACACTCATCTGAAACTCCTGACCGGCGAGACGGAATGTAACCTCGTGGACTGGAAAATCCGGGTCCTCCACGTAATCCGCCGGATGCGGCGCGTATGTAAACGTGGAAAGAAACTCCCACGTAAGCTCAGGGTACGAGTCCTCCATCGCTAACTCAAATAGGCGCGACCAAGGAGTATCTAGTCCAACTATCTCACGCGCCCGCGCGGCCTCTCCCACGGTCTCCAGCAGGCCCCAGTCTATCCCTACATGCTCCCCAATGGGGATGGTGCGCAACCTCGCGCATCTCCCCCTCGCCCGTGACCCCGGCGGAAACTGCAGGTACGGACATGCCGGCTCTCCCTCCTCTCCCACATCTCCCTCAGCCTCCATATGCTCAATCTCGTCATCGGAGGAATCCATCCCTGCACGTTGACAAGATAATATTAAATATAAAATAAACAAATAATATTATTTATAAAATTTTAAATAATAAACAAATAATATTAAATATAAAATAATAAACAAATAATATTATTTATAAAATTTTAAATAATAAACAAATAATATTAAATATAAAATAATAAACAAATAATATTATTTATAAAATTTTAAATAATAAACAAATAATATTAAATATAAAATAATAAACAAATAATATTATTTATAAAATATAAATAATAAACAAATAATATTAAATATAAAATAATAAACAAATAATATTATAAAAAAAATAAACATGAACCAAGGCGCCGCGCTTTGGCCTCGGCGCGACGCTTTGGTTCTTCGTGATGAAGAACAGCCCACCAGATCGATCCCCACGCCCAAATCAAACAAACTGAAACACATAACTTGAACCAAAACAAGAAATGAAGTTCGATCGTACCTTTTAGCGGTTGAAAGCGTGAAAACGTTGATGATCCGGCTCAAGTGTGTGTAAATCGCACCTTGTGTGTGTGTTTGTGTGTTGGGTTTGAAATGGGGGAGAAGGCCGCTCCGCTTCAGCTATAGCGAGGGATCGAAGCGCCCCGCTATGGCCATAGCGCGGCGCTTTGAGGTCAAAGCGGGTCGCTTAGGTCAAAGCGGGGCGTTTAAGGCCTTTTTTTATTTTTTTTTAAATTGTTTTTAATTCACAAACGCGTCGATAATAGTCTAAATTTTACGTTATTTCCATTATACATCATTTTTTATTATATATGGACTATACTGCAAGTTCCGGATCAAATCGGTTACGTGTGATGTCTTATTCCGTTATATCGTATCATTTTGGTTTGAAAGCACAAGTACTCCTGTGAGAGGTGTTATGTGTATCAGCCGCCTGCCGTACATGAACATGACGTATTTTTTCATTAATTGTAGTATTATGATGTATATTGTCATTTTGGGTCGTACAAGTGCGTATTGAATCTGATTGGGTCGTGTCGGTGACATTCGGTTTTTAACGTGATGTAACGCATATATAGAACAAACACAAACGTGATTATTATTAAACACATTTAACCTACATCGTGAACATATGGGGTTACATTAAGGTCAGGGGCACGATACGTAAGCATTTCGTACGTGTTGATCTGATCCCTGTATAATGTATGCCAGGCTGCTGCGCGCTCTGTTCTGTGTGCTGTCCAGAGTGGGTTTGGGGGAGGCATTGGATAACAACCACCAAGCTCTACATGTAGGTTGATCGTCTGAGGCTGTGACGGTGATATGTACGAGCTGTGACGGGGAAGATCGTCTGAGGCCTCGACCCAAGTTTCTCCCGACGGAATGTACGCGCTTTTTCTAGCGGCTTCAACCTTTCTTTCTTCCTGCGTTTTCAATGTTGGGCGACCACGAGTTTTCTTCAGAACAGCAGGAGGTTTTTTGTTATTGTTCCCTGGATTGAGGATTTGCTGAAACTTTTCAAAGAAGCTCCTTTTCACCTGAGGGGGTGTTGGATCGATCTTTTGTTTCAATTTTTCAAATTCCGCGTCTACATCGATATCCTCTATGTTTTTCTTTGCAGGCTTGAAGTTAAGCTTCTTCCAGAACACGTCTATGTGTGTGATCCGGAGTTGCTGACCTGTGGATGAAAACAAATTAGGTGGCAAAATCATAACGAGAAAGGTCAAAGATATTAATTACCTTTATTTTCCAACTTTTCCAAACGACAGGCACATGGCAAACCACAGCTGGTAAAAAGTTGGCAACCACAGCTTGCACCGTAGGCTCTCAACCCGTCTTCCTTACGTTTTAGTTCCCTACTCAAAAGCTCAATCGCATATATTGAAACCTTTCTGAGAATATATGCAAGCATGGGCTGCTTCTTGTGGTGCGTCATCACTTTTCGGAGGCTTGTTTCAAAGCTACTACTAATCTCGGTGTATTGTCTATCATCAACATGATCAACATACAGTACAAGTTTATCCAGTGTGTTGCGATGACTTGGAAAGTGACTTTTTAGTGTTGCATGCATGCCCTCAACCCTGTTGGTCGTAGTTTGGTGAAAGTTGATAGTTTTGTTAATCCAGCATGATACAAACTTTTCACGGTACGGATCCAACCAGGATTTCTTCATATAATCAAAAACCTCTAAAATTAAAAAAAACGTAAATAGTCAGTTTTTGTTATTATATAAAATTTGAACATAATTATGTAAGAAATACCTACGTTCACGGTCATCTTCTTTCAGCTGTGCTTCAAGGTTTTCCAAGTTATACCTGTATATTTCCTCGGTCGTAGACTCGCACAATAACCAAAAACTACGTACGAATTCTTTCCAATCCTTGTCAGAGAATTTCTTCTTGCTGTTCTTATTAATATTTTGTTGAATATGGGACCGACAAAGATACTTATGCGCTTTTGGAAAAACTTGTTCACATGCGTTCATTAGCGCAAACTCCCTGTCTGTTAAAATCACGCGCGGTTCCATACATCCTACCGGCATAGACTTGATCCTCTGCAACACCCATAGGTAGTTCTCCGACTTCTCAACGGAAATTACCGCACAAGCAGCCGTAAACGATTTGTTTGTCGACGTCATGCCTACGACCTGAACAAATGGCAGGTTGTACATGTTCGTTTTGTAGGTGGCGTCAATCATTAGCACATGCGGGAAGGCACACCACATAGTGAATGAATGTTCGTGAACAAAGAAGACATCTTCAACTTCGTTCGATATCTCATTCGTGCGCATGTAATAAGTGTAATTTTTTTCGAGAAGAATGCTTTCAAGTTTTTGCATCGGAGACTTACCGACATTTTTTTCGGCGTTGATCTTCTGAACAGCGTTGTGTATATCTTTCGGAATAAGCTTTCTAGCCGGATTGTTTTTTGTCAGCGTTCGCCAGATACTTTGGTTGGGAATGTCTTGCTCTGCCAGCTCCTTAACCAGTTTTGTATCCTCCGAAGAAAGCCTTCTCGCATACGCGTGACCCTCTAAGTTTTCAATAGGAGTGTGGTTATGCTTCGCCTTCGTCACCTCGATCCTCCAAACACTTCCGGATGATTCCGAAAACCCGATCATCTCGAACGGGCAGCCTATTTTCTTGCTACCCGTTTTCCTCTGTGTAGCTATACTCTTATGCTCCCCACCAAAAGTACATTGAAACCAAATCTTGTAATTCTCTCCTCTTTTATTCGACCTCTTAACCACAATGAGGTAACCGTTGTCTTTTGCCGTGTCTTGTACCCAACGCACCAACTCTTTACGTGACGAAAAGGTCTGCGTTGTATCAAACGAAAACGTAACCGGGTAACAGCCTTCCTCGTCAACAGACACATCCCCCGGCTCACCATCGTCACCGAGGTCCGAATATACTTGATGTTCAAAGTTGTGCTCGCCACCGTAACCGAAATTCGAATAACCTTGTAAGCTCTGTTGACAACCGTAACTGTCGTTTGGACCACACTCCTGCTGTACAAAGCTGTACTCGCCACCGTAACCGAAATTCGAATAACCTTGTTGTGCGTAAGGGTCCTCCACAGGGGTATTCAAATCCAGCGTCACTGTGCTATCACGATAACGAATGCCAGATACAACCTCTGCCTCCCTCAAGTTGGACGAGACCGGTTTCTCATACGAGTCAGAAATAGCGGTCCCATCGTAAGAATCAGGAACAACTGTCTCGTCAGAATATTGACCGAAAATATAGTTGTTTAACCACGACATCGTTTTTTCAAGAGATGTAACTAATACAGCAAAACCGCGCGTTATTTTGAAGAAACACAACGGATGGGGAATAAAGGCAATACAGACCTTTGATCTGAAATGAATGAAAATGTAGTCGCGTCTGCTATTTTTGATCGGAAATGAATGAAAAGGGTTAACGACAGAGGTTGCTTTTAAAAGGTAAAGTGGGTGAAATTTGGGGTCGAAGCGCCGCGCTATGGCCAAAGCGCGGCGCTTAGGGTTAACGACAAAACATCATAATCAGCTTTATGTCTCTCAAACAGTAGAGAATGTCTCAAACGTCAATCGAAGCACCTTTTGTCGAGCATAGCGCCGCGCTATGGCCAAAGCGCCGCGCTATGGCCAAAGCGCGGCGCTTTGAGGTGTGAAAATAATTTTGTCCGTGTGTGAATAGCATGACCCTAAAAAAAATGTGTGATTGGTTGAACAGGAATGGACCCCACCACATACAAATCTCTTTCTCCCTTCCCTCCCTCTCACCGAATCGGTGAGCACTCACCGAAAACAACACTCGATTCGGTAAAGTTGCTCGGTAAACAAAGCTGGCGATGGAGTTGGGATCGGTACCGCATGGGTTTACCGACCCACTCCGTATACCATAAGAGATAAATAAATAAAAAATAGAGTGATTCTGTCTAGGAAGCCATGGGTTACTTCACTTGTTTCTTTAATCTTTTACTATTTTTATATATAAAAATTATATTTATTTTACAACATATAACATATAATACTTAATTTAATATGTGTTCATTTTTTGTTACGTTTTAATATACGTTTCAACAAACTGAGTCATATAAATACGATATGTTGTATCTGTTATGAGTTTTGACTTAGATTGTGATAATAGTAGTAGATAGTGTTCTTATCAATGTTACAAATTTGGTCATGTGTTAAATTTTCAAATTAAAAAATAAATCCCCTTAAAACATTCCTTACGCTCATTTTTTGTTTTGGCGTTTTAGCCCATGTAAGAAGATAGATACTCGTTTGGATGAGAGAGAAGAAACAAATAGACATATCTATGGAGATGAACACCCACAAACGCCAATTGTGAGAATAGAAGGAGAGGGGGAGGCATCCATTCCCACAAATGCTCTCGGATGCACGACGTGAGTAAGGGAGGAGCGGAAATGTTTAGAGAAGGAAATGGTCATCATCATAAACTAGCGGTCTTCGAAAAATGGACCATTGAAACAAGAAACATCCTTTCTTTACTAAGTTGATAAATAACTTCCACAGCAAAAACATTCTTTCGTTTCACCCGATATCTGTAACATAAGTCCACCTCGCTTCTACCTATATAACTAAATATATGAGTCTCTTTTTCTGCCAATGAGCTAGTGATGGAGTGGTAAGGGAGAGACCTGGTGTTCCAAGTGACTGAGGTTCAATTCCTGCCCCCAACATTTAGTTTCTGCGGCTCCTGATGATGATGGGAGACTATGCGAGTAGGCAGCGATCGCTAGTTCGATTCTTAAACTGAGCGGGTTTTACCTCACCGCACTGTCGTGCATTCGGGCGAGTGTTCACGGGCTTCGGTCCTAGGTGTGATGATTTTCCCCGGTTCGGAAGGCGAGTGTATCTCTATGTGGTAAATTTCGCCAGTAGCCCATTTGAAGGATTAGTTGGCCGTATAAAAAAAAGAGTCTCTTTATCTATATTGTTATTCATGTTAATATTTTCATACATAAAACTTTGTCAATTTAGAAATGAAGAAAAAGCATTGAAAGTCTCTTCATTAAATTTGTGATCTAAAGTCTGGGTTAGGAGAACCAACACATAGAACCATTTCTACCATTGTACACCTACCTTTTGACATTGTCTTTAAAACTTTCAGCTAACCATGAAGTAAGGATCGATCATAATGGGTGGGGGTTTGGTATTTTCATCCTCATGACCATTTATTGTTATATTAAAAATGATATCTAAATTTGGTCGATCGGTCTCATCTATAATTCTCTATCCGTACATTGATGGGTTAATGGTTTCCTTGTTGGGTTTCAAGATCCTATGATTCTCTTCATCTCATTTTTTGTTTTTTGTTTTTAACCATCTTAAGTTAAGTTAGGGGGTATCAATTTTGTCGGGTTGAATTCTTCAACCCAACCCGAAGTTGTGTGCGTCATACCCACTAAAAATCATGTTGTATTTTGTGTCGACTCGTTTTATGTTTAATAATGATTTAAACAATTAGTTACTCAGAATTGAGTGAAAACTTTTTGTAATTGGTGTCCTTTTAATTGCTTTTGTTTCTGTCTCTCATTTTCAATTAGACTAGAAGGTATGGGGGCTGGCCCAGCCCCGGCTAGGCACGGCGCCGCACCCCAACACCGCCCCCTGCTTGCCGTCCCGTCCTCTCCATCACCCTCCAAACGCTCGCGACGGGCCAAGTTTCAAACCAACTAGCCGTTACAACGGCTACATTAATTCATAATAAAAAACCCCAATTTTCTATAAAAATACCTCTCTTTTACCATTTTCTTCCCACTTTCAACCCAAAACACTCTCATTTTTATACCCATCTTTTATAAAAAAAAATATTTTTTCACCCACAATGCAATCTAATTCTTGGTGGTCCTCGTCTTCGGAGGAAGAGGAGATGTTTTACGCAAATGTTGTGCTAAGGGCGACGAAGATTATTATGGTGGAGGAAGAGGTCTCGTCTAAAATACAAACCAGGCAACAACGGATTGACAGAGACCGCCAAGGTTTATCATTAAGAAATTTTTTATCCTTATTCCTTCTTTCCTCATATTTACATTTTTTTACGACAGGAGCGCACCAGAATTTGGTGAACGATTATTTTTCGGATGCACCCCTTTACAATGCCGAGACTTTCAGACGCAGGTTCCGAATGAGTGTAACACCCCAAAAACGGGTTTGGTAATTTAGAACCCGGTTAAGATAAAGGAATGGGTAAAGTACCATTAGTAGTAGAAGGGAACCCATAAACAAAATAACTAGGAATAAATTAGCCTAGTGGTGTTATGTATATAAGTAATAAGATGATGAGTTTTTAGTTCCGTATGCAATCAAAACGAAACTTGAGGGAACAAAAAGGTTAGGATGGAAAGATGGGTTTTATTTATGAAAGTTAACACACACAAACACACACATTCGTGTGTTCTAGAAACCGATCAGGAGCTCCATGAGCTCAAAACCCTAGTTTCCATCCATTTCATCAAATCGAAAGGCAAGATGAAGCTTAAATTCATAACCGAGCATGGATTAGCGATCACCTTCTCATGGGGATCATAAGGTATGTCTTAAAGATTAGGTTGGTGATCTTTCACGAAGTGGGTTATGATGTAAGTTGCGAATTTGTATGAAATTGAGAATGAGTATGTGTTAGAATTGTCATATAGAACATGGGGTATGTACGGTTTGGGCTAATTTGATGTTTAGAGATGAAACCCGTTGATTATGGTGATGATAACGACTTGAATGATCACCCATGTCCAATTCTTGCTTAATATTGATGTATTTTGATATGTATGATGGATTCTTGTTAGAGGAATTAAAAGAAATGTGATACTAGTGTGTTTGATGTTTATGCATGAATGATTCATGTTGATTAGACGGAGGAATTTGATGAATTATGAATAAGATTAGAAGGATATGCATGAACTAGTTGTACCCTATGCTTAGGAGGTAGTACACACATCAAAAGTATGATGAAATTATGAAGAACTTAAGATTAGATCACTTGTAAGTGATTAACAAAGTAGTTATGAAGTGGGTTTTTGATGATATGATGGAAGTAATGATATGCATATGTTAATAATGTTGAAAATCATATACGTGTAAGTATGTTTAAAGAAATCGGATAAGAAATGATGGATTAGAATGTTATAAGGTTAAATGATAAACTTAATATAAGATCCGTGTGATGAAAAGATTGTGATGAATGATGAATAAGCTAACTATCTTGAGAATGATATATGATAGTTGATGCTTGATAAGCGACATGGAAGCTTGGAAAAGAAGCGGGTCAAACAGGACTAATGCGCACGGGAAGCATATTCGGATGCTATGTAAGTAAAGCTTACACCCCTTTTTGTAGAATATATGTTCAATGTATAGATTACGAACATGGTAACTAAATATGTGAATTATGATGTTCCGACAAGTTTTGGTATGGGTCAAAACATGTGATTATGTTAAGAAACTAAGTTTGATGGTCAAAAAGGGTAAAAAGGGTATTATGGTAATTTTGGTTACGAGATAACGAAGGAATAAGTTACATGGATGGAATAATGAATAACTAAAATCCCACAAGGATAAAATGGACATTTAGACTTAACGGGTCAAATGGTGAAGACATTACCATTTGGCGATATTAACTAATGAATTGTTTTGTCAAGTATTATGCATTCACAGGATGAATAGCGAAAGGAATTATGTTGCTATTAACTAGCCATTTAGTGCACGAAATATTAAAACGGGTCATAGCTTTGATCCGAGCCAGGTATGTGCGTTTAGAGTTGTAGTTAAGTCGTGGGATTAGTCAAATGTTTAAGGAAGTCCTTTGTAGTAAAGGATGGAACAAATTTGACAAAAACGCCCTTGATGGGTAAATCGGGCAAACGGACTTAAAAGTTGATTAGAAACAAGCTATTTGATTAAGTGAATGTTTTTGAAAAGTAGGAAAGCGAGAAGTATGATTTTCGTAAGCCAAGGACCTTAAAATGCGCAAATACCTTTAACAGGTCAAAATAAGCTTTTGAGCGAAAATGGGTTAAGAGGATGCAAGACATCCGAGAATTTAATCTTTTATGATAGACGTCATTGATATTATTAGGTTCATAAGAAGTTTTGGTCAAACAAACGAGTTATGTTAATAAATGCATGAACGGGTCAAAATTTGGTAAAAGGGTAATAAGCCGAAGGCTTAAAAGTCCTAAATTTCCATAGTCCGAATATTGGATTTTTATTCCATGTGATGGAGAATTAAATTACGATCACGTAGGAAAAAGAATCGGGTAAAACGGATCAAAAACGAGAAAGATATGCTCGTTTCCGTAAAATCTGGATGTGCTGGGAATATGCAGCAACCAGCTGCAACATTCTGATCATATGAGGCTGTCGCACGACGCGATGGTAGAGGCATGTAGCCGTCGAGCGACGCGACGGGGGTATGTTTCGCCGAAAAGTATTTTGTTGACTCGTTTGGCCTGGGAAACTCGTTTAAATGCCTTTTAAGCTACACATGACTAATTTAACTTACGTTTTTATGAGCATAAGTGTATGCACACATGTAGATAGGTATGTATGTATGTTTGTATGTCTCTATACACATATGTAGAAATGTATGTAAGCATGTATGCACCTACGTATGTATGTTTATAAGTATGTGAGCAAGTATACGCGGATATATGAAGGTATGTATGTGAGTAGGTATGTATGAGTTAGGTATGTTGCAAGTAGGGATGTATGTGTATATATATATATATATATGTATAATGTTATGAGTACACGTAATGATGTAGGTATGTGTGTATGTAGATATGTATGTAATGATGTAGATGTGTTTATATGGGGGTATGTACGTATGTATGTAAATGGTTATGTGTGAACGTATGAATACGTATAAGTATGTATGAAGGTAGGTACGCAAGTATCCAATGAAATTGAGTACTAACGATAATATTAGCGTGCCTGGTGAATGATGTGTAACGCAGGAATAGCAAAGAAGTCTCACCACGGATTGTATGATCAGATGGAAAGCTGGGATGTAAAGAGTTAACGGAACGAAAAGTAAACGTGAATAAATCTTGTATGTTTATAATGCGTACTAATGTTATGAATTTTATGTGGTGAGTGCAGGTAGTCCGAGTCCTGAGGATCATCAAGGAATAGAGATCGAGGATCGAGTCACAAGACAGATTGTACGGGGACGTTGGTGTATGAAATATAGAAAACCCATGTTACGTTTTTAATTGTAAATGAGTCGATTGATGATTTCCTTTGAAAAATTTGTGTTAAAATGAAATTTTAAGTAAGTCAAGATATATAGAAGGAAAGAAATTTTATGGCATGAACTTCCGCTGCGACTTTTTGTCAAATACGAACTAGGGTCTTACAAGTTGGTATCAGAGCCCTGGTTTGAGAGAATCAAGTACGAGAAGGTAAGTACTTGAACTCAAACCTGTGTGCTCTTGTGATAAGGGGCCCGTACAATCTAAGACTCGATCAATATCCAAGGGTAGAAGCGAATGTAAGTATGCGCTTATGCATGTGAACAAAGAAACTAACGATTTTGTATGTGCAAGGTAAGCATAAGTGTTTGAAGAGGATGATCCGTGAATGCAGTCTAAGATGGATGCTAAGGCAGGCAAGGATGCAAATAGACAGATGGACCCCAGGTACACAATATTAATATGTATGGGTACCGGTGTTAAAAGAAAAAGGAAGAAATATCCTTGGGAGGGTAAGTATTAAACGGAAGACAATGATATTGTCACACCCCAACCGATGGCGGAATCATCGGGGCGCGGCACTAGGCGAGTCAGATTGCTCAAGAGAATCCATAACAACTATATTGCGATAATATTTAATACATTCGTTATCCCATACTAACAAATAATACGATCACATAAGTTATCACAGATTTCTTGTCCTCTCGAACAATACAAATCCGACAACCTAGATTTTAGTTGAGTTTCTAGACCTCCTAGCTTGATTTGATATAGTCTGCAATCTAACCTGCAACATACGTTAAAAATATTTGTCAATACAAAATTATTGGCGAGTATACAGGTTTGATATGTATAGCGTAATAGATAAAAAGTGTAGCGAATTTCCATATGCAAGAACGTAACACACGACATATATACTCACAAAGCTGATACTACCAACTAAGTCCTCGATGCTCGAATATGCGATGGCAAACTAGACCCCGTCGGGCGCAATAGTACTATACTAGTCATGGTGGGACGTCGCGAGTATAAGCCCTAGCACATATGCAACTAGCATCACGTATATCTATGCATAACAGTTATTCGCAAGTGATAATATCAGCTTTGTGAGTATATATGTCGTGTGTTACGTTCTTGCATATGGAAATTCGCTACACTTTTTATCTATTACGCTATACATATCAAACCTGTATACTCTCCAATACTTTTGTATTGACAAATATTTTTAACGTATGTTGCAGGTTAGATCGCAGACTATATCAAATCAAGCTAGGAGGTCTAGAAACTCAACTAAAATCTAGGTTGTCGGATTTGTATTGTTCGAGAGGACAAGAAATCTGTGATAACTTATGTGATCGTATTATTTGTTAGTATGGGATAACGAATGTATTAAATATTATCGCAATATAGTTGTTATGGATTCTCTTGAGCAATCTGATTCGCCTAGTGCCGCGCCCCGATGATTCCGCCATCGGTTGGGGTGTGACAGATTGGTATCAGAGCCATAACTATAGGGAATTAGGCCAGACTCGACCTAGTCCGGGTCGACGTCTTAGAAATTGACCTAGTCTATAGTCTAAGTACCAACAGGCCGACTCGTACGAACCTAGTAGGGTGGTACCGGGCCTACTTGATACTCTCGATCGAAATTGCTAAAAGCTACAACTTTGTGTGAACACCGCGTACTACAACTTCACACGAAGAAGCCTTTCCTAAGGCTGAAATACTACTTAGCCTTTCCTAAGGCCGACACAATACACATGTTTTTGAAAATACTCGCATAACGAAACCGAGCGATCCAGTCGAGATCAGGTGTGAAAACCAAGAACTCTCGATAGGATTACTCACTCAGCGCATTTTTCTAGCACGAGAACCTTTCATCGAGTTAGGAGTGACATCCACATCTCGACGAAAGTCTCCATTTCGAAATCTAGTGGAGCTCGCGAATTTATTCGAAGAGTATAACCACAATTAGGAGCGGAGCTGTTAAGTCAGGGGTGAAACCCGTACCTTAATAAGTCGTTCCACTCTTTAAATTGGTTTTCAAAAGCTCTCACCAAGGACTCGACTATCATGATAACTCGAGCCACGTGATGACTAGGAAGACGAATGCCGTGAGCTACATCCCAGTGGAAGCATGGAGTCTTCTAGGTCAACGCGCGCGCACGAACTTGCTTAATATAGTTGGGTTACCTTGGGTAGTCGACGCCTAAACACCCAAGGCACTCTATTAGAGATGTACAAAAAAACTGATTACGCAACTGAAACCGAAAAATTAACCGAAATCGGTTATTGTGAAAACCGGTTTTTTTGTAACCGGTTCGGTTACTAACCGGTTTGACCGGTTATATATCGGTTATTGGGTTGGAGTTCGATATCGGTTATAAAACCGGTTATATAAAAAACCGGTTTAAAAACTGGTTATGCGTAAAACCGGTTATAAAAACTGGTTATAGAACCGGTTAAACCGGTTATTCGATAACGGATCTATAAAAACCGGTTATTCGCGCAGATTTGCAGAAAACGGTCATATGACCGTTGGGACCTGAATATAGCCGTTTTTCTTGTTTTTTTTTGTCAAAAATTCATCTCCAATTACTATAAAAGGGTGTTGGGTGTTTTGGTTCAATCACACCATTCCACAGTAGCTTCGGAAAGTGCTTTTTCTATAAGTGGTAGGGTGATTTCGATACGGAGGACTCGACTAACACCAAAGGCGGTTGAGATGTCGATTTGCTTGAAAGACTACTTGGATGCGGCGGAGAGATGTCAACACATACGCTCACTCGAGGGTGAATTAGATTACGAAGCCGAAGTGTACGAAGACGAGGTTCGAAACGAAATGACAACCCCAATGACCGAAGAAGAAGCCGAACTAAATGAATTACTACGCAATAGTTCGAGTTCGGGTTCGGCCAAAGAAGATTAGACGCGGCTCAAGATATATTACTATTCTCGTCCCACTAAAAATATATATATATATTAGTGTGGACCTTCGTGCGGATTAATATTTGAAGTTTATGTATGAAGTTTATGTATTTTCGTTGTTACGCTTTAGCGTTCTTATTTCCGTATGTTATGTAAAACCGTTTGTTCGTAGACTTAATGATATTATGTTTTGACTTTTTACACTTGCATTGTTATGTTTTTATAAAAAAAAACTGCTGTTTTTTTTTTTTTTTTTTTAAGTCAACAAAACAGTAAAAAAAACTGCTGTTTTTTTTAAAAAAAAGCCAACAAAACAGTAAAAAAAACTGCTGTTTTTTTTAAAAAAAGCCCACAAAAACAGTAAAAAAAACTGATGTTTTAAAAATAAAAGCCCACAAAACTGCATTCTGTGAACTTGCTGCAGACCGGTTTTTTACCGGTTTTTTTTAACCAGTTACAGCAAACCGGTTTTTTAATCAGTTTATATAATCAGTTACAAAAACCGGTTATTATACAAACCGGTTATAAACCGGTTAGAACCAGTTGGTACCGGTTACGTTTTTCCAGTTGCTGAAACCGGTTAAAACCGGTTACGGTTAAAAAAAACCGGTTTTCCTTTGCGCCAAAAAAACCGGTTCGGTTAAAAAACCGAAACCGGTTTCTTAAAAAAACCGATTTGTACATCTCTACACTCTATCATACGAACCGCCGATCTTACCAATGGTTAGAACTTATTTACGATTTGAAACTTTACGCTTTATCAATTTCTCGATTTAACAATTTTCACTCCCTGCTTTATAAACGCACAACTCGCACCGCCATCGCAATCTAAAACGAAACCCGAATGTTCGCAACAAAACTAATGCATAATCTATCGCCTTCGCTCTCACCTCAACGCGTCCTTGCATATTCTAAATCGGCCTGTATGTGTATGATTACAAATTACAAATATATAAATACATATATATATATATATATATATACGTATAAACAAACAAGTCATTGTGTGAGAACTTAGGAATTTCGTGTTTCCTATGTGGCTCCTATGTGATTCGCATACTAATATACTATCGCATCAAGTTTTGAACACGCTCAATCGCATCGCAAAACTCAAAAATCATTATGATCGAATCTCATTCCAAATCTCTTCCTGTCTAGATGCCTTCCAACGACTCTACCTCGAGACGCTTAGCTAGGAGAAGAGCCAAACGAAGCGCCGATAAGAGGATTGCATCACTTGTGACTAAGGAAGTGGTTAAGCTTATTCCTCAAATTGCCGCTCGAGTGCACTCTCTCAGCAACTCTCGAGCCTCGGAAGACTCCAAGACGGAAGTGCCACAATCTGCTTTTCTTTACAAACACTTCAAAGCCTGTGACCCGATGGAATTCACGGGTGAAGGAGGTGTGACTCAACTACTCCAGTGGTTCGATTCTATCGAAGTTACCCTTCGTCAAAGTGGGTGTCCCGATAGTTTCCGTACTACTTGCGCTACCGGAGTATTTCAATCGCGAGCACTCGACTGGTGGACCGCCGAACGCAACAAACGTGGGATCTCTGCGGCATATGCTCTCTCCTGGGATGAGCTGAAAGAGCTCATGAAGAAGGAATATTGCCCTCCCCACGAAATCCAGAAACTAGAAAACGAATTTTGGGAAATCAAGCAAACCAAAGGTGACAATGCTGGCTACACCGCAAGGTTCAAACAGCTTAGCGTAATCTGCTCAGGTCAAGTCAACACTTCAGAAAAGGCCATCGCGAAGTACATTCGTGGCTTGCCGGAGTGTGTGGGTGATTTTGTCGAAGCTGCAAGGCCAGCTACCATCGAAGAAACCTACCGCTTAGCCGCAGAAATCAACGACAAACGACTTATGGAAGAGTTTTTCTCAAGGAATCCTGTCAAGCAAGCTTATCAAGCGATCGACATTAATCCTTCAGAGGATCCTAGCAACGATTCTCCTGATGAATCTGCTGACAATTCTTCGGACGAATCTGCTAACGATTCTTCTGACGAATCTGCTAACGATTCTTCTGACGAATCTGCTGCCGACTCCTCTGATAAATCTGCCGACAGATCTTCCAACGACAAATCGGCCAAAGACTTTGCAAGTGAGTCCTCAGGAGAATCCTCCAACGACGACACCTCTTCACAAGACACCGACAAACCCAGCCGCAAACGAAAGACTTCAAGTCCGAGCTCATCAACAACCGAACTGCCGCAACCGGAAACTCTTCGAACAGTTCCGGCATTTCCAAAACGAGCTTACACTGGAGCTCATCCCCAGTGTTACTCAAGCACCTATCATCATCCAGTTGGGGCTGACTGTCGCTATTGCAGTAACTGCAACCGTTACGGTCACTTCACCCGCAACTGCCGCATCGAACCGTGAACTTGAGTACAACAACAACAGCTCCAGCAAAAGTCTTCAGCATCAGACATCTATCAAGCGTAGGATAAAGTTGTAATGATACGATTTTCAACGTTAATTTCTATGTTTTGAACCTACTCTATTACTCGATGTTGCCACTATGCGTAACATTAACTCTTGTTTTCGTTTTCTCTATCACACTCTAGTCGTCGCACTTAGACTAGGTTCACACACATACTATATACTATATCATGAAATAATGTGTTTTACCCTCACTACACTCTTAGAACGAGGTACGATAAACGTGCAAGGAACAATTAATCACGGGTGCACACGGGATTATTTGGGTCAGTGCACGGAGATCGTAGTGAATTCTAAGGTGTCATAAGCGTTTCGACGAAGTATGACACCAGATCGCGGGATCTAAGTAGTAGGGGTCAAGCAAGGTGTGCTTTATCATACTACCGAAGTTCCGTGAAGAAAGTGCCACGTGGAGTTGAACGTTATTAGTCCTATTATACTATTGTGATTATTTTCAACACACTACACTCAATCGCAAGGCGTAACAACTGAAATCGCATCATCGCGAGACTTAACGCAAGTCTGCAAACGCAATGCAATCGCCTCATCGATAGACTCCGAGAGTCTACCTCGCAGGGACATTGTATCGACGCATGACTGGTAGTAAGTCTGTCGCGATCAATCTCATCGAGCACAATAACGCTCACGATGTTGTTGAGTGAGGACCTATTCTACCCTCCTCGATAACTGTGATGCGTCGCAACGTAATGTAACGTAAAGCTTATTCGAAACAAAACTCGACTAATCGCAATCGCTCATCATGTGTATCTCGCAATCTCTATCGCTTATTATGTGACTCTATATCGCTTGCTGTGTGTCAGTCTATCGCTATCACCTACCGCTATCTGCGATATTTGTGTTAAGTTAGCACACATGACCTTGCTTCACGAGAGGAAACTCATATGGTTAAAGCAAGGTGTTTAGTCATATCAGCGGCCTTTCGTGGAAACAGGCCATGTGGGGTCTGATGTTAGCTAAATTCTGTGGTGTTAATCAATCAAATCGAACCGCATAAGTCGCGTATACCCCCCCCCCCATCGCTTGCAACGCAACAACTGCCGCTTATCGTAATTCGTTTATCGCCATCGTCATTACTGGTGTTATGTTGTGTTAATCGCTTAATCACCTAATCGCTTATCGCTTATCATGTATAGTCTACCGCTTATCGCTCGCTTGGTGTTCATTGCAGTCTGTGTGGTATTAATACACATGACATCGCTTCACGAGGCAAAACTAACCTGGTCAAACGTGGTGTTTCACCATGTTAGGAAACCCTCGTGGAAACGTGCCATGTGGGTTTAATATGGAATTTAATCGAAAACGCACTATTCGCTTATCGCTTATCGCTTGTCGCTCGATGCCTACCCAGACACGACACATAAATGTTTCGTGTCATCAGGCTACTCGCGCACGCTGCTACAACTACGCTCGCAATTCAACCCGCCGGTTTAACCTGTTCGATTCTACCTTATACTCGGTCCGACTTCCTATCGATTGGGCCGAGTAAGCGCAAATTCTATCAGTGTCATATCGGCTAACCTGACACCGCCTCACGAAATGGAAGTAATATGAGCAAAACATGGTGGATACGCCGCTGGTACTTCCTATATATAAATGTTTTAATCATATTAATAGACTTTCGTGGGAAGGTGCCAAGTGGGGCTCGGTGATTAACTACCTTCGGTACTATTAAAACTGATTTCTATAAAACTTTTGTTAAAACCATGGGACAAGTGAAATTCCTCACAATGTGGAGGTAACATCGAACCAGCTTAACTCCATATCCAAGGGGAGCTTTCACGAGTCCAATTTTCCCTTAAAACCTTTTTCAAATATCAAAAGCAAGACTTTCTTGGGACGTTGGTTCAGCATCGAGTTCAGCTGAACCCATTTCATAGGAGAGCTTTCGTAACCTCAGTTTTCATCTTCGAATTCTTTAAAGTGTGTAAGACCTAAACTTCCTTGCAACGTTGGTTAACATCGACTCAGTTGGCCATACGTAAAAGGAAGCGTTTCGAGATTTTTCGTCCAGAAATTTCCTTTTGATTATCTAAAAACGAATGTTTCTTGTAACGTTGGTTAACGACCGACTCAGTTAGTTCCACGTCATGAGAAACCCTTCAAGTTCTTTAAAATTGCAGTCGTATTGAACTAACGAATTCTCCACGACACGAGGTACTTTGGGACGCCAACTCGAGGGGTATTACTTTTGTCTTTACGTCGCCTTCTCGCTATCGCAATCGATCTCTCTTATTCAAAGCACTCTCGCTTGTCAACTCTCGGTCAAGTCACTCGCTGTATCGCTACGTATGCAGGAGCAACTCTCAAAGGTCTACCTGTTGGATTAATTTCGGGACGAAATTTCCTAAAGCAGGGGAGACTGTAACAACCCGCACTTTCGTGCGTTGTTACTACTCGATATACTCATTACGCCTAGTACTAGAGATTCGGATCATAATGTAACTATATCGCATACATCGCTATTCGAAGGATAAATCGCATATTCGCAATATATTATCACTATGTTACATCACGAACACTAACACTCACGATGGCACTGAGTGAGGACCTATTCTACCCTCCTTGGTGGCCGTGATGTGTCAAAACGCAGACAATTAACGCTAACAAAGACTCCCGGGTGAGTGCTATAGCTCCAGTCGTCGTGACGATGATGACAATACGAGTAAGTGGTACCCTGTCAGTCTTTGTGGCACAAAACACAATAACGTTCACGATGACATCAAGAAAGGACCTATACTACCCTCCTTGATGGCCGTGAAACGTTGATAATAATCGCATACTCGAAACGAAAACCGGCTGTAATTATCGAAACTGTGGATTATGGATACGTAAATACGACCCCTAGTGATACCTATAGATATATATAATAATAATATAAAAAGCACGCACTTCAAAGTCGATCGCAACGCTCAAAAACGGAGAAATCCATCCCGTCGGAGTGGCCATCCGGACGGATGGCCATCCGGACGGATGGGCCATCCGGACGGATGGGCCACTCCGACGCGATGGGCCATCCGGACGGATAGCCATCCGGACAGATGGGCCATCCGACCCAAAACCACTCCAGCCTCTCTGTTGCCTATAAATAGCCTGTCACACCACTGTTTAAGTGATGTGACAGCTCCCACTCGACCAGACACGCTTCAAGACCCTTTTCTCTCGATTCCTCGCGATTCCGGTAAGATTTCAACCTAGAAACTTGTACTTCTATGATCTACACTCCATTCTACATCATTCTATCTTTTAAAACTCAATTTCTAACCGTAAAATCTGCTGATTTGAGGCGTTTTGAGGTGATGTCACCAAGAGTTCTTATGAACTTCATGTTGTGACCGCATCCCACCATAAACGACTAAATTTATAGTATGGTAATTTGAACACTTTCAATATCTAAAATCTTAATGCTAACGTTTTCTAAATAACTCTAAACCGGTTACCAAGTCAACTCACTTATTAAAAGAGTCATCTTCGAGTTAACCTATTTAACAAGCAAGTCATGTTACCTGACTAGAACCTTATTTTTATATGTCAGGTTTGAATCATGTCAGAAATTACCACGTCTTCAGTGAATGTAAATATGATACATACCATTTATCATAAATTTACGGTAATATGTACAACCATATTATGGTAGAGTCGAAACCCTAAGAACTAAAAGACATATTTATATATGTATTAAAATTATTTATTATGGTTTCAATATTATATAATATAGTAATATTAATATATCCGGTTTTAGTACAAACGGGCTTGATATCAATTTCAGATAAGCTGGTTAGGAATCGTCTAATACTATTTCTAGACCCGAAATAACGGAAACATGTAAAACTAATCACATGCTGAATTCGGTCTTCACAAAACCCAACCCGATTCACGATCACAAGACAACACACCAAAATTCGTGCTGCGTTATCAGCATCGACAGTTAGTTACTTTGATGCAATGTAATTTATGACTCCAATCGTATAACAAGCCAACTCAATCTGGTGTACGTTGTAAAGGAAAAATGCAAGAACTCGTTTTTGTTTCAAAATATACATATCCACACGCTTAAACTTCCGTGTGGATTTTCATTTAACGATATCCGATGAACGTTTATGGACCATTAAGCAAATTAAACTACGTATATATTTAAAGATGAAACTTGATGGGATAACTTCCGCTATCGACCAGGAAACGTTAAGGGATAAGCCCCGGATTGCTAATTTATAATCGTCACATCTCTCGCCACAATATGTTCTGGATACCAAAGGGCTTGTTTGTAGCCTAGTAGTTTAAGGATGTAGTAAGGTGTTCCTCTCCAAGTGGTTGAAAGTTCCAGTCCAATGATGGTTATCGTGTAGATTTACAAGTAGGTTTAATGGGTGTGTGAGTTAGCCGTTAAAATAAACACTATGCTCCGCATGGACAAGTCGTTAGGACGGCCTAGTCCACCCACAGGAAAACCCGCTCAGACACGGATCAGGCGTCAATGGAACGATACAACGTCGAACTAAAAAATTAAAGATAAGTGAACGAAGGAACAAATCAGGTTGGGCCTCATCAGCTTGCTCAGAAGAAAACTGATAACTCGCAAGTAACCCATACGGAACAATACCCAATGGATAATGGTTTCATCTCCCAAGTATTCATGTGAAGCATTTAAAGGGCATTCAATTCACAAACTACTCATTCTCACTAGCAATTACTGTTTTCTACTTCCATCTCGACCCACACTTAGGCCGGAGGGTGTGGGGCGCCACCCCCGCCAGCTAGGACGCTATAGCGCCCCGGGGCGCTATCCCACCACACCGCCGGCGCCATAGAGGGGCGTCATAGAGGAAGCGCCAAGATGGTAACGAGCAAAAAACGAGTGGACCAAGAAGCATTTAACTTTTTGACCGTTTCAAAAGGTCAGAATTTTTTTTTAAATTAATTTCTTTTTTTTATAAATTAACATTATAAATACCCATAATCCTTTCATTTTTTTATCTCATTTCTCTCACTTTATCATCACTTTTTATACCATTCCCTTCATCTTTTTAAAACATTCTCAACAATATTTCCCAACAACCCATGGGACCCGACCCATCCGTTCTGGCAAAATATGCAAAACAACGAGCAAGAGGACCACTATCGCCGAGACCCGCGTACGGGTGAACTTGGATATTATCCAATGCCACCAACCACCCCTACTTCTCCTCATCCCACCACTCAACCGATGCCCCCATTTTTCGGGTATTATTCTCAACCCCCATTTTTTCCCTCAAACATGCCCCAAAACATACCCGAAACCCAAAACACAACCGAAACCGAATCCGTTCCTGAAACCCAACTGGAATCCTCTTCTAGAAAAAAAAAAAAAAAAAAAAAAAAAAAAAAAAAGAAGTCATAAAAAGAAGGATGAGGCCGAAAAACGTGCTACTAAAAAGGTCGAATTTTGGTCGCCTAAGGAAGAGTTCGAGTTGGCAAAACATGGCTCAACGTTTCGGAGGACGAGATTGTTGGTAAGTTCTACATACTTTTAAACATATAGTTTTGTAAATTCATTTTTTATTTCAAACATATGGTTTTATAAATAAATTTTTTAAATAGGAAACGACCAAGACATAAAGGTTTTTTGAGGTCGTATACGTGAAAAGTTTTTCACCGCAATGGGTCGTGGCGACTATCGAACGGCCGATTCTTTTTCGGAAAAGTGGGGTGCTATGAGGACGAAGACTAGCAATTTCAACAACATATATACTAATCTCGTCAACAGTAGTCGAAGAAAAAGTGGTGCGAGCGACGTCGATATCATGACATAAGCCCACAGTGATTATAGAATGTACCATGGGCATGTGTTTACGTTGGTAACCACATGGGAGCTTCTTCGCAAATCTCCAAAGTGGCATCTTGTACCACCGTTCGACCCAACCCGCCCTAGATCCAAACGGTCCAAATCGACATCCACCACCGAACCATCTGGGTCCGATGTTCGTACAGCAATTAATCTAAACGACGACGCTGACGAGTTTGAAGAACTAGAAGAGCTGCCTCCTCCAACTGGTAGGGATAAAAGTAAGTCCAAAGCACGTGGAAAGTCTACTACATCAGATGCCCGTCAAAGATGAGCGAGTTCGAGGCAAGTCTCAACAAAATAATCTCCATTAGGGAAAAAGACCAACAAATGAGAATGGAGAAACAAATCCAAAAAGACATGGACTTTCTCGCAAAGGATGTGTCACATCCACCAGAGGAGGACCGAGTTATTTTGGAGGCTCGTAAGGCACAAATTCGGGCCAAATATATGTAGTTTTTTTTCTAGTATGTTGTGTTTTTTTTTAGTATGTTGTCTTTTTTTCTAGTACCTTATGTTTTTTTAATGACTTTGTAGTGTTTTTATTTTTTAATGAATTTTTTTTTTAATTTTCTAGTTATTAAAATTTCCATTTAATTTAAAAAAAAATAAATATTTATATAAATAAATAATTAGGTAATCATGACGGGGGCTCCATCCACACCCTGCGAATTAAAGGGGGGCATGATAAAGCCCCCATGTTGACATGACGCTGACGTGAATCCTAGTTGGCCTGATAAAGCCCCAAGGGGGCTCCAACCACACCCTCCAGCCTTAGGCTGGAAGGTGTGGGGGCGGCACCCCCGCCAACTCAGCAACTATAGCGCCCCGGGGCGCTATACGACCATACCGTTCGAATTAAAGGGGAGCGCTATAGGAGGGGTTCCATCATGGTAAAGATTGAGAAGGGGCGCTATAGAGGGGCCCACTTGATTTAAACCAATGTAATCTTTTTTTTTTAATTTTGTTTAATAAGGGTTCCATCCACACTATGCAAATTAAAGGGGGCTCCATGGCTGAGATGGATCCTAGGTGACGCTAACATGGTCTGATAAAACCCCTAAAGGGCTCCAACCATACCCTCCAGCCTTATTCTCATGTTGAAAGCTAGTCATAACAAATATCTCTGAGTGCCAACTATGATGAGATTAACAGCGTTCTATTAATGTGTATTGGGCTTTTTGTTACGACAAACCAACCCTTTGTATTAGTGGGCCTGGGCCACTTTGATACTCTAGCAAGTAGCAACTCATTTGGCATCCGTTACTAGTTGACTTCCGTTACATTACAAACGGCTTCTTGTTCTGCAATTAACCAAGACCGATACAAATTTTACAATTACAGTATTAACTATTTAATTTCATCTACTCATAGTTCATCAGATATTTTAATTTATTCCGAAAAACCAATATATTAAGATCTTGAACAGCCCTTTGTTCTTGGGTACACGACAATAGGACCTTAAATTTATGATGAAACATCTACAACAAACTCGTCTTCTTGTTTACAGACTCACTTAACCATAAGCATGGTGAGTTAACATTTAAAAAAAAATATCAAATCGTCTTACGCGGAGACAGTTGCGACCGCTTCATCAAGAGCATCAACACCCGGGAGAACCTTGCCTTCCAATAACTCCAAACTTGCCCCACCACCCGTTGAGATGTGACTCATAACATCCGCCACTCCAACCTTCTCTACTGCCGCCACGGAATCACCACCTCCGATGATTGTAGTCACCCCCTTTCCGCTAAGCTCAGCTAGCTTCTTTGCAACCGCCTGCAATTCGCAATCAAATGTATGGTTTCATCATTTGTAATTGAGTAAAAATGCCATTTTCGTCCATGAGGTTTGGCCAGTTTGCGACTTTCGTCTAAAGGTTTGTTTTATCCGCAACTGGATCCAAAAGGTTTAAAATCTTGCCAGTTTCATCTGGCTCGTTAACTCCATCTATTTTTCTCCATTAAGTTAGGGGTATTTCCGTCCTTTTGTTAACTTAAAGGGCAATTTGGTCTAATGGATTCGGTCGGGGCTATTTTAAATGCTTGTACATAAAGTGAAAAAGACCGGATTCCCTTTAAGTTAACAAAAAAGACAAAAATACCCCTGACTTAATGGAGAAAATTGGATGGAGTTAACGAGCCGGATGAAAATGACAAAATTTCAAACCTTTTGGATTCAAATGCAGAAAAAACAAACCTTTGGATGAAAGTCGCAAAACTAGCCAAACCTCAGGGACGAAAATGGCATTTTACTCTTTGTAGTTTTTACGTGATTTGAGAGATATAGAGTTAAATGAGATAAACGTTACGCACCTCAGTTCCAACTGCGAATTTGTCAAACTCAAACACTCCCATTGGTCCGTTCCAGATGACAGTTTTGGTGGTCTCCAAAGCTTCGTTAAATGTCTTGACGGAATCCGGACCGATATCTAATCCCATCCATCCATCTGGGATAGCAGCTGCCGGCACAACCTGCATAACCATAAAAAAAATATTACATCTTCATTCGGTTTATAACGGGTATGATACTTTTATAACTAAAAAGAAAAGAGTAAATTGCATTTTACGTCCTTAAACTTTGAGTCAAATCGCAGGCATTGTCCTTTAACTAACAAAACTACCATGGATGTCCTTTATACTACTGTTTCTCATCAGGCAATGTCCTTTTGCCCTAACTCAGTTAACTTTTTATGTTAACTCTTTACACATGCCACTCACATGAAGGCATAATGGTCATTTTCATTTAATAACTAAAACAAAATTAAATAAAAAATAATATATATTAACAACAAAATAAGTGAAAGTGACCATTATAACCTCATATGAGTGACACATATTAAAAGTTAACAGAAAAAACTAACTGAGTTAGTTAAAGGACACCGCCTGCAAATTGACTCAAACTTAAAGGATGTAAGATGCAGTTTACTCAAAAAGAATTAAGCAACCTTGCTGTTTGCATCCGGTGCAAACTTATCTGCGACCACCACATCGGTTGGTAACAACAGCGATACACCTTTTGCTTTGGCCTTTGCAAGGAGTGTGGTTGCAAGATCAAGTTTGTCTTCTTCCACCAATGAAGATCCGACAGATAAACCTTGTGCCTTGTAAAATGTGAAGATCATACCACCACCCAAAAGCAATATGTCACACTTTTCTAAAAGGGATTCGATAACGCCGATCTTGGATGACACCTTTGAACCACCGACAATGGCGGCAAATGGCCTCTTTGGGTTTGAGACTGCGCCATCAAGGTAATCCAATTCCTACATTAAATAAAAACAAGTTGTAACTGTTAGTTATTACAATGATAAAAAAAAACTAAAAATGGTTATTAGGGATAACTAAAGATGAGCTATTAAACCTTTTGCAAAAGGAAACCGGCGACGGATGGTTTTAAGTATTTTGTGACTCCCTCAGTGGAGGCATGGGCTCTGTGTGCGGTTCCAAAAGCGTCATTGACGTAAAGATCTGCGAGTGCTGCTAGTTTTTCTGCGAATCCAGGATCGTTCTTTTCTTCCTCTTTGTAGAACCGAACGTTCTCGAGGAGAAGAACACCACCATCAGGAAGTGAAGAAACCAACTTTTCAACGTCTGGACCGATACAGTCATCAGCTTTCACAACCTGTTTATCAGTCATGTAATACTCGGTTATTTCAAAACTCTAATGTTTTCAGGTGTTAGGTGTAGAATCTCAATTTTATAAAGAATATGTAATTGTGATGTGGGATGATTTACATAGCAATACAAAAGAACCGACTTTTATAAATTTCACGTTTTGAGTAAAAGGATTCAATTATTCTAGATCAATAAGTACCTCAACACCGATGAGTTCGGTTAGTCTGGGCACGAGAGGAGCCAGGCTGTACTTGGGAGTAACACCTTTTGGTCTACCCTGAAATAAAAAAAAAAAGTACAATATGAGATATTAGACAAATCAAAAGAAACGTCAGTAGTATTCTTTACAAGCAGAATAAGTATAAACAGATAAAATACACAGAGACTGGAAACCAAACTCAAAGCTCATCCATCCTCTTTACTATATTCTTAACGAGTTATCGATAATAACTAACAGTCTAACAACAAACAAACCCACGAATAACTAACAAACAACAAACAAACCCACGACACTATTTCCTTCAACGATTT
Organism: Helianthus tuberosus; assembly: GCA_030545235.1. Lineage (NCBI taxonomy): Eukaryota > Viridiplantae > Streptophyta > Magnoliopsida > Asterales > Asteraceae > Helianthus > Helianthus tuberosus. Next base: position 141,106,383 of record CM060424.1, read on the forward strand.
AACGATAATAACTAACAACAAACAAGCCTAGTATATAAATCTAACAGATCATCATATGATGCACAATGCAAGTTTCCTGCTTGATCCTGCAAATAAATCTAACAGAATAAGTATAAAGGACGTTTTAAGTCAACACTTTCTTAGACACAAATCGTCAAACACCTTGTGTGCTAAAATTCAAACAATCATACATTACTTTTATAGAGGCAAAACATCAAACACCTTGGGTACAGTAAATCAAACAATCAAAACAAACAATCATCCACTAATTCGTCAGAGGCAAAACGTCGAACACCTTATGTGCAAAATAAAACAATCATTCATTAATTCGTTAAGTGGCAAAACGTCAAACAGCAACATGAAAACAAATGAATTTATAGACCAACATACCAGATGACTAGAAAGAATAACTTTAGCACCATTACTAATCAGATGCTTAATAGTAGGAACCGCAGCTCTAATTCTCGTATCATCAGTAATATTCTGGTTATCATCCAACGGCACATTCAAATCCGCCCGTACAAACACCTTCTTCCCCTTCAACTCCGCCGGAGACAGGTCACCAACACTCTTCTTCGCCGCAAAAACACCGCGCGAGATCGGCTTCACAGAAGTGGAGCACGATCGGAGCTTCGATGCCACGTGTGCAGAGAAAGCCGTATCAGCGGCTGCAAACCCTAGGCCACGGAGTGGAGATCGGAGGAAGCGAGAGTGGAGGCGGACGGTGGGGGTACGGGAAGTGGTGGTGGAGGAGGAGGAGATGGTGGGGAGGAAGGAGAGAGAGGCTGGTGATGGTGCAGACGCCATTGTTGGAAGATTTAGAGTTGCAGAGTGAGTGATGAGGAAGAAGATGTGGGGGTTGTTATTATTGTTGGTATGTGGAGGTGAGGGGATTTAGGGATTGGGTTTATCGTTGAGGAGAGGCCGAAGATGTTTGGCATTGGATATGCCTCCATATTGTTTTATTGAGTTTTTAGTGACGGATGGTACCGTCTCAAATGGAAATTATGATCGTCACTAATATTTAGGTCGTTGACTGACCAGCTGACCATTTGTGAACCAATGAGATTGTGAGGTTCGAACAAAATGTGAAGTTGTGAACCAAAAATGTTGACTGGTATTTGTGTAAATTGTAATGGTCACTAATGTTTTTGTCTCGGAAGGTACAGACGAAATGTGAATAAATCCTGATAGACGACTAGACGGGTTGATCACTAAAAAGGGTGGACTCACGAGTCTGGGGTGTTAGGCCAACTTAAGTCTGATGTATTTCTGTATGACTTCCAGGCTCCAGCATAATAGTAGTTAGGGGGTGTAAACAAGCCGAGCCTGAGCTTGGCTTGTCATGCTTTTATGAAGGTTGAGCTGGGTTCGGTTCGAGCCTACTAATTTGAGATTGTGCTTGGCTCGAAAGTAAAACTCAAGAGCTCTAGTTCGGCTCAGCTTGGCTCGATGTAAATTGAGAACAACTTTAAACGAGCTAAAGCTTGGCATTGGCTCGCTTCGATAGCTTAAACAAGCCAAAGCTTGGCTAGAGTTCGGCTCCCAATGTTAAACAGTAGGTGTATTAGCATGCATGTCAGGTTGACAGATTGATACTTGACAGAAAGTCCATGACGTTAAGTCATTAATTGAAGGCTCCCCTGTAACAACTGACAAATAACTGGCAATTCCGTACAAACTATTCACTGTTTTTATTTCTTAATCTCATGCATTTAGCGTAATTTAATTACGTAACTGTGTCGTATATTAGATAACAGTGTTAGGACAAGAAAACAATGATATAACATAAGTTGGTTTCCGTCGGGTCGCGAAACCAATTAAACTATGTCCTAAAAATGTTGGTAGAAAGTGCTACGTGCACTATTCATGGTTACACTATTCATGCCAGCAAAACTGTGAAAACATAACGAAACAATGAAAAACGACACACGAAGAACATAACTGAGTCCATATAAGAAAACACAAATATGAAAACACACATTGCAATAATACTGTCACACCCCCAAAATCCCCAAGCGGAGTATCACCGCTTGGAGGCGTGACATGACCAGGATCAAGCCACCAATCATATTGAACAATGTATTTAAAATAGATAAAATCCAACCACGCAATATAATTGGTGTTCAAAAACGAGTTAACCAAGTTCAAATTAAACAGCAGAAGCATAAAACGTAAAACCAAAACATAAGTTCAATAAGTTCATAAAGTTTAAATGTTTAACATGGAACTCTACAGTCCATGTCCCACAACGACCACTCCTTCTCGTGCAAGCTCCATTTAGGTACCTAACGACCTGCAAGGCATGTAACAAGGAGTCAACAACAAAGTTGAGCGAGTTCACAGTTGATTGTTTAGTTTTAAAGGTTTGTTTTGAAAACTATAAGTTGATTCGTAACCACGAGTTAACCAGTATCTTTGTTTTCCCCAAACCATATCCATAATCAGTGGGGCCTTCCCCATGTGAACCACTAGACCGTTACCATATCGACAACTGACGAAAGTAAGTTGTGCCCTAAGTCAATGTCTATCATCATTGACTGTTTGCCATGATCCATTAGTACACGCCTGTCCTACCGGCACGGTGTGAGGCATGTCAACCCTAATAGCGCTATTAACTAATGACCCGCTCGCTATCGGCCTCGGCGATTAAGTCGATATAAAATGAGGGACTTAATGATAGAGTTTTGTCTAATAAGTTAAGGTTGTTGTCCTACCCAAGGAGGACGAACGTACGTATTCTACCCAAGGAGAATACGCAGAATTTATATTGGCATCCTACCCATGGAGGATGGCGGTACATATCCTACCCAAGGAGGATATGTAGGTTTCGTTTTAGTTCTTTAACCCCATTCCTAACCACCGGGAATCCCATGCCTTAGAAAGTGTGTGAACTCACATTGGGTTGCTCGGTTTAACTCTATAAAATAGCTAACAATCGGTGTTGGTCAATCATGTCCTAGTATGATTACCACTCAGTTTATTAGTGACTTCAAATAAGCACGAAGTTCCTACACGCATCCACCACATAATATGCATTCACTTTAACAGTTCACGCCCATATAAACTTCCCATCTATTACCATTCAAAAGCAAGCATACTATATTGCACATAACACTTTCATTGACATTTAACATGTTAGATCATTCTTAGATAACATACCCGACATTTAGACACGCAAATTACTACTTATGTCGTTTCAGCTTTAATATCCAAAACTTGGCTGTTTTCGGGCATTTGAATAAAATAGTTAACTTACTCCAAAAATTCCCAAATTTTTACAGAATGTTTTTAACAATCCAAATATTATTGTGTAAAAATATCGGGATCCAATTCATTACCAATATTTTATAAAAAATCATTTACCGGACTGCAATCAGATTCGTCACTTTCTGACTGCAATCCACGGAATAATTCATTTAAAATTCATCGTAAGTAGGATTGATGAAATTCCAATTGGAGCATTACAATGACATCAATGGTCATCTACAGTACAAATTTCATGAGCTAATTCTACACAGATTTCAAGTTATCATGAAAAACATAACACACATTTTCTGCAGTAAAAACGCAGCTTTTGCTGCTGTACAAAACGGACCTTTAAAAATAGTAAACGACCTCGAAAAAATATGATTCCAGTGCCATTTGATTCGTTTTTCGAAAACACATAATTTAGACTTTATAAAATCAATTTTTCAATTTATAACGGTCCGTTTACAGCCAACTGAAGTTGGCTGTAAATGTTACTCAGCATGCTGTTTATCGCTTAAATGCCACTAAAACGCACACATACGATCACCATACTTTCTAATAAAGTTCCATATGATGATCAACATCATATTATCAAGAAATCAAAAATCAAGTGCCATGCATATATTTAACAACATTACTTTAACAAGATTTCATCATCTTTAAGTTTCATGTTCATGATTCTTGTTTAAGTCTTTTAGTGTTCTTGTTCTTTATAACAATGTATATCTTTTTAATCAACAAAATAAGAAGTAAAAGTAAGTAGCAAGAAGCTTACATCTAGCTTAAAGCTAGGGAAGATCACTAGAGAAAAAGATGACAAAGGTGGATGATGAAAGCAAATGAGAAGGATTCTTCAAGATCTTCAAGCTTCAAGCTCCATGGATCACCTTCTTGCACTTGAATCGAGCTTAAAAATGGAATGATGGTGGTGACAAGGTGGTGGTGGTGGCGGCACAAGGGTGAGCCGAGAGGGAGAGAGAGATGTTGAGGGAGGTGGTGTGATCTTGTGAAGTGAGAAAGTGAAAGATATGAAATGATCTCATAATCTATGCCACCATACTTGTAGAGATTTCTCAATATTATGTCCAAGATCTCAAGCAATCAATCTAAAAAAAATATTGAACAAAATCTATGAGTGGGGTCCCCCACTTGGGCCATAAGTTTTGATGGGGGGGGGGGGGGTAATTGTAAATTTTGTGGGTAAGTAGGTAAATGGTTAGGGTGTTGAGTGTAATATCTAGTGTATTATTTGTATGACACTTTATATAATGTGTTGGGGTATTCGGGGACCATAACTAGTCAAGAAATAATAAAACAATGTTTCTGACAAAATTTTGGTGTCCCGGGTAATGTCCGGTTGTTCGGTTAGATACCGTTTCGTTAAAGTGCTAAGTTATTCCGTATAGTGTCTTTTATGTAACTATTTGTAACATTTTTAATTCCCAACACTTAGGAAAGCATTCAGGACCATTTAGTCAATTTTCTGCACAAGACTCGTATGTTAAAAAGCTGAAAAATGCAGAAATCGTAAAGCAGTTGCGTCATCAGTTGTAATTAAGCACAGTCATTAAGCACAATTTAATATTAATTAATCGTACGGATACATGCAAGTATGAGGGTTGTCACATTCTCCACCTGTTAAGAAAATTTCGTCCCGAAATTTAGCACGTGGTTACTGAGGAAGCTAGTTAAGTTGCGTGGTTTCCTGGTTTTCCTGGGGTGTCACATCATCCCCCCCATTGGTTTGGAATTTCGTTCTGAAATTCTGCAGTAGCTTCAGCCTCAGTAGTGGTTGCACTTTTCCTAAACAACTGGGGATACTTGAGTTTCATTCTGTCTTCTTGTTCCCAGGTATACTCTGGGCCATGACGGGAGTTCCAACGAACTCGAACAAGAGGTATTCTGGTACGCTTGAGAACCTTAACATCTCGATCAGTAATCTCTACTGGTTCCTCGATGAATCGCAGCTGATCGTCGATAGTGAGCTCCTTGAGAGGAACTATGAGGGTTTCATCTGACAGACACTTCTTCAGATTCGACACATGGAAAACATTGTGAACTCCACTGAGTTCTGCCGGTAGATTCAGCTTGTAGGCCACCTTGCCAATTTTCTCAATGATTTCGAAGGTTCCAACATATCGCGGGTTGAGCTTTCCTCGTTTTCCAAAACGAACTACACCTTTCCAAGGTGAGACTTTAAGTAGCACTCGATCCCCAACCTGGAACTCGAGTGGTTTCCTTCGCTTATCAGCATAGCTTTTCTGACGGTCACGAGCTGCCGCCATTCGTTGTCGTATCTGAGCAATCTTCTCGGTTGTATCTACTACAAGTTCTGGGCCTGTGATTTGACTGTCGCCAACCTCTGCCCAACAAAGAGGTGATCGGCACTTTCGTCCGTACAATGCCTCGAACGAAGAGGCCTGGATACTGGTGTGGTAACAGTTGTTATATGAGAATTCCACTAACGGGAGGTTTTTTTCCCAGCCATTACCAAAGTCGATTACACATGCCCTAAGATTGCCCATCCGTCTGTGGATGATATGCCGTGCTCATGTCTAATCGAGAGCCAAAGGGGTGTGCATAGCTTGCCACAATTCAGATGTAAAACATGAGTCACAATCAGAAATGATGGAGGTTGGCACACCGTGCCTTGATACTACTTCCTTTAGGTAGACGTCTGCTAGCGTAGAAAACTTGTCGGTTTCCTTGATAGCCAAGAAGTGTGCAGACTTAGTCAATCGATCCACTATCACCCAAATAGAGTCATTTCCGCGTTGAGATCTAGGCAGGCCAGTAATGAAATCCATGGAAATTTGCTCCCATTTCCATGTCGGGATCTCTGGTTGTTGGAGTAGGCCTGATGGTTTCTGATATTCAATCTTGACTCTCGCACAAGTCAAACATTTACTGGCGTAGGTTGCTATGTTGGCTTTCATGCTAGGCCACCAGTATGTAGTCTTTAAGTCGTGGTACATCTTACCCGAACCAGGATGTACTGAGTAACGAGACTTGTGCGCTTCATCCATCACAAGCTCGCGTAAGTTTCCGTAAAGTGGGACCCAGATGCGCTCTGTTACATAGTAGGCGCCGTCTTCCTTTTGTTCTAACCGCTTCCTCGATACTCGTAAGGACTCAGCCCTGATGTTCTCTGCTTTCAACGCTTCAACTTGAGCATCTCGTATCTGGGCAGGAAGACTAGATTGGATGGTAAGTTGTAACGCTCGCACACGTTTAGGTGTAGTATCCTTTCGACTGAGGGCGTCAACCACAACATTGGCTTTGCCCGGATGGTACTTGATCGCACATTCGTAATCATTCAAGAGCTCGATCCATCGACGTTGTCGCATGTTTAACTCCTTTTGCTTGAAGATATGCTCGAGACTCCTGTGATCGGTGTAAATGGTGAACTTGGTACCGTACAGGTAATGTGTCCATATCTTAAGTGCGAAAACAACTGCTCCCAATTCCAAGTCGTGCGTAGTGTAGTTCCTTTCGTGAACTTTAAGTTGGCGCGATGCGTAGGCAATGACCTTGTCACGTTGCATCAACACGCAACCAAGTCCATGGATGGAAACGTCGCAATAAACCACAAAATCATCTGTGCCCTCAGGCAATGAGAGGATAGGCGCGCTACAAAGTCTATCTTTTAAGTGCTGAAAAGCAGATTCCTGTGCATCACCCCAACGATAGGTGACACCCTTCTGGGTTAGCGAGGTGAGAGGTTGCGCAATCTTAGAGAAATCATTTATGAATCTTCTGTAATAACCTGCCAAACTCAAGAATTGGCGGATTTCTGTTGGTGTACGGGGTGCAGGCCAGTTCTTGATCGAGTCGACCTTGGATGGATCCACATGAATCCCATCCTTGTTTACCACGTGGCCTAGAAAGTGGACTTCGCGAAGCCAGAAGTCATATTTCGAAAATTTGGCATACAACTGCTCTGTTCGAAGAAGTTCCAAAATAAGTCGTAGGTGTTGCTCGTGTTCTTCCTGACTCTTCGAATAGATCAGGATGTCGTCGATGAAAACTATGACAAACTTATCCAGGTAAGGTTTGCACACTCGGTTCATGAGATCCATGAAGACCGCAGGTGCATTCGTCAATCCGAAAGGCATAACCAGAAACTCATAATGCCCATACCGAGTTCTGAATGCTGTCTTAGAGATGTCCTCATCTCGAACTCTCAGCTGATGATAGCCCGATCTTAAGTCAATCTTAGAGTAGAAGCTCGACCCTTGCAGCTGGTCGAATAGGTCATCAATACGTGGGAGGGGATAACGATTCTTCACAGTCACCTTGCGAGGACAGTTCTTCAAGTTCTGATGGAGCTAGACGATAAGGTGCACGAGCTATTGGTGCTGCTCCAGGAGCTAGCTCGATTTGAAACTCAACTTGTCGATGAGGCGGAAGACCAGATAATTCCTCAGGAAATACCTCAGGAAAGTCGCACACAATAGGAATGTCTTCTATCTTCTTTTCTTTCGAGGATGTATCAGAAACGAGGGCTAGAATAGCAGTGTGACCCCTTCGCAACCACTTCTGGGCCTTAAGGAAAGAGATGATGCCCACAACAGCACCACTCTTGTCGCCACGGATCACGAGGGGTTCTTCACCAGAACGAGGGATGCGGACAATCTTCTCGTTGCAAAGAATTTCCGCTTGCTGATGAGATAACCAATCCATCCCAATAACAACGTCGAAACTACCCAAAACGATAGGAATGAGGTCGATAGAAAAGGTCTGATCAGCAAGAACAAGATTACAACCCTTAGCTATGTGTGTGGCCTCTAAACTTTTACCGTTTGCTAGCTCTACCATGTGTTTGGTGGTCAAAAGTGTTGGGGTGCGCTTAAGCATTTGACTAACTTTTAAGGACACATGACTAGTATCGGCACCCGAATCGAATAAAACAGTAACAAAGAAATCATCCAGAAGAAACTTACCCATCACAACGTTGAGATCGTTCCTCGCGTCGCCCTGACCCAGCATGAAAACACGTCCCCTGGCACCATTGCCATCATTGTTACCCCCGTTATTGTTCCCGTTCCCCTGATTATTGTTGTTGTTCTGTTTCTGGTTCAACTGGGGGCAGTTTCTCTTGAAGTAACCTTCAGCACCATACTGATAGCATCCCCTGTTACCCTGCTGTTGCTGCTGCTGATTCTGTGGAGCTTGTGGCTGCTGTTGACGATTCTGATTCGCAGGACGTGAGCTCCTGCAATCCTTGGCTTCATGACCCAGCTTGTTACATCTCTGACAACGACCCTTGTTGCACGGCCCGTTGTGGTGCAAATTTCATCGATTGCACTTAGGGTGATTTCCCCTGTATCCACCCTGACCTTGATTCCCAGAAGACTGTTGACTGGGGCTCCTGTACTCATCTGTCTTTCGCTGCTGGGACTGAGACTGAACTGAAGTAGAACCCTTGCCCGAATTTCCATCCCACTTGCGCTTGTTATCACTGGGAGCATCAGAAGCAGTAGTAGCGCTAATACGCTTGGGCAGCTTGTTCTGCTCAACTGCCTGATCAGTGAGACGATGAGCCAACCGGATGATTTACTGAATGGTGCCAAGATTAGCTGAGGTCACGTGGATCTGAATTTCTGGCACTAAACCCTTAAGGTACAGCTCGATACGCTTGATAGGAGGATCCACCATAGTAGGATACAAGATAGCTAATTCGTTCGATCTCTTAGTGTATGCCTCGATTTCAGACCCCGACATCTTCAAATTGAAAAATTCCACCTCTAGCTTGTGGATGTCGTCACGACTACAGTACTCTTCTTTGATCAAATCTTTGAAGTCGTTCCATGGGGTGGCATTAGCAACCGCCAGCCCTAGCAGTTGAACCTGTGCTTTCCACCAGGTTAACGCAGCACCTTCGAGTGTTCCATTAGCAAATTTCACCCTACGAGCTTCAGGGCATTCACACATCTCAAAAACGGACTCAATCTTCTCGAACCAGTGAAGAAGACCTACAGCTCCTTCTGTGCCGCTGAAAGTATTAGGTCGGCAATCCATGAATGTTTTTAACGTACATACGGGAGGCTGAGCATGTTGACCTCCTGCAGGGACAGCTGCGAGTGCCTCAGCCACTCGTTGATTAGAGTCGTCGGCTGGGCTTGAGTCAAGTTCAAACGTCCACTCATGATCTTCACAACGAAGCAACATAAGTGAGAAAAAGTGTCGCGAAAGTGCGTAAGCGTGGGATGACAGAAGAGAGTAAGCACACATGGTTCAAATAGCAGTTGTCACGTTAACTAATGCACTATGTGAACTATCAAACAGACAATATAAACATAAATCATACCACCTATTGTGTCGAGTCTTGCACGTGGAGCGAAGCGTCGTTGTGGATCGTTGAGCACTGTACAGGTTATAGTCTGGTTTTCTCAAAAAGCTTTTCCCTTTTTAAAACCAAGTTCACTATAACCAATGGCTCTGATACCAATCTGTCACACCCCCAAAATCCCCAAGCGGAGTATCACCGCTTGGAGGCGTGACATGACCAGGATCAAGCCACCAATCATATTGAACAATGTATTTAAAATAGATAAAATCCAACCACGCAATATAAGTGGTGTTCAAAAACGAGTTAACCAAGTTCAAATTAAACAGCGGAAGCATAAAACGTAAAACCAAAACATAAGTTCAATAAGTTCATAAAGTTTAAATTTTTAACATGGAACTCTACAGTCCATGTCCCACAACGACCACTCCTTCTCGTGCAAGCTCCATTTAGGTACCTAACGACCTGCAAGGCATGTAACAAGGAGTCAACAACAAAGTTGAGCGAGTTCACAGTTGATTGTTTAGTTTTAAAGGTTTGTTTTGAAAACTATAAGTTGATTCGTAAACCATGAGTTAACCAGTATCTTTGTTTTTCCCCAAACCATATCCATAATCAGTGGGGGCTTCCACATGTGAACCACTAGACCGTTACCATATCGACAACTGACGAAAGTAAGTTGTGCCCTAAGTCAATGTCTATCATCATTGACTGTTTGCCATGATCCATTAGTACACGCCCGTCCTACCGGCACGGTGTGAGGCCTACCCAAGGAGGACTTAATGATAGAGTTTTGTCTAGTAAGTTAAGGTTGTTGTCCTACCCAAGGAGGACGAACGTACGTATTCTACCCAAGGAGAATACGCAGAATTTATATTGGCATCCTACCCATGGAGGATGGCGGTACATATCCTACCCAAGGAGGATATGTAGGTTCCGTTTTAGTTCTTTAACCCCATTTCCAACCACCGGGAATCCTGTTAGGATCGGAGGCTCTCATGATTGTGTTTGTTTGTATAATTTGAACAAATAATGATTATTAAACGATGTAAAGTGCAGCGGAAATGATCACAAACTTTGTAAACACAATTAAGGAAGAAAATAATTTAGATAAATAAATGCTTCTCATCAGTCGAAAGGTTTACAAAGCAAATCAAAAGATTACAAGCATGCTTACAAACTAAGCTCCCCCTCAGCCTGATAGTACAGTGGTTGGTTGCACAAGATGAAAGGATTGAATTGAGGAGAAGAACTCACTCAAAACGATCAAATATAACAGTACAGGGTACTGTTATATTTATAGGCAATCCAAACCGTTGAGGCATCTCAGCTGACATCACCATGAAAGTGACGTCTAACAGCCTAACAACCTGTATCTACTGTTCTTATACAAACACTGCTAAACCTAACCACTGACTATACATAAAACAGATGACATACTAAACAACTGCTTTCTCTTTACATCAGTGCTTTCATCAAGGTTGATCAGTCCTTGATTGGGCAGTGCTTTTGTCATCAGTAGATTGTTCCAGCAGTGTTTTCTTTTTAGCAGTTTTCTGGCTTCATCAGTAGTTAGAATAACAGCAGCAGTTGTATCCGGGCAGTGGATGTAAGACCATCAGATGTTATAATCACTTTCAAGGGAGAAGACTTAGTGTAAACTGCTGCTTATTGTGAATCCACTGTCATGATCCGGTTTTGGCTTTCATTATCTGTTCCTCTGGTAGGGTACAATGCCAACAATCTCCCCCTGGAACAGATAATGCCAAAACCCTTCATTATTCTGGATTTTTATTTCTCATCAGTAGTTCCCTTGCTTGACTTTTAAATTCTTCTTCAAATTCTTTGGAACTTGTATCATCCTCATCCCTGCACAATGAAAGTTCAAGGAGATCCTGCAAATCTTCAACACTAAGGCCTAGTGCTTCTTTCCTTGATATGTACTTCATCTCACCATTGGATCTGAGCAGGGTCAATATTTGGGTCTTTTGATCAGAGAGCCACTTTAGAATTTTTGAACCCAATGGGTTTCTTGGGAGAGATTTATTTCCTGATGAGCTTTGAGATTTTGGCCTTGAGAAAAATTTTAAAGCAGTATCCTGAACCTCAGACATTCTTTTGAAAGCTTCTTCTATGACTTCATTTGCTGCAGCTATATCTTCTGCAACTTCTTTGTCAATTTGCTCTTGTGTCTTTTGTTGATCAAGCTCACTGTCTGAGATATCTGCTAAAATGTTTGGTGATGCAGGTTTGGTTAGTACCTTTTTGAAAAGGTTTTGAAGGCTCACTGAACTATCTTCTTTTAGACCCATTTTCTTGATGGCTTCTGTGAAGTACTCAGCTTCCTTTTCTTTTTCTTCTTCACTGGTCATCAGTTTTCCTTTCTCTTGGTTTATCACAAGACTCGGGTCAACTGTTGATGTGATCAGTGTTTTAAGAGCATCCAGCTGTTGTTCTATCTTGTTGTAGTCTTGCCTTTTAGAAGTGCCTGAGACTGTTATCTTTCTTTTCTTCAGCCGTTCATAAGCCTTATCGGTATACTGCTTTGTCCATTTTGCTATGGCTTCAGCAGTATCCACCTTAGCATCTATCAGTTCCTGCTTTTTCTTTTTGTATTCAGAAGTAAGATCAGCCATTAGCTTTTTGTATTTATTCCAATTTGGAGCTGTCTTCTTCTTACTTGGATCATTTTTAACCCTTTCAATCATGTTTGCTTCATGCTTCAAGGCAACCAGTGGCCACTCTTCAAATTGGTTTTCTTCAGCTTGATAGAATTTTTCTTTCATTATATATGCAAGATACTCTTTTCTCATTGCTTTTCGTTGATCTACCTTCTCTTTGCTCAGATCTTGTGCATAGTTTTCCATCAGCTTGACTTTTGAGAGTAAAAATTCCAATTTTTCAGCAATGGCTTCATCACCTTGATCTTTGGATTCGAGCTTAGCTCTGATCTTTGCTTGCCTTGCTTTCATCTCAAGATATTCATCCATGTCTTTTGGAACTACAAAACCTATGAGAGAAGGAAATCTTCTTTTTGAACGATCATCCTCAGTGTAAAATTGTCTCATCTCTTTTTTCACAGCTTCTAGTTCCAGTGGATATTTAGCAGCAACAGGATTATACTTTTCATCAGTAGGCTGAGTTGTTTCTCTTTTTCTTTTGTGAAGCTTTACTGATGTAGAGGGTTTTGGTTGTGAGGTAGGAATGATGAGAGCAGTGGTGGGTGGCTGACTAACAGTGGTTGAAACAACTGGTGTTTCAACCGCTGTTGTCATTACAACTACTGATATGTCAGCAGATGTCTTCTGCTTTTGAGCAGGGGTTGTGATGGCAGGGGTTTGAGTGGTGATGAGTGACTGACTAACAGTAGTTGGAACAACTGGTGTTGCAACCACTGTTGTCATTACAGCAGATGTTGTAACATCTGTTGTCTTCTGCTTTTTGGCAGGAGGTGATGATAGGATGGCTGTTTTTGATGGGGATTTTAGTTTTGGTGCTGAAATCACAGATGATGATGGTGTGGTAGTGGTTTTGGTGGTGTGTGTTGATGTGGTGTGTGTTGATACTGCAGCTTTGGTTTGGCTAGTCTTTTCTGGCTCAATGTAAATGCCATCATCAATTCCTTTCCTTTTCAACTTGATCTTCTCCCCCTTTTTGGCATTATCTGGGAAGGGTTCATTCATGAAAAGAACAGTGGAAGGAACTTTTCCAGAGGCACTTTGAATATGAGCTTTGATAGCTTTGATGTCTGCCTGAGTATCTTTGAATCTTGATTCCACCATATTTGTCAGCTTTTGTACATGAATAGCATGCTGCTGATCAGCCATCTGTTTTTGTTTTTCCAGCAGTGGTTGGAACATATTCCATAACTCATTTGCAGCAGGTGCCGGTTGTGCAGGTGCTTGAGCTGGAGCAGCAGTGGATTGGGCTTTCTGAGCTTTTAATAGCTGCTGCACCATATCCTTTATCTCAGCAACTGAAGTTTCAAGTTTTTCAACTCTGCCCGTCAATTCCTGATATCTTGAATCATCACCCACGTTAGTAAGATCATCTGAATCCCCACCAGCAGTGGTTGTATCAATGTGTGACTTAGGAACTGAGTCCCAAAAATCACTCATTGATGCCCCTTGTTCTTGGTACTAGGGACTTCTTCCTTCAGCACTTGTTAACCTTGTAAAGGTACCAGTGGGCATAACATACTCACTGGTGGTTCTCAGAGGTGCTATTGAAGAAATTGCCTTCAAGGGAGTCTTATGAATGTAACCACTATCCAAATGTAAACCAGTGGGTTCAACATTAGTAGTGGCTGCTCCACTTGAAATACCACCAAGAGTTACTTGTAACTCAGGGGGTGTAACCTCCTCAATTGTTGCTGGGATAGCAGGAGTAGTAGCATCAGACCCAGTCACTTGTGGGAGTATACTCTCAGTGACAGGTGATAGAGAGGAACTGGTTTGTGTCTGAGCTATAGCAACTGCATGCAACAAGGGTATTATTGATTGTGGCATTATGATTGGTGAGGGTATGGGTGTTGAAAGAGACATGTCCTTGGGATCAGGACTGAGGAAGATAGATCCGATTGGGTCCAGAGCTTCATATTGTGGGGTCCCTGTGATTACAACCTGATCCTTTTGTGAGGATACATGAGGAGTTTGAGGTAAGGGTGGAGATCTTTGTACCAACTGATGTGAGGAAGTAGCAGCAATGGTTTCTGGTGACTTTTGTTTTGTCACAGGCAGTTGCTCTGGGATCTCATCTTCCAGAGTTGCCTTTTTCTTGGGTTTGGTGGGCTTTTTGTAAGATTTTCTTTTGGTCTTTTTGGTGATGTCAGGTGTGGGTTTCAAAGCAGTGGTTGTGCTGCTATGATCACCTGGAGCAGTGGGCTCAGCAGCAGATGTCTGAGGAGCAGTGGTAACTGCTAAATTCTGCTCAGACACCTCTGCTTTTGTTTTTATTGGTTCCAACATTCTAGTGAATGTTTCAGGTGTTAAACTTTTTATTTGAAAATGAACACCTTGTTTTAGCAAATTTTCATTTTCTTTTTCATTTTTTTGTTTAAAATAGTAGCTTAAAAACCTTGGAAAGAGTAAAAATGTTTTGCTATCAACATTTTTTACCAAGTCATTAAAGATCTCCTGGGAGTAGTTGTAATCTTTATTATTTAAAATAGCATAGCCCAGGCATTGGATCTTCAATGGTATTTCGTTAAACGATGTTGTTTTATTTGAAACACACATCAAAAGTGTGTGAAATAAGAACCTTGGTGCAGAAGGGAAATAACCTTTTTGTAAGGTATCTACCTTTGATTGTTCTGCATATCCCCTTTTCAGAAAATCAGCTTTTAACTCGTTTTTATCAAAGGAAGTTTTACCTTTCTGATCATCGAGTTTGAAGACTTCTGAGATTGATTGCGGAGTGATTTGAATCACTTTACCTTGTATCGAGGAGTTAATGGCTATGACTTTATCGTCTTGTTTTTCAAGCGTCGCCTTTTTCCAAAACTCTCTCTGGGTTTGCAGGTAAATGGGAGCGTCTGCTGTTATCAAAGTTTTGTACTTTGATTCAGATAAGGTGTCAATGATGGAATCGAAGGTGTGGTTGTTTGTGGGTTTTGTGAGCAAACCCATATAATTGTGAGGAGATTTGTATGGTATCTCGATGGATTCTTCGGCCGTTTGAGCGACCTCTTTGGAAGATGGTGTTGATTTTGGTTTAGATTTTGATTTTGATTTTGACTTCGTCATTTTGATGAAGAAGGATCGGAGAGTGATTTGGGAAGAAAGGTTGGAAACTGCTTTGAGAATAGAATTTTGGAATGCAATTCGACAGTGTAAAACCCTGTTTGGGGGTTTTGATCAGGGTTTTATTTAGGGAAAAAGTAAGTGCTGATGTGGCAGCGGTTACAAAGATCTGAAGGCTAAAAACTGACCACGTGTCAACCTCTGATGATATGGATGAGAAATGGTGGACAGTTGTTTTAAGAGCCACTGATGAAACAAGCATCAGTGGTTACAACGGTAGTACTGTGATAACAGTGGATGATTTTTACTATCAGTGGATAGCATATCAGTGGATAAGACACTGATTTTGAACATCAGTGCTTACCAAGCAAAATGAGGGGTCAGTGGTTGACTTTCAGCAATGGATAGTAATTAGGAAACAGATGTTTGAACCAAACAGTGGTTAAGGGTAATATAGTGGTAATGATTTGAAAGACCAGTATGTCAGCAACTGTTTTGAGAATTTCCATTCAGGGTTTTGCCACATGTCAATTACACATTTTGAAGCTTTTACAACTTCTTGACAGTGGTTTAGTACCCCAGATGATAAGAACTTTTTGCAAAAGCAACTCATTTTTGTTTACTATCAAGTTAAAACATGAGTGCCCCAGTAGTTTAAGCACTGTTTAGCAATCAACCTTTAATAAGAATTTTTAAACAAGCCTGAGTATGACATGACCTTGACAAATGTACCATTTCCTTTTGACCCATTTATGAGGACAATAATACCAACAAAAATAAGGTACTATATCCTGAAAGGGTACAGCAACCATTGCCAACAAAACAAGCAATAGTTCAAAATATTATTCTTAAAAAAATGAATAATATATATCCTGTTTATTTGAGAAAATCCTTTGTATAAAAAAATGGTTAAAGGCTTTTCTGAGAATGGCATCAAAAGGATCTGGTATTTTCACTAAAACACGTAATCATATCATTCTCAAGTTTATAAAAATGGTCAGTGGTTTGACAGCAGTGGTAGGAAATTTTGAATACATTTTTACCACTGTTTGGTACCATTTTCTTATCAGTTGATTTCAAACATGAGGACACATGGACACATGATTTTTGAAGACCCTGTTATAGATCTCGTTACCATGTGATGATTTTGAAGATTTGTCTATTCCTCTTGAAATTCATTCACCGGAATTACCATTTTTACCTGAACAGATGAATGCACACATTTGCTTAATGACCATTATTACCCCGAACTTTGACTCTTTAGCGTTTTATGTTTATACTCTTTTCTTCTGACTTCAAAAGTTTTGAGATAAACACACTTCTGAGTTTATGTGAATTTTCTTCTTCCCTTTTTACCCTTCCCATTCATAAATAATAAAATACTCACTGGGAGGTCTTTATTGAAGGAATACTTAATCCATAATCATTTTGCAGTAATGTTTTGAGAAATTTGGTCATATTTGTATAAATTTTTAACCAATCTCTCATTACATATGATACGGACTATGTTGACCCCTGGTTTACTTAATGTATTTTTAACAGAGTTGATTTATTCCTTTTGAGGATCTCAACCTGTTTTTCAACATATAAGATCTAAATAACTAAAGTTTTACTTTCCCTCTTTTCACGTTAGCAAAAACACTAATGTTTTTATGAACATAGGCTTTTGTTAATCTGAGGTTCATACTTTAACATTTAATATAATGAAAACATCACAAACGACATATCAACAGTTGAAATCAATTTTGAAAAGAAGAGATAATACCATAATTTAACAGATATGTTTTCAGATCTGAAAACTATGAGTGACTTGTGCATGATATCACTTGTTGTGTGAGATTTGTGTGTCATATGACATCTTGGTTGTTTTACAGAGTTTTTGAATAACAACTTTAAGTGTTATCACCCGTTACTCTGTTTTTCAACTAAATACAACCAACCTTAGTATCAATGAATATTGAGCTGAACTGTTATGTCAAATTGATTGTTAGATCGAATTTGACTGTCCAAGCTCTGATACCAATTGTTAGGATCGGAGGCTCTCATGATTGTGTTTGTTTGTATAATTTGAACAAATAATGAATATTAAACGATGTAAAGTGTAGCGGAAATGATCACAAACTTTGTAAACACAATTAAGGAAGAAAATAGTTTAGATAAACAAATGCTTCTCATCAGTCGAAAGGTTTACAAAGCAAATCAAAAGATTACAAGCATGCTTACAAACTAAGCTCCCCCTCAGCCTGATACTACAGTGGTTGGTTGCACAAGATGAAAGGATTGAATTGAGGAGAAGAACTCACTCAAAACGATCAAATATAACAGTACAGGGTACTGTTATATTTATAGGCAATCCAAACCGTTGAGGCATCTCAGCTGACATCACCATGAAAGTGACGTCTAACAGCCTAACAACCTGTATCTACTGTTCTTATACAAACACTGCTAAACCTAACCACTGACTATACATAAAACAGATGACATACTAAATAACTGCTTTCTCTTTACATCAGTGCTTTCATCAAGGTTGATCAGTCCTTGATTGGGCAGTGCTTTTGTCATCAGTAGATTGTTCCAGCAGTGTTTTCTTTTTAGCAGTTTTCTGGCTTCATCAGTAGTTAGAATAACAGCAGCAGTTGTATCCGGGCAGTGGATGTAAGACCATCAGATGTTATAATCACTTTCAAGGGAGAAGACTTAGTGTAAACTGCTGCTTATTGTGAATCCACTGTCATGATCTGGTTTTGGCTTTCATTATCTGTTCCTCTGGTAGGGTTCAATCCCAACAAATCCCATGCCTTAGAAAGTGTGTGAACTCACCTTGGGTTGCTCGGTTGAACTCTATAAAATAGCTAACAATCAGTGTTGGTCAATCACGTCATAGTATGATTACCACTCAGTTTATTAGTGACTTCAAATAAGCACGAAGTTCCTACACGCATCCACCACATAATATGCACTCACTTTAACAGTTCACGCCCATATAAACTTCCTATCTATTACCATTCAAAAGCAAGCATACTATATTGCACATAACACTTTCATTGAAATTTAACATGTTAGATCATTCTTAGATAACATACCCGACATTTAGACACGCAAATTACTACTTATGTCGTTTCAGCTTTAACATCCAAAACTGGGTTGTTTTCGGGCATTTGAATAAAATTGTTAACTTACTCCAAAAATTCCCAAATTTTTAAAGAATGTTTTTAAAAATCCAAATATTATTGTGTAAAAATATCGGGATCCAATTCATTACCAATATTTTATAAAAAATCATTTACCGGACTGCAATCAGATTCATCACTTTCTGACTGCAGTCAACGGAATAATTCATTTAAAATTCATCGTAAGTCCGATTGATGAAATTCCAGTTGGAGCATTACAAAGACATCAGTGGTCATCTACAGTACAAATTTCATGAGCTAATTCTACACAGATTTCAAGTTATGATGAAAAACATAACACGCATTTTCTGCAGTAAAAACGTAGCTTTTGCTGCTGTACAAAACGGACCTTTAAAAATAGTAAACGACCTCGAAAAAATATGATTCCAGTGCCATTTGATTCGTTTTTCGAAAACACATAATTTAGACTTCAGAAAATCAATTTTTTGATTTATAACGGTCCGTTTACAGCCAACTGAAATTGGCTGTAAATGTTACTCAGCATGCTGTTTATCGCTTAAATGCCACTAAAACGCACACATACGATCACCATACTTTCTAATAAAGTTCCATATGATGATCAACATCATATTATCAAGAAATCAACAATCAAGTGCCATGCATGTATTTAACAACATTACTTTAACAAGATTTCATCATCTTTAAGTTTCATGTTCATGATTCTTGTTTAAGTCTTTTAGTGTTCTTGTTCTTTATAACAATGTATATCTTTTTAATCAACAAAATAAGAAGTAAAAGTAAGTAGCAAGAAGCTTACATCTAGCTTAAAGCTAGGCAAGATCACTAGAGAAAAAGATGACAAAGGTGGATGATGAATGTAACATCTGCCAATTTTAGAGCTATAGGATTAACGACCCGCCACCCGTAACTTGTGGTTATGTCATGAGCCTGTTGCGTTTCCTTGGTTTGATATGTTAGACACATGCCATATTTATTGTTTATCTTGAATCACATGCTTGCTATGAGGAATTGTTTAAAACTTATCTTTTGTTATGTACGTACCAAACTTGTATACTCGCCTTTGCTTTTGCATTGAATTGTATTTTAAACATGTTACAGGTTGATGACGACGAAGCTATGAAATGAAGTAGCGTTGATGCCTAGATACACATATAGACGTTTAGGTTTAATATGTTGTATCAATTTTGCTTATGTTGTTACGTATTTCTTTTGAACTTGTTATTTGAGTTTATGTAATGTTGACAATTTGAAGTTATGAAATGAAATGAGAATTACTTAAATATTGTCACAAATAGCGTTATGATGTCTCTAGCAATCTTCACACTTCGTCTCATCCCGATGTTTCCGCCATTGGTTGGGGTGTGACAGATTGGTATCAGAGCCATAACTATAGGGAATTAGGAAAAGTAGGAATGCTTTTACCTAGTCTATAGTTTTAGAGCCTTATTCGTATGTTTTGCTTGTACAACTACATGATACTTTATTTGTTTCTTATTTATGCTCTTTTAAACATGTATGTCACTCATGTGTAGTATTTGACATGTTATTCTTATGCATTAATGCTTGTTTTATTATGTGTTAATACTTGTTTTATCATTGTTCGATTCTTTATGTGTTATTCCTGACGTATTTCTCTATGTGTTAATACTTGTTTTATCATTTCATTATTTATCTACCATTCTTTCTTATGCGTTCATACTTGTTTGTGTATTCCTTTGACATACACTTCCCTCATGCATTTTACTCGATATTTCTAAATCCGAAAACACTCATAATACACAAACGAGACGACTTCACCAAAATAGGCGTGAAACCCACAATTTGGTGAATGACTCTCAATCCTTCTACTTTTCTTTTCTTACACGAAATTTACCACCAAGTTAGGAGTGAAATCCTCACCTTGATGAAGAATTTCAAAATTTCAAATTCTCGTGGACCCTCGTCAACAAGTCGAAATTAAATTTTGACCCGACGAGTACCAACCACATTTAGGGTACGAAATCGTCAAGTTAGGGGTGAAACCCGCACCTTGTCGACTAGTTCCGCTCCTTGATTTTCAAAAATCTCGCCAAGTCTCGAATTTTGATGGATTGGGAACATGTAGTAACTGGAAGGGTGAATACCGTTAGCCGAGATATCGGCGAGAGTATTCCGCCTATTAGGCCAAAACATGTTTCTCAATTTCAAAAGATCTTTCGACCACTTTGGTTAGTCAATGTTCCGTTTGGAACCATCCAAGTTTTATTCGAGCTTACGCTTTATTATTGTGGTCTTTTGACAAATTTGAATAATTTTTTTCGAGATTTCATTTTGCGCACACATCATACTCTTACTTTTCATACGATTATACATTATTAGCATGCATGATTTCACGTAATTTTAATTACACTTTTGTAACGAGCAGAGACATATCATCGAGATGGGAGTGATTTCCTTACCTTGACGATTAACTCCGCTTCTTTTCTCATCTTACAACGACCTCACCAACGGATTTGGGGTGATTCCCTTACCTAGCTGATCGTTACCAATGCGTTCTTCTAATAGGCTATATTATGTAAACACGATCATGTTTATACCTAAATCATTTATCATGTATTTCAAAATGCTTCATTTATTTAAACGTACCTCTTATCCTATAATCTATTTTCACATCACTCGCACACACAAACTTCTTAACTTTTACCATAAACACTTATTCCCCGACATTCAAAATTTCACGAAATGCTACTCATCAACTTAATCGGTCCAACAAAACCATTGCTCACAAAATTTTGTATTCAACATAACTATTGGAACACTTATAAAGTATTACAAATATTATTCAACATTTACTAAAACTTCTTTCAAAAGCAATAAAACATTTTATTAAAAGACGCTTTTTCAGCAAACACTAAGTTCATGTACCAAATTCCTTTTTCTAAGGATTCTACTTTTTCACAAGAAGCTGTAAGTTTCACAATTTTCTAACACAAAGTTACTTAAAACGATGCAAACTTATTAATCTCTAGAACTTTTCAAACCTCACTTGATACGTCAATTAAATTCAAAACACGTGGGCAAGGAAACTTCATAAGAACCGACAAATTTTCAACTTATGTAAACTCTTTTAAAACCGCAGTAGCATTTCCATTCCTTTACAAAGTACTTTCCACATAACCAATAAACGTTTTATACGCTCTTTACATTCACAAACTAGAGTCTATATTTCGTGACAACTCGATCTATTTACATTCACAAACTATACACGCATATCATTTTACATGTTTTAGTCGATGTTTCACAACAATCTCATGCGTGTCACTCATCCCCTTTTCTTTCATACTAAAAACTTTTAAACGTTTACGCGCATAAACTCGTGTGGTTCGATCTATACTATAAACAAAATCATTATCCATACTTATACATTTTATGTCTTCACTAATGTTCACACTTACACATTTATGTTATACTCACGATTCAAAATTCATACGTTTTACGTTATACATACACCCACAATTATACATTTACGATGTACTTACATTCATGTTTATATTACATTCATATTCACGTTCATACATTTTATGTTCTCATTTACGCATATACAACCTTGTTTACACTTATATACGTACAACATATATTTTATTCATACTTAAACCTTCATGTTTTACACCTATATTCACGTTCATATCTATGCACATACATCTTATGTTCACACTTATACTTATTTTTCATACACATTATGCTTATCCTTTTTTTTTTTTCATACTCATGCCATGCGTGTTGTGTTTATGCTCACGTGTGTATTCATAATTAAACTTATGCTATGCTTATGCTTCATTTATACACAAGATTTATACTTTCGCACCCATACGCGGGCGAAACCTGAGGGATTCGCTTACGTTGATCTTATGCTATTTGGAACACAAACATGCTTATATGCTACATTTCTTTCACACATTCTTATTTTTTTTAATTTATATATACCCTAATTCATACACAACTAGTACAAGCTATGCGGATCATGCGACGGTCAATATAATCACGGGTGCACACGAGATTATAGTGATGGGCGTATGAAAACCATAGAGTGTACTACTGCGTATGGTAAGACACGGAACTTAACATGACACCGAATACGAGACGGACGTAATGTGGTCAAACATGGTGGATACGCCGCTGGTACGTCCTATATATAAGTGTTTTCACCATGTTACCAAACTTTCGTAAAACGCGCCATGAGAAATTCAGTGTCTTGCAGACCTTTTGGACCTAATTCAAACTTTAAGCAACTCACAAACGCATTATATCCGATCATCCACGACGAGACTTCATTCTTAACACACTACCGATGCTTGTGCTATCCTTATACACGCATTCGTTCATTCACCTTTATACTCCCATTATTCTCCATTATTCTTTTATTTTTAAACGAACTCTCTTACAAACCTATCTTTTCGTCCTTCGAATTTCATACTTTTCAAATTTCCCAAACTTCAAGGCCTCAACTTTAAACGAATCTCTTCTCTTTGCCAAAATCCTTTCAAGCCTTACTCTTGAATAAATTTCGGGACGAAATTTCCTAAATGAGGGGAGACTGTAACGCTCCGCGTTTTCCTAACTTTCCTAATTTAGGAATTGAGTCTTGAAAATCTTTTTTTTAGAAGCTTGTCTCTTTCAAAATCATAATCCGTTGCATCATTGAAATATCTGTTGTCTATAGTTTAATTCGTTATAATTATGGTTACTTATTCATTGTTTAATTAATTAAACTAATTGATTTTTTTTTCAATTTAAAAGTTTTATTAGATTTTAAATACAAACTAGCCTAGTTAAATAAATTGTAAAGCTGGTTTCTTTTAAGAGGCAATATATCAAAACTTAGTTGATTAATTGTAAGGTCTAGGGGTTGGTTGTGCTTTTTTAAAAAAAATAGACTTGCAGGGACTATTTGCGCTAATAACTGAAAGCAATGTTTTGTTTTAAAACTAAACCCTAATCGATTCAGCCCTCATTCAGCCGACAACCATTTCCCCTCCTTCTCTGCGAAATCAGGTCACCGGAATTGATGTCCGGTCGGCTTTCCATCGACAACTCAACCCGACACCACACTTCCTGTCTCTCATGCAACCCCCTGTCCTTTTCCGATTGAACAACCGACCACCACCATTCTGGTGGTGGCACATGACGGCGCAGAGAGAGAGAGAGAGAGAGAGAGAGAGAGAAGACGCGGAGAGTGAGAGAGAGGGGCAACCGAGATGGTGGACGGTGGCGTCGCCGGCAACAGGAGCCGCAAGGCGGCAGTCGGTGTCGACTGAGACGGTGGGTCGAGCTCGGGTCAGGTCAAATCGCAGGGTTGGGTCCGCGTTCAGTTCGAGTCCGCAGGTTCAGTCCCGAGTTGTTAATGGGTTTAGTTCGACTCATATAGACGTTTAGGTTTAATATGTTGTATCAATTTTGCTTATGTTGTTACGTATTTCTTTTGAACTTGTTATTTGAGTTTATGTAATGTTGACAATTTGAAGTTATGAAATGAAATGAGAATTACTTAAATATTGTCACAAATAGCGTTATGATGTCTCTAGCAATCTTCACACTTCGTCTCATCCCGATGTTTCCGCCATTGGTTGGGGTGTGACAATGAAAGCAAATGAGAAGGATTCTTCAAGCTTCAAGCTCTGTGGA
This sequence comes from Helianthus tuberosus, assembly GCA_030545235.1. NCBI lineage: Eukaryota > Viridiplantae > Streptophyta > Magnoliopsida > Asterales > Asteraceae > Helianthus > Helianthus tuberosus. Next base: position 141,130,478 of record CM060424.1, read on the forward strand.
TCACCTTCTTGCACTTGAATCGAGCTTAAAAATGGAATGATGGTGGTGACAAGGTGGTGGTGGTGGTGGCGGCACAAGGGTGAGCCGAGAGGGAGAGAGAGATGTTGAGGGAGGTGGTGTGATCTTGTGAAGTGAGAGAGTGAAAGATATGAAATGATCTCATAATCTATGCCACCATACTTGTAGAGATTTCTCAATATTATGTCCAAGATCTAAAGCAATCAATCTAAATAAAATATTGAACAAAATCTATGAGTGGGGTCCCCCACTTGGGCCGTAAGTTTTGATGGGGGGGGGGGGGTAATTGTAAATTTTGTGGGTAAGTAGGTAAATGGTTAGGGTGTTGAGTGTAATATCTAGTGTATTATTTGTATGACACTTTATATAATGTGTTGGGGTATTCGGGGACCATAACTAGTCAAGAAATAATAAAACAATGTTTCTGACAAAATTTTGGTGTCCAGGGTAATGTCCGGTTGTTCGGTTAGATACCGTTTCGTTAAAGTGCTAAGTTATTCCGTATAGTGTCTTTTATGTAACTATTTGTAACATTTTTAATTCCCAACACTTAGGAAAGCATTCAGTACCATTTAGTCAATTTTCTGCACAAGACTAGTATGTTAAAAAGCTGAAAAATGCAGAAATCGTAAAGCAGTTACGTCATCAGTTGTAATTAAGCACAGTCATTAAGCACAATTTAATATTAATTAATCGTACGGATACATGCAAGTATGACGGTTGTCACAAATACAAGACTCTCCGGTATGACACGTTAATCACAAAAATCGTCCGTTCGGCTAAAAAAAATAACAATTTTAATTGGTCTGTAGGACTTGTATATATGGTTATACATCCTAAATAAGCTTAGGGATATCAATGGGATACCCGAAACATAAACTTCCGGTGCTACGCTGCATTGTTCTCAACTTGTACAAATTCGAACCGATAGGCGAAAAATTATATTTTTTTACCAACCAATTGGCTAAACTAAAAAGCTAGCGAACTAGTTAGCCATATTTTGGCGTCATAAACACTTTCCATAAACGCCATAGCCACAAGGGTAAATTAAAACCATCGCTCCCGGTATATAACACCCGATATCGAACCGACGAGCTAACTAGTGGTACTTTTCTTTACCATCCACAATTAATAACTAGTCTAGTGAACTAGTCAATATCACTCAACATCTTAAACCATTAATTATACCCTAATTTACCTAGTAAACGTAATTACCAAAATAATTACACTTAACATCATATATATATATATATATATATATAGTGGAGGGTTCAAATGAGAAGAATTTTTTTGTAAGAATAAAAAAGAAGAAGTTTCAACCAATAAGAATGTTTCATTTTACTTCATTTAATATTTGTATTTAATTTTAATATAAGGGTATATTAGTAAACTTACAAAAATCATTAATTTGTATTATTCCTCTTTAATAACTAGTTAATTAAATTTGTAACTCCTTTTCAAATTATATACTTTTTCCAAATTAAAAAAGACAACTTAATTTAAAGTGTAGAATAAATTACTAGTTGTGTAGGATAAATTACGAGTTGTGTAGGATATATTTCGAGGTGTGTAGGATAAATTTCGACTGTGTAGGATAAAATTCTATAATGTGTAGGGTATATGTAGGAAAATTTTGATATGTGTAGGTTTTGTAGATTATATGTAGGATAATTAATGATTAGTGGACTAATTAATTAAAGAGTTAAAAATTAATGATATGAGTTATAAATGAAATAGTATTTTACTAATATACCCTTTCTTCTTTTTCTTCTCAAATTAAATTTCTTCTCAAATGAACCTTCCCCTATATATATATATATGTATATATATGTATATATATATATATATATATATATATATATATATGTATATGTATATGTATATGTATATATAGGGGACCGCTAGAATGAGAACCACCTCCAGTTATGAGAACCATGAGAACCACTTTATAGCCTTTAGATCAACTTGATGGATGGATGAGATTAAAAGTAACAAAAACTAATATTAAATAAAATTTGTCTTATTATGTCTTTTATATTTTAATCAAAAAGGGTAGATTAGTAAAATAACTCTTTTTTGTCTTTTTCACTTTATTATTTTTTAATTACTTTTTGTTTTATTATATTAATTTTTGTTTTCTTATATTACTTTTTAGTTTTATTATATTACTTTTTATTTTTCAAAAAGATTTTTTTATTAAAAACATTTTTACATTCAGATTTTTTTAACAAAAGACAATTTTTTTTTGCGCACCGGATTTTGCACGCCGTTTTTTACGTCCCGTTTATTTTTTTTTAACAAAAGACAATTTTTTTTAACGCCGTTTTTTACGTCCCGTTTTAACGCGGCGTTTTTTACGTCCCGTTTTTTTTCGCGGCGTTTTTTACGTCCCGTTTTAACGCGGCGTTTTTTACGTCCCGTTTTAACGCGGCGTTTTTTACGTCCCGTTTTTTACGTCCTGTTTTACGTTAAAAAGTTTACGTTTCACGTTAAAAAGTTTACGTTTTACGTTAAAAAGTTTACGTTTTATGTTTTTACGTTTTACGTTAAAATATTTACGTTTTACTTTAAAAACTTTACATTTTTACATTAAAAAGTTTACGTTTTACGTTAAAAGTTTACGTTTTACGTTAAAAGTTTACGTTTTACGTTAAAAGTTTACATTTGACGTTAAAAAATTTATGTTTTACGTATTACGTTAATTTTTTTAATCTTTTTACGTTTTACGTTAAACTTTATTACGTTTTACGTTTTAAACTTTTTACGTACAACTTTTTACGTTTTACGTTTTACGAAAAACTTTTTACGTTTTACGTTTTACGAAAAAAAATTTACGTTTTACGTTTTTACGTAAAACTTTTTACGTTTTACGTTTTACTTTAAAACTTTTTTACGTTTTACGTTTTAACGTAAAACTTTTTACGTTTTACTTTAAGACTTTTTTACGTTTTACGTTATTTTTTTTAATCTTTTTACGTTTTACGCTAAAATTTTTACGTTTTACGTTAAAATTTTTACGTTTTACGTTAAACTTTTTTACATTTTACGTTTTTTTTCACAAAGATTTTTTTACACAAAAACTTGTTTACGCAAGACGAACGCACCCATAAATCGCAAAGTCGGTAGGTGTCTCGGATAGATTTTTATCGTCATCGACTAGAGAAAAGAATATAAAAAACCAACAACAACAAAACAAAAGTGTATCTCGAAAAAAAAACGGGGTTTGGCTCAGATTTTTTCCGATAATTAAAAGGCTGCAAATGTGGGGTTGCGGGTTCAAAAACCTACCATCCACCATCGTTGCCGCGCCATCGTCATCAAAAATCTAGTTTTTTTTTTTTTTTTGCATCATCGCCACCCATTCCATCATTCAAACATATTCAAACCAGATTCAAACCTGTATCAACTGAGATCAACCCCCCAAACATCAAAAATCGAATCAACCCAGATCAACCCCACAAACATCAAAAATCACCAGAAACATCAAGAACACATAATCATAGTTCCCTGATTCAAACAAAAATCACTTATCAAAAATCAAACAAGAACAAACCCACATAGTTCATCAGGCAAAAAATCAAGAACCCCCATCAAACAAGAAACATCAAGAACACATAATCATAGTTCACTGATTCAAACAAAAATCACAGATCGAAAATCAAGCAAGAACAACCCCACATAGTTCATCAGGCAAAAAATCACTGATCAAAAATCAAACAAGAACAAACCCACATATCTTACTAGAGAGAGAAACACCGTTTAAAGGCCACCCCCCGCCGCCGGTATCCAACCGCCGCCGTCATCTCCCTCATCTCCGCCCCCACCACAACTCAAGAACAGTAGAACTATACAAATCAACGACATAACACCACAACTCTGCACAACTCCCACCAATCGTCGGAAGTCATGGTAACGGAGATGAATGATACGGGATCGGAAATCGTCGGAAGTCACTCAGGGGTCGTGGGAGACGGTGGGAAAGGGGACGTGGCCGGCGGTCGTCGAGTTCGGCGGTGGTGGTTGCAGGTAAGTTTCGCCGGTTCCACTTCTCTCTCATCAAAGATGAACATGGAAATGGAAATTACAAAATGAGGAAGAAGCTTATAAAACAAAATAACCAGATGAGTTTGAGAGGAGAGAGGAATGAGTTTTCAATAAGGTGGAGAGAGAGAGATCTGACAATCATAAATGAGGAGTGAGGGATGGGAAATGACATTTGGGGTAAAAGACCAATATACCCTTTGAGGTGGCAAAATCTGATTGGTGGGGAGTGGTTCTCATGGTTCTCATAACTGGAGGTGGTTCTCATTCTAGCGGCTCCCTGTATATATATATATATATATATATATATATATATATATATATATATATATATATATATATATATATATATATATATATAGTGTGAGGTTTATTGGAGAACACTAAAAAAGTGGGAAACAGTGAGGAACCGACTCATCAAATTTTTAATATTAGAAATAATGAGTGGTTTAAAATAGTTCTGTAAGTTCTTCTTAAAATTAGGGTTCTGCAAAGAACCCAACCCTATATATATATATATATATATATATATAGGGGATGGATCATGAGAAAACTAGTTTAAATGAGAAAACCAAAAAAGCCTAAAAAAACCTAAAAACATACCAATTTTTTTTTTTTTACAATTTTTTATAGAAAAATCGCTACTTTTTATGTATGGAAAAAAATTTTCAAAAAAATTTTTTTTTTTTTGGTTGTACTGCACATGTGCACTAATACATAAAGCTTAAACCACTTAACCCACCCCCCACTGACACCCCCCAAAAACCTAAACCCCCCACCCCCCAAAAACCTAAATTCACCCTCCCACCAAAAGCCTAACCCCCCCCCCCCAAAAAAAAAAAAACCTAAACCCCCCACCCTCCCGAAAACCTAAAACTAAACCCTAAACATAAACCTGAAAAAACCTAAACCCCCCCCCCCCCCCCACCCCCACCCCCCAAAAACCTAAACCCCCCCCCCCCACACACCCAAAAACCTAATCCTAATCCTAAACCTCCAAAAAAAACTAACCCTAAAAGCTAAACTAGACTCAAAAAACTAATTTTAAGCATGTAATGCAATTGTAGTACATGTTATATTGCACATGTGCACTACTATAATAATAGTATTGAAAACAAGACGACACCATAAATCTTTTTTTATGTCATAAAAAATATGCTTGAATATACTTGAATGAAAGATACAAAAATTTGTGATCTTATGGTGCCATTTTTGTTTTAAAATGATAACGTATGGAGAAATGGGAAATGTTTGAAAAGTTATATATATTTTTTTTCCAATTTTACCCCTCCTTCGTTAAAAGTCTCCCCCCTCCTTTTTAGTGGTTTTTAGTTAGTTTTCTAGTTTTCTCATTTATATCTAGTTTTCTCATGATCCTCTCCCTATATATATATATATATAGGGTTGGGCTCTTTAAAGCCGATGTATGTATATGTCACACCCCCAAAATCCACCATGCGGAGTACCACCGCTTGGAGGCGTGACGTGACCAGGATCGAGCCACCAATCATACTGAACAACGTACTTAAGTAAATAAAGACAACCCCAATACGATTGGTGACCAAAAGCTAGTTAACCAAGTTTTTAATTTGGACAGCGGAAGCATAAACGTAAAGTTCAAAACATAAGTTCGCAGTTCATAAGTTTAAAGTCCAACACATAGGTTTAATAAGTTCATAATGCTTTAAACATTAACTACTGGACATAACCGTCCGCACACCACAACGACTCCTTCCTCGTGCAAGCTCCAAGTGTTTAGCGACCTGTAAGGCATGTAACAACGAGTCAACAACAAAGTTGAGTGAATTCACAGTTGGTTGTTTAGTTATAGCATTCGTTTCGTAAATCATCTGTTCGTTTTGAAAACCATGTATCGTATAAGTTTGCATCGCGGTCTTTCTGACATGTTTGCGAAGATTAGTGGGGGTTTCCCATGTGTTACTAGACCACGCGTATCGACTGCTACGAAAATGTAAGAGGTGCCCTAAGTCAATGTCTATCAGCATTGACCCTTTGCCCATAGTCCATTAGTACACGCCCGTCCGACTGGCACGGTGTGAGGTTTGTTAAACCTAATAGCGCTATTAACTAATGACCCGCTCGCCATAGGCCTCGGCGATTAAGTCGATAATTGAGGGACTTTAAAGTGATAGAGTTGATGGTCTTATGATCGTGTACGTAGGTTTTACGTACGTGCCCTTCAATCCGAGGACAGTAGTAAGTATGAGTGTACATAGGTTTTACGTACGTGCCCTTCAATCCGAGGACAGTAAAAAGTAGTTTAATAGTAATGATAGTACAAGTAGTTATTCAATCCCATTCCCAACCCCTGGGAACCCCATGCCTTAGAAAGAGTGTGAACTCACCTCGGTTTGCTCGGTTAGGTTCTCAAATATAGTTAACAGTCAAGGTCGGTCAATCACGTCCTAATAAGGTACGGATAACAATCAGTTTCTCATGCATAACACGTATCCTACGTATGGTTTATTTGCACATTACTTCGTCCACATAACAGGTACACACTTTAACGATTTATGCCCATATGAACTTCCCATCCATTCCCCACTCATAAACAAACATACGATATTGCACGTAACACATATAACATGTTAGATAATTCACCGATAGCATACTCGACATTTAGACACGCAAGTCACAACTTATGTCAATTCAGCATTAATATTCAAAACCGGCTGTTTTCGGACATTTAAATAAAATAGTTAAATTATTCCAAAAATTCCCAAATTTTTACAGGATGTCTTAAACGTTCCATATTTTATTGTGTAAAAATATCGGGGTCCGGTTCATTACCAATATTTTATAGAAAATCGTCTACCGAACTGTGATCAGATTTGTCACATTCTGATCACAGTTTACGGAATAGTTCGTCTAAAATTCCTCGGAAGTCCGTTTGACAAAATTCCAGTTCGAGGGTCACAAATACATCAGTGACTATCTATGGTATGAATTTCAGGTGCTGGTTAAATTCAGGTTTCAAATTACGACCGAAAACGTACAGCCCATCTTTCTGCAGTAAAAATCAGCCTTAGCTGCTGTCACGAAAACAGAATTTTAAAATAGTAAACGACTTCAAAAAAATACGATTCCAGCGCCATTTTCTTCGTTTTTCGAAATGACACGATTTAGGCTTTTGAAATTCCGTTTTTCGAGTTTTTAAAGTCCGTTTACAGCCTGTTGAAGGCGGCTGGAAAAGTACATCAGCATGTTATTTCACGGTTTAAACATTACTAAATCGCATCAACGAGTGTCCGAACAATGGATTTAACAAGAAACCAACAATCAACCATCAAGTATGATTTAACCAACCCTCAAACCAACAAGATTCCGCTTCAAAAATCAGCCACAAGTAAACTTTTATGTAGCTTTTATGTTCATAACTTATGTTACACATTTTCTAGCATTCTCGTTATTTAGTGATTTGAACAACAACACACATACTACAAATCATAAATTTCAAACAAAATGAAACAAGTTAAGATGAGACTTACTACTAGCTTATAGCTAGGGAAGAATCAAATGAAAAAGTGATGAGAAAATGATGGTGAGAAGGACTAGAACAAGCTCCTATGAAGTCCCTTCAAGTTGCACCTTCCATGGATGGAAACTAAGCTTTGAATGGACAATGTAATGAAGAAGATGATGATGTTTAAGGTGGTGATGGTGTTCTTGGTTTGGGGCAGCCGATCAAGAGGGAGAGAGAGTGAAATGGGAGTGTAATCTTGGTGAAGTGATAAGTTGTAAGACATGCCATACTTATACATGATTTAGTCACTTCTACAAGTAAGATATCCAATAAACAATCCATTTAAAATCTATCAAGATATTTGAGGTATGGATAGATGGATATGTGGGGTCCCACTATGGGCATTAAAATCGTTGGGGGGGGGGGGGGGGGTATGTTGTAAATATTGTGACTAAAGTGGCTAAGTGTAAGTTAGATGTAAGTAATGTGATATAAGTTAGTTGGTTTATTTTTGGCGGGTGTTATGGCATACGGGGATCATGACTAGCCATAAATAATAAAATAATATGTTTGACAAATATTTGGTGTCCCGGGTAATGTCCGGTTGTTCGGTCGGATACGGTTCCGTTAAAGTGTTTAATTGTACCGTAAAGTGTCTTATTTATATATTTTTGTAACGAAATAAATTCCTAACACATAGGAAAATATACCGGACCTTTTTAGTAACTTTTCTGTATACTACTAGTATGCTAACACGCACATGTAAGTATAACACAGAAACCAGAGAGCAGTTAAATGATTCAGCACAGTCATCAAGCACTTTAATTATCATTTAATAAATTATACGGATTACATATAATTTTTGAGGGTTGTCACAGTATATGCCCTAATCATCAAATTTTTCAAGTTCAATGTCTGTTTTCATATATAGGGGCGGACCTACTATGTAATAAGGGGTAGCCTCCGCTACTCCTTGATGCTCTGACAGTAGTGTAAATTTTTGGAAAATTTTGACATTTTTTCGATTTCGTTACCCCTTTTCTTTGAAATGTTGCCCCTATACAAACTTTCTAGATCCGCCACTGTTCATATATGTAATGTTAACATACATCTAACTAATAGTCTACTTGAAATTTAATAAGGAATAAAAAAACAAAATCTAACTCTAGAAAAAAAAATCATAAGCATGAAAATCTTGCATTACCATTAATATTGACGTCTTTATACATGCATATAGCACAAACAAAAAAATACGTTAGTTGAATCCATATAGTAGATCTAAAACTGATTTTAAAATGAGAAATTTTAGGAAGTATTGATGTGTAGTCAAATTTAAAATGAGATATTTTAGGAAGTATTGTATATAGTCAAAACCAACTTTTTAAATATCGATAATTTGGAATAGTGAATTTACACTAATGCCCTTAATTAAAAAAAAGAAAAAAATTAAATTAAATAAAAATGAGTGGCTATAAATGGTTCTGCAAGTTCTGAATATAAATATAGTTCTGAAATGATCCTCACTATATATATATATATATATATATATATATATATATATATATATATATATATATATATATATATATATATAGGGTTGGGTTCTTTGCAGAACCCTAATTTTAAGAAGAACTTCCAGTACTATTCTAAACCACTCATTATTTCTAATATTATAAATTTAAAACTAAAGTAAAAGGTTATAATAGTAATTTACCAAATATTTCTCTCTAATTAGTTAATTAAACCTCTCTCCTAATTTCTCTCTCTTGATCCGATTTTTATGGATTTATGTATATGTTAACAACAAAACTCATCTTTAATACATTCATTTGTTTTTAAACTAGTTACGATGAGACTGACTAAGTGCATATTTACACATATGTAAGTATTTCATATATGTGTAAGTATATTATTTACATATATGTAATTCTTTGGCAAGTAATCTTCATAGTGATTTTTCAAAAAGGTTATGTATTTGCATATATGTAGATCTTCACAATTATTATTTACATATATGTAATTCTTTGGCAAGTAATCTTCATAGTGATTTTTCAAAAAGGTTATGTATTTACATATATGTAGATCTTCACAATTATTATATTATATTTTCAGATTGATTCCCATTTACATACATGTAATCCTTAAATTGATCATCCAATTTTTAAATGATAACATAACGAACCGTCTATTTACATGCATGTCAATACTCTATGTATGTTTATCTATACTATTTACATGCATTTTCATATATGTATATAACTAAAAATAAATGTTTACACATATCTGTGTAACAAAAAAATAGAGATAAGAAATCTATATTAACAAACATAATTCAAATCGATATATACACATTCAAATCAATATTTACACATACGTATATAGATTTTTACACACGTGTAGATAAGAAAGAATAGATATTTACATATGTGCATGTTCAAACTATTAAAACATATACAGATTATTTTTAACCTACACATTCATTATGCATCTTCAACTAGCTCTTTTTTTTCCATTGATTTTTGTGGTGTTTCCCAAACAGTAATGAACACCTCAATACCTGTAGCCTAAAACAACAATCCCTTATAAAAGCTTTTTACTAAGAAAACTTATTTAGTGAAAAGCAATATAAATTAATGAAGCAGCCATTCAACGTCTAAATTTGTTACCATAACTACTTCAAAACACTATTACTTAGTTCTCAAGCTTTTTCAACCCATCCAAACTTATTTTTTAATTATCTCCAATCTTATAATCAGTGGCATACTTTTTTATTAAAATAAATCCTTTTTAATCTGGTTATGAAATGATTTTATTTTGTTGATAAATAGGGTTACAAATGCCACTAAAACAATCAAGAAACTAAAGCATTCGGTCTCTCCACTATTTTAATACGTAATTGATGTGCAAATCAGATCTAAAAGTCTAAGGGGCTGTTTGTAGCCTCTGAATGGTCATTAAGAGGCTACCTCTTAATGGAACCATTAAGAATTTTACCAATGAGAAGGTTGAAGAATGTGACATGTGATGATTTACCATTCAGAGGTTAACTCTTAACCATTCAGACTTGAGGTTACCTCTTATTCATTCAGAGGTTTTAAACCATTAAGAGGTAGCATATGAATGTCATTAAGAGGCTACCAAACAGCCCCTAAGAAAAGACTTACCGGTCTAAGGTTTGTGACAACAACCAACAGTAAGAAACGAAGGGATTAGAGAGAGAAATTGAGAAATACATGGAGGTAAATAAGGAGTTTCTTTTAGATTTCCCTAAATTACCCTTTTTAGTTTATTAATTGTTTATTAGACATCCTTTAATTACGATACTACCATTATTATTTTGAACCATTGATTATATAATCTAAGGGTTGTAATAAGTTCTGTAAGTTCTGAAAAAAATAATGGTTCTGAAATGATCTTCACCCTATATATATATATAGGGAGCCGCTAAAATAAAAACCATCCCCAGTTGTAAGAACCGCGAGAACCACTTTCCACCAATAAAACAATGACACATATGCAGTATTATTTTAAAATCAAAAGGGCAATCTAGTAATTTACTCTATTTGTCAAATCCATTTATGTCTATGTCAGTATTAAAGTCTCTCTCTCTCTTTCTTTCACACATTAAAAACCAGACTTTTCTCTTTCTTTCATATCCTGGATTATCTTCCTCATTTATTTTTCAAACCAATAACCTCTATAAGCAGCTTTTACACCTTCCTCTCTCCCTCTCGTTTCCTTTCCGGCGGCCGGAGTTGGACTCCAACCACTATGACTATTGTTCTTTGCTCCGACGTGACACTCACACCACACCACTACCCTCCTTCTTCACCTTAAGTCCACCACAAACCCCCATGTTTTCAATGATGTTCTTAACCCCCGTCCGTTTTCCGACGATGTTGTAGATGATGTTCTGTCTCTGTCATCTCTCATCAGATCTGCTATCTCTCTCTCATCTCTCATCAGATCAATGTTGACGGCGACCGGGGGGGGGGGGGTGGTGGTGGGTTTCACGGCGACGGTGGTGAAGGGTGGGTTGTGGTGGTGGGTTTGACGACGACGATGGGGTGAAGGGCGGTTGTGGTGGTGGGCGGATAAACCAACTTTTGTTTAGCAATCTTGAAGGTTCTGTTATCACTTCACTCATGACTTTCACATTTTAGTTGTTTCTGCAGGGGTTTTTTTTACTGTTATGAAGCAATCTTGAAGCTTCTTTTATCTGTCTTTTATTATTCTATTAGTTCATTGTTGGTGATATACCTACAAAAAGGGGGTTGTTGGTGATATACCTACAAAAGGCTTTTTTTTTTTTAATGTTATGAAGAAATCTTTGAAGGTTCTGTTATCTTATGCAGTCGGGGAAATTATGATGCTTTTGAGTTCCCGTTTTAGACGCGATTACCCGACGGTTCGACGGCTGGGTGGTGGGCCGGCGGCAGCGCCGCCGTGAGGGGCGGAGGTCCCGGTCTCCTCCTGTGTTGTTGATTTCTCTGGTATTTTTTTGCCATGTGTTCTTGATTTTTCTGGGTTTAGTATGTTGGGGAATTTGATCTTGATATTTGTTTTGATTTGGTATATTGGGGATTTTCATATTTTTGGCCTGTGTTCTTGATGTTTGTTTTGATTTTGGTATGTTGGGGATTTTGATCTGTGGGTTTTGATATGGTTGATTTGGGGGTGGCGATGATGAAAAAAAAATCCGTAGATTTAGATGACGATGGCGCGGCAAGAACGGTGGAGGGTATGTTTTTTTAACCTGCAACCCCACTTTTGCAGCCTTTTTATTATCGGATAATCTGAGCCAAACCCCGTTTTATTTTCGAGATACACTTTGTTTTGATGTTTTTGTATTTTTCCCCTCTAGTCGATGATGATAACGATATATCTGAGACACCTCCCGAGTATGCAATTTCTGGGTGCGTTCGTTTTTGCGTAAAAAAGTTTTGTAAAAAAAAGTTAAACCGTAAACTTTTTTAACGTAAAACGTAAAAGGTAAATGATTTTTCTAAAACGTAAAAAAGTTTTACGTAAAACATAAAAAGTTTTACGTAAAACGTAAAAAGTTTGCGTTTTCTGGGTGCGTTCGTGTTGCGTAAAAATGTTTTTGTAAAAAAAATGTTAAACCGTAAACTTTTTAACGTAAAACGTAAAACGAAAAAAGTTTTACGTACAACGTAAAAAGTTTGTTTTTTCTGGGTGCGTTCGTGTTGCGTAAAAATGCTTTTGTAAAAAAAAAATGTTAAACCGTAAACTTTTTAACATAAAACGTAAAAAGTTTAACGTAAAACGAAAAAACGTAAAACGTAAAAAGTTTTACGTAAAACGTAAAAAGTTTTAACGTAAATCGTAAAACGTAAAAAACGACGCGTTAAAAACGGCTTACAAAAACCGACGCATAAAAAAGCCGGGCGTGAAAAAAATACGCGTTAAAAACGGCTCTTGAAAAAGCCGAGAGTAAAAACGGCGTTCAAAAACCGGCACGCAAAATAAATTTGTTTTGTTAAAAAATCTGAATTTAAAAATGATTTTTAATAAAAAAAATTTGTTTAAAAAAAAGTAATATAATAAAACAAAAAAAGTAATAAAAAATAATAAAAACTAAAAGACAAAAAAAGTAATTTTACTATATTACCCTTTTGGATTAAAATATTAAAGACATACGGCATGTTTGGATAAGCTTTTGGAAACAACTTATTGACTTATTAGCTTTTTGAAAAGTCAGGATGAAATGACTTATTGACTTATTGGCTTTTTGCCCTCACATACACCCTCATTGCCAACATCATTTTGAAGCATATGACTTTTAATCTCATCCATTGATCTTGAATATCTAATGGTTAGAAACTGGTTCTTGCGGTTCTTACAACTGAAGGTGGTTTTCATTTTAGATGTCCTCTCTCTCTGTCTGTCTATATATATATATATAAGTAAAGTTCATAGAAAAAAATACATCCCAACCTTTTTCTTTTTTTTGCGATGTTGGTCAACATATGGGTCCCCCCACACCCACCTTGCTTGCTTGTAAGAAATATGATGGATGGGCATGGTTAAATAGATTGTATCTTGACTTTAGAAGACTTGTACATGATAACACTCAGTATAACATTACAACCTCCATATACTACATGCTTATAATTTTCAAAACCACAAATACCCTTTTCTTTCAACTTTTAAACACCAAATTCAAGCTTCATTTCCACATTTTATGATGATCTAAGAAGTGCAAAGCTTGGGAGCATATTTGGAGCATAACACTTTCTTGGAAACTTATACATTTTCATCATCTTCATAAGAGATCGTCCCTAGCCAATATACTAGTAGTAAGATACTTAAATCCTTTTTTTATATACATCTTATGTATATTATATAAGTACAAGAGAAATCATCTTGAAACTCACTAAATAACTAATCAAAACTCTAAAACTAAACAAGAAAATATAACTAAATATATAATATTTGTGTTGATCTTGATGCTTGTTGTAGAGTAGATTATGTTAAAAAAATATGATCTTGTCATATTATGTTTAAAAATATAAACCAAGCATGGATGTGTTTAGATTAAGCAAGATCATCACCCTCAAAGCTTCATGAACCTTATGTGTAGAGATGATAATGATTTTTAAAAATATATAAGGTTGTTAATGAACCTAAAGACATGATTTTAAACTAGTAAACTTGTAATATAACCTAAATAAGGTTATAAAAAGTTATGAAACTTGTGAGTGAACCTAAAAATATATTTATTTTTAGTGGTTTTTAAAAGATATATAAAAACAAGTTTATATAAAAAGTGGGATTAAAATGTTGAGTAAAAAATATTGTTATTTTTAGAAAACGTGACAAATATATATAAAATGAGTTCATGTAGATTTGAGGATGTTTTGAAACTTGACTCGAGGTGATGATGATTTGGGGTATAAAAGTGTGAATTAAATACGTTTTTTTTAAACGTGGAAAACGCCATAATTTAGAGAAAACTATGGCGAAATTTTCTAAAAATCTAATCACAATTAAAATGTGATTAATGGGGGATTAACAAGGTTAAACGCGATTAGCGGTCTTAATCGTCATTATGGGAGTTTTGATGAAAAGGGTTAAGCCCTAAAAATTCAAGAGTTCTTATAAACTCATATGTGTATTTTCACTAAAATAAATGGGTGAAAATAGTAAATATAATTTTTGGTAAAAATTATATATTTTAAATACTCCTTGGTGTATGATACTTGTGTACTATTTGTATGTATTAATATTAGGGGAATACATGTCAAAATATTGAATACATTCTACAAGGAAAAATACACAAGTACATGTCATGAAACACTTGAAAGAAAACAAGTAGAAAATACTACACATACATATACACCAATGTTCATAAAATACCAAAGAAATGCTACGAAAACATATATAAGTAAATCTTGTCTATAATATATCCTCAAATGAATAAACGGAAAAGCAAACAAAACGGACAACGGACGAATTTATATAAATATATTCCTAAGAAATAATGTATACATTTCAAACTGATAAGTAAGACACATAATATATTCGGTAAATAAAGGAATACAAAGCATCCGACACAACAACATGGGCGTATCGCCATTGCGAGGAAATGGCTACGACGAAGAGTCTAAAAATAAGGCATTTTTAGACGCTTAACGGATACTGATATATATATATATATATATATGGTCAGGATTTAGAGAAAACGATGAAAAGTGTGAGAACGGTGAGAACGCTTATGGATCGTCCGATCAAAACAATCTATGGACTAGATTGGCGCGGTGGCGTTTTCGTAAATAACACGAATTCTATTGTGTCGACGCGCTTCATTAAGGGTAAAAGGGGTTTTACACTTCTATACCAAAAACGCCAACTAATGAATAAAACGCCATTATTGACAAAAACGCATCCCTATATAAACAAAACATTCTCATACATAAGAACACAGTCCCCCCTGAAAACGCCATATTTCTACTATCTAACATTCATCTTACAAACGCCAAAAAATCCAAAACATCAAACACACCTACTAAAAAACGCCATATTTTACTATATATCAATCATGTTAGAAAACGCCAAATCTCTCAAATATCAAAAATTTCCAAAAAATGGACTTTTCTTTCAGATACACTATTTCCTCAGAAAAACGCAAAAAATGCCAAAAATAGTTTATTGTATATTCAATATTGTTCTACACGAAGTTTCGGAAAATGCATTCTTTCATGAGGTGCTGCGACTCAAATAACATTTTGCTGAATGAGATGGACAAAACTTCAAGAAAAAGATACTGGGGTCAGACTTATGTCAGTTTTTGTGTTTTATTATTGATGAATATTATAATGGCAAGAATTAGACGAATGACACTGATGAGTGGTTTGAAGATACATATTCAAACAAAAAACTCATGTCATATTGCCTTTCCAAACGGCCAAAAAAACAAAAGCATGACAAAGTCAAACCGCCAGTGAACATGTTTCAAAGACGAAAGAGATTGACGACAGTGAAGATTTAAAAAATGAATTGTTTCTATTTTTATTTTTTTTATTTTCTTTTTCTGTTGTTTGTTATGTATTTTCCAACTTAGAATAAAAAATAACATTGTAGTAATAAAACGCCAAAATTCTTAATTATTGTGAAACGCCATAATAAAGTAAAACGCCAAAAACTCCAAACCTATATTAAAGTAATTTAGAGAAGAATTATTAAAAGCTAAAAATGGAAACAAGTGCCAAAAACTACTTAAAGCCATTAAAAAACGCCAAACTTGGAAGATGGGATGTCTAAGACCATAAAAACTCATAAAAACCTGAACAAAACCAGTAAAAAATACACACAGTAACTGAAAAGACCGCTACTTTATTAATATCATTTATTATAAATAAAAATCCCGCCTAAACTACGCGTCAAAAACATCCTTTAAGAGAGACGTATCTGCACAATCAACTGATCACACCACCAAAAAAATAAATGCCATCTTTCCAACACTTTAAACGCCAAAAAAGATACTTAAAAAACCCACAGATGCGGAACGTCGTTTCTTCTTTATTGAGTATTGTTCTGCATGAAGTTTCACTGAATGGATTCTAATCTGAGGTGGGTATATCTATAAGCTTTTGTTGAATGAGATGGACAAAATTTCATGAAAAAACGAAGAAAAAAAGACTTTTACCCCTTAATGAAGACGGGCATTATGTAGGAAAAAAGGATCTACATAAGGTATTCAAAACACAGGTTCAAAACGCCAAAAATGTTAAAGCAGAAGAGGCTGATGACAGTGAAGATTTGGAAGAGAAATTAGATTATAATTTTTTTTTCAGTTTCGATTGTTTGTTATCTAATTATCTGATTTTATTATCTAATTATCGACTAATTTTTTTTAATATAAAACGCCAAAAACAGCAAAACGACTGATAGTGTGAAAACTGAGAGAACGGATGCTAGCAAAGCACAATGTTGCTATAAAACGCCAAAAAACGCCAAACAAGGTATTAATGAAAAATCAACACTAATTCCACGATGAAATTGAACAAAACAGTAATCGCTAAACAGTAAAATGAAGAGAAGGTAGCATTATTACCAAACATTAATTAAATTAAATGCCAATACATGGATGACTGAATTTGTTTATTTTTTCAAAACGCCATAATTGTCTGTCAAATTATAGACCTGTATCCTACTTTGATATAATAAACATCAAGAAAATTACTGATGTTTTTTACATCATAGACATGCATCCTCATTTAAAAAAAAACAATAAAAACGCCAAAACATAATTAAAACGCCAAAAATATTAACTGTGATCCTGATCTAAAAACAATAAAACGCGGCGTATTTATTAAACGCCAAAAAAATGGAAACGGGACGTGACACGCGTTTAAAAAAAGAAATATAAAAGGACAAAAAAGCCCCTCCGCCCTTTTCTAGGCCGCGTGACACGTGTTAGGCCAGGAAGCGTTCTCACCGTTCTCACACTTTTGAGCGTTTTCTCCTGATCCCGTTTATATATATATATATAGGGTGAGGTTCCGCTACAAAGTCTATTTTTCCTACAAAGTGTACAAAGTCTTATAACATCACAATTTCAGCCATAAAACACACTCAAAACCCACAAATAACATAGTGAAGATCACTAAAACACAACATCCAAATCCTAACATTCCTTAAAAACATCAAACACACCATCGTACAACTATGAAATATAAAACACAACATGATAATCAACATAAAACACACTAATGTTAGTCATTTGATAATCAAAGCCTTATCATTCAAAACACAACATAAAACCCACAAATATGGTGTTTTAGTAATCTCCACTATGTTATTTGTGGGTTTTGAGTGTGTTTTATGGTTGACATTATGATTTTTTATGACTTTGTACACTTTGTAGAAAAAATGGACTATATATATATATATCACCAATAACAAAAATCCGGAAAGTTGAAAAAAATACAAGAATTACTAAGTATCCTTATAAGAAGAATTAACAATATAAAAATTTCATACTTAGTAAACTTTGACAAAAATGCAAGATTATTTAACGGACTCATAAAACTCAAGTTGGGCTAGGCCCAAATTACTTAAATACAGGGGCTAGGGCCTAATAACAATAAATCATGGGCTGAGGCCCAATGACATTAAAACACGGGCATGACCCAATAACAATACATCATAGGCTAAGGCCCAATGACATTAAAACATGGGCATGGCCCAATAACAGTAAATCATGGGCTAAAGCCCAATAACATAAAAGACATGGGCTCGGCCCAATGACATAAAACCTGAGTTAGGCCCAATAACATAAAAGACATGGGCTCGGCCCAATGACATAAAACGTGGGCTAGGCCCAACGGCATGGGTTAGGCCCAACGACATGGGCTTGGCCCAAAGGCATGGGCTCGGCCCAATGACACGCGTACGAAGCACGAGGACATGTGAAGGGCGAAGCCCGTTCACACATGATTCAATACGTACAAAATATATGTAGATACATATGAAATAAATACATATAACAATTGATCAAACTACCAACACTCTAAAATACAAAGTTGTTCCAAATACCACAAAAGAAAACATAATAAGAATTTAAGATAAACAACTTGTACGAGGACCGATAAGACCTAGTGTCTAATAAAGTTAGGACACATGTAGGTTAATCACGCGTACGGACGCTCACTTACGGTATTACATGCAAGGAATACAAACTTGTGAGTTCATGTCCCTCCTTTCACTGATTTCAAGGTTTTGTTTTAAAACAATCGAGGGGTAATACATGTTAAATAAACGGTATGTTAGCTATGGATTTAGATGATAACATGATCAATGTGAGTAAGTAGGATGATGATATTAGTAACCATTAATCACTTAGTGACCAAGGTGCAAAAGGCATAGATCTATCGAGCTTGAGGCGCGCTCCACTCCAGGTTGGTATACCCTTAAGAGTGCTTTTGTGATCCCTATGATGTCAAAGCTGTCTCGGGTTGGTTACTTACTTATGGTACATAATGTCAGTGTGTTCGCGGCACTCTGATAGATCCTTAAAACTCCATAAATGCTAATATATGATAACATTAACTGCATGAACTCGCTCAACTTTTGTTGACTTTTTAAAATTACATGTATTTCAGGAAACAAGTCTTAAGCCGGTGATACAATACGGGAAACTGGGATGTCAATGACAACTATAGCCGCTTTTGGAGGATTTGTCTTCTATATCCCAACTTCGTATTGGTATATAGTGGACAAAACCTCAATATGTTTTATGTTAAAAACAATCTTTTATGATATGTAAAACAACTTAATATCTATGTTATGGTTAACATTTGTGAACGTGATTGAAACTTGAAAATTATGTTGGAAAACTTGTAAACCTTGTTTGAAACCAATATATGTATGGCATCATTGTGGTTTATTATGTTTACACAATTGGATGTCATGATTACCTTTTTTTATGTAACAACTCGTACTTCGGTTGTTCTTACTTTGATCGTATTTCTTTCGTAAACGCTTGTACTCTTGGGATTCGATTAACGCTATGAGTTAAACTATATTTTCAACGCATTTTAAACTCATATTACAACGCTTACTTAATCACGACTGTCGCATTTAAACGCTATTTATAACGCTTGTTACTTAAAACGCTATCGCATCGCAAACTCGAAACACGATTAAACGCTCACTCGCAACACGATTAAACGCAACGCAACGCTTAACACATCAACCAAAGCTGGAAAACTAACAAACACAAACTCGGCCGTCCAAATGGCCATCGACCGGATGACCATTCGTTCGGATGACCATTCGTCCGGATAACCATTCGTCCGGATGGAGCCATCCAGACACCGCCACTCGCACCGACTTAAACCTTCGCCCCCTCTATAAATACCTGCCGTACACCCTCATTTCAACACTTTGACACCCCCATCCGCTACCAAGTCTCAAACACGATTCAAGGCCATTTTGTAAGCTTTTTCCCTCAAATCTTCGTCAATCTTCATCTCTATTCACTTCTACCCCATCTTCTTCATCAAAATCACACTCCCACACAAACACACTTTAACTTTTTCTCAAAAACCCTTGATTCCAGCCATCTCGAAGATAGTTTCCACTCATTTTGCTTCGTTAAACTGTTGTGGAGCATCATTCACCCGGGATGGGATCAAGTTGTGAAAGATTTTAAAGTTTTTCAACTCATTTATGAAACTTCTCTTCGATTTTTACCAAACACTGGTGAAATCGGACTCAGTCAGACTCTCGACTCGTTCCTTAGTCGAAAGCCGGCTTGAAAACCGATTTTGTCACACCCCCAAAATACCACCTGCGAAAACACCGCGGGGCGTGTGGCGTACCAGGATCTAGCCAACAATCACATTGAACTCATAATTATATTTAAATAAAACTTTCATTCATTAACATAAAGTGTTACAAAACGTTACATATAATTCATTGTATACAGCGGAAGTTTAACTCATTTATTAAGTGTTTCATAAACCATGCGTACGTAAACCATTAGACTTGTGTTGCGATTCCATGTATCTCGACCCATGACCACTCCAGCCTTCCAGACACCAAGTTCCCATGATATAACCCTATAGACCTGCAAGCATGCAGACAAGTGTGTCAGACGACGCTAGTGAGTTCAAAGTTTTGTTAACGCGTTTAGTTACCAGTTTCCAGTTTAAAACATTTCAATGATTCGATGTTGTTAATCACACGCTTACCGCCGATGGCTCCAGATTATTTGCCCTATTCCCCAAAGCCTCTATCAAAGCAATGGTCAAGATGGGGGTCATTAGTTCACTCCCGACCTCCTCGGTGCGGTGTGAGGGTGCCAAACCTAAATAGCGCTATTAACTAATACTCCGTTGCCTCCCCGGTAACAATCGGTAGGAGGGACTTGAGTGATAGATATACGTGTATTAACCAAAAACCAGGTTTAACATTCCAGTCAAACCCATTTACCCGACGTTCCTCCCCGAAACGTTTACCAGATGTCCCTCCCCGGGACGCATGCTTGGAAAAAGAGCAGTGAACTCACATTGGTTTGCTCGGTATGATTAGTTACTTGTTCACACATAATCAGTCAAAGCCTATGATGTTCATGTACACGAAATCAGTTTACGTTCACGTTGTTCACGTATGTTCATAGTGTGTATTCGTAGCAAGGATCATCGCATAGATAACAATCATTCATAACACACGTAACTGATAAGTTCACTATTCACATGCATGTTTCGTAATAGCACTTAACGGTTAAAGGAGCTATTCATCATAAGCAAGTCATGTTTCCAACAATGGTTACCATTATCGATTAGTTTAGTAACCATAAATCACATATCCTCTATTTATATTACACAAGTATCACCACATAATAACATGCACGTCTTAACATTTGTTCATGCAATACAACAACTAAAACACGCATCATACTGTCATACAGTGGGTGGTTGAATTCCATACTGTTCGTTTACCGGTCAATTCCAAATATGGGTTGACAATTATTACATTCCTCCTACTAGTATGAGTTCACATTAGTTCAAGACCCAGACGATTATACAAGCAATAGTGTGTGAGGAGCCCAACAGAAAGTTCAGCCCAGGCCCAATAGCAGCCCAGCCGACGAAATACCATATTTCGTCAAGAGGAGCAGTCGACGAAATACCATCTTTCGTCGGGGATCTTTTGTCGAAGCTCTGATCTTTCGTCGGAGCTCTGATCTTTCGTCGCCCACTCATCAGATGCTCCTGATTCCCTAAACCCTAATGATCCTCTAACCGTTACATCATGTTTCTGTGTCGACCTAGATCACTGGTTCATATCGCACTATACTGTTAACATAAATCACCATCATATATAAACAATACAAACCATTAGCATGTTAATCGGCCCACAACATAATCATCATAATTAACAAACACTCAATTTCACATGACATTCTAACCGATTCATCACATGGCCGATTACATTTACTAGATTTATATCACTCGTTTAACACTCTAATCATCCAACTTGTTCATAGCATCAAATCATGTTTTCATAGAGCATACGTATACACCTTTTGTTAATCAAAATCACACATGAACAAGATCAACAATTACGAATTAAGAATTAACGTAAACATGAATCTACTAACCAAGGGTTCGTTGAATGAGATGCTGCTTCGATAAGGGGGCTGATCGTTTACAGGAGTATGATGCACTAGGGTTTCCTTTGCTGCCGTCGCCGAGAGGAACAAGGAAGGGAAGTAGGGTTGTTTGTCACATAACTTTTGCAACTTAATATAACTGCTAAACAATGATTAACATAACACCACTAATGGGCTCGGTTTGGGCTTATGATGTGTGGGCCGAAGTAGTTTAAAGAAGTAGGGTGCAAGCTAGAGGGTGTGTGTGGCCCAAACGTATTCGCGGCCTAAGTTGTGTGTGTAGCCCAACAAACTCGTGGCCCAAATATAAAGCACAATGTTTAACGGGGTTATAATGTGCGTCTAGGTTTAACAAGATTATATTAGCACACAACATAAAACAAGTTTCATCTAAACAAGGAACATTGAATAGGAATAATGAGAAGTTAGGATTACGGGATTAAACGGCACAAACCTTGAAAGTTTGAGTTGTCACAGATTTCCACCAAGGAGATGGACCGACTAACGGGTCAAACATGAAGCTTCATCAATAACATCACGTCTGTCCGAATGGGTTGGACCCATCCGGCCGAATGAATCGGATTTGGTATTTTTCGTTGTTTGACACGTCGTCACGCCGTCTCCGTTAACCAAAACCATTGTTTGAAGAAACGTTTTACAAAACTTCTACCACAGATCATCCGCCCGAATGGCAATCCGTCTGGATGACCATCCGTCTGGATGACCTGACCGTGACGATATCCGTTGTATAATTTTTGTTGCCACGAATGTTAAAACATTTTAATCAAAACTTCAAAAATTCTAACGGTTCACGTACTATCCGCCCGAATGGCCACCCGTCCGAATGGTCATCCGTCCGGATGACAATCCGTCCAGATGGAACCCATCCACCAGGACTGGACCCATCCGTTCGGATAGGTTGTTGAACACTTAACTCACTTTTTACCCCACTCGACACTCTGATTTCGACCGTGTCAGCACTTGGAAGACTTATGCTTCTGTTCCCGTACGCAGGCTGATCCGGCGCTCTCTTCAATCCGATCCAGATTGTGTTTACTTGCTAAACATACACTATGAGTATACTCGAACCCATTTTTGTTTAACGCAATTTTGGGTGTTACATACGTTCTATATCAAAACACAACACACAACGCAAACACTTTATAAACTCTAACCGCCCCCGCATGCTATACGTGATTTATTGAACGCTTGTTTCTATGCTTATACAGTGTTACACTAGACCTCCTCTAGCAACAATAATACTATAGTTTAGACTCAGCACCTGTGTGACATGGGTTGCTAGGGATCACATTACTTTACTTCATGTGTTCGCTTCGGTGAACATGTGTCGCGCATACGCTACAACACAGTCTCGTGGTTAGGTTGTATCATTGTTGATAGTTACATGCTTCGTCCGTTACATGTTACATGTTGGTTACGCGTAAATGCTTTTCATACTATATCTATGCAAACTTGTGTACTCACCTTTACTTCATGTATTGACTTTTATTTTAACATATGTGACAGGTTAATTGGATGTTATGTTGCAACAAGTTAGGAAGTCTAGAAACTCACCAAATAAATATGAGTTGTCGTATGGAACTTGTTTTTTAGACTGAATATTTGTAATGACTGTTTCGCTTTATTTGTTTAATAGTATGGGATATTGAACCTTAAAAATATTGTCATTAATAGTTGTTATGGATTCTCTTGAACAATCTGTTTCGCTCAGTGCCACGCCCTGATGATTCCGCCATCGGTTGGGGTGTGACATCTTACGTCACACACAATACGCTTCCGCTACTAGCAGGGTGTGACATATGATGTGCACAAAATGCAACATATAAATTACATCAATTGTGGCATAAAACTAACCTTTTTTAGTACTAATGTTGGAAAAAGTGTGTTTTTGTCTTCCTTTTGTATTTTCAGGATTAAATGAGCTCAAATTAACAAAAGAAGCAAAAAGGCAGCTAAATCTAACATAAATACAAGAAAAGGAACAAACGTGGCATGCCCGAACTCACCGACAACATCTCCCCAAGCAAAACAAGAAGACAGAAGACTGAACACGCCCCGTGCTTAGTGAAGACGGGGGCGTGCCCAAGTGCCAGGATAAAAGACAAAGCTATAGAAGCTTCTATCGCCCACCACGGGGCTGTTCTCAGCGGACACGGGTCCGTGGTCAACTATAAGATTCGCAGAATCCAGGCAAATCTTGATATTACAGATATTCTTCTGCACATGGGGGCGTGCCCAGCGGACACGGGGGCGTGGTCAACTAATGCAGACAAACTGCAATTAATGAAGACAGAGAAGAGGATGGACACGGGGCCGTGCCCGAGCTACTGTTCAGGCTATAAATAGGGGTGCTTGGCTCATTTGCAAACCATCCCTTGGCACACCACCTCTCTCACACTTCACCCACCACCCACCACCATCACAACACCATCATCCACCACCATCATCCATTGTCCATCATAGAGTGTGTGAGTCGTCTCGGGATCCAAGATTGATCGTAAGAGTTCTTGACAATCAAAGGCCATGTTTGCCTAAGTCTCTTACATCACTTGATGAAGACAAGTGTCTAGTGTAATACTTTTTATTTTTAATCTTTTCGCACTTTTTACTTGGTTATGTATTAATGACTTTAATAACTAGTTTCTTATGCTGAAGGTGATTCTTCCTTATCGTTTGTCCGTGGTGTCTTGGCATTATTTTACTGTCTATATAAAATAAAAGATTTTCACCATTCATATCTCCACAGTCTATATGGAGGTATGTTGGCTACCTGGTCGGGGGTTAAGGGAACGGTTTGGTAAGAGTCTTGCCTAGTTCAGTGTATAGATCCTGCAAGGACCTGGGTCAAATTTAGTAGGACCTCCTTCAATACCCACCGGTATTGGATGGCGGGGGTCCAAACTCTTTGATCCCCTCATATGTAAGCTACTATTAATACTTTAACCCGACTACTTAGGATTGTATCCCTGCTGACTCAGACTACTTAGCCGAGTGTAACAACCATAATTTTATTTAGTGATTTCCGTAAATAATCACAAAATTACAGAATATTTATATTTAAACATTCATTCTCAAATATGGGTTTATTAAAACTATACTAAAATTGAAAGCAAAACAACATAATGTAATTTAATTCATCGTTTTAGAATAACGACGAAACAACCTGCGGAAGCTTCATTTAACGCGTGTTCGGTTCTTGCTCGACGCTTGATCTTCATCCGGGGCTCTCGACATTCATCTGTGTTCAAAACCAACTTAAAAGTTAGTTTTGATAATTAAATATATATGGGTTGAATCATAGAATTTAAAGCAAAATAAGGAAATCCCAATATTAATCCCTTGATCCTAGAAGCAAGGATTCAAATCCGGCCTCCACCGTAACTTACGGTGGTCACCGTAAGTTACGGTGGCCCCTGATTTAATAAGTTCCCACCGTAACTCAGTAGAGAACTGGCGTAATGATATCAGCTCCACCGTAACTTACGGTGGGCACCGTAAGTTACGGTGGCCCCTGTACCAGCCCATTCCAATTTTGCTGTTTTTGACACGAAAACTTTCGTATCTTTCAATCCGCTTGTCCGTTTGACCTACCGTTTCTTCCTACGTGATTGTAATTTGATTCTCCACATTATGGAGTCAAAATCCAACATCCGGTTTAACAAAATTTCAGACTTTTAAGTCTTCGGCTTATTACCCTTTTTACCAAATTTTGACCCGTTCGATTTTTATCAAACAAACATGTTTATTTGATCCTTAAACTCATGAAATTCATAATTTCCATATCTCCTATCATACTAATTTCAAATCTCGGGATTCTTACATAATAAAAACCCGTTTACGCTCAAGTTCTTATTTTGACCCGTTTAGAGCGAATTATGTACATTTAAGCATCAAACTCTCTCTTCTCTTTCTACACTTCGTATTCTCACTTCTAAATAGCCTCTTATATTCCACCACAACTATTTTTGTGGTGGATTTAACATAATGAACCACATTCCTAATTTTTACCCTTAGGATAGTCATTTTACGTGATTTACCCGTTCATAGGCATTTGACCCCCCAAAGTTGATGCCTACAACTCGTACATGTGTCTAAGAATTACATGATGATAATGCTAGTATCTAAACGACCTCTAAGGGTCGTTTGCCCGATTTACCTATCAAGGGTATTTTCGTCAACTTATTTCCTCCTTTTACGACATTGGTCTCTTTGCTAAGGTATTTGACCAACATTGCATTTTTAACCATAAATCTATACATATGCGTACCTGGCTCGAGTCAACATATAGACCCGTTTTATACCTCACGTTAATTAATCAACATTCTATGGCGTCGCAATTATCCAAATTGCTAATCACTCCTGATAACATACGACTTGACAATCACATTAGTCGATATTGTCAAATGGTGTTTCATCACCATTTGACCCGTTTGGACTATAAGACCAAACATTTACAGAAATTAGAATAAAAGCATGGGTTTAAATTTCCAAATTCACCCATTTTCCCCGTTTACCATAATCCATGGTTTTTATCATTTATACTTGTTCCGACTTGTATCGGTCGTGTCGGAACCCTTATTTTGGGTATTACATCTTTCGCATTTATAGTTTATAAAATAAACACATGTCCTACATAAGGGTGTAAGTTTTACTTACCTCGTATCCAAGCTACACTTTTCTTTTCCTTCTTGATTCGTTTGATCCGCTTTCTCCCCAAGCTACACCTAGCTTGTTAAGCGCCAACTATTATTCATCATTCACAAGGTGGTTAGTTTAATCATGACTTAATACGATTATTCCACCTTACGCATTTCAATATCTAATTATCATTCCTCACATTGTAGGTCAGTTTGACTTTTTAAAAGTCAAATGCCCATTAGTATACTAAATGCATATTCGAGTTTATCAACTAGTTTAGGCATTTTCTCTAATCACCCGGTAGGCGTTCTTTTAAGCCACCGTCTAACAAATCTTTTACCCAGTTCACTATATTTCCCATATCTCAACTAGTTCAAGTGATTATTAAATCTAACTTATTTATTTATTTTCACAAGAACTAAGGTTTCTCATTTATAAGTGAAAACCCGTTTTATCATATCACTAGCATCCGTCCGAACACCTAATAAAATCAAGTTCTACATATCAACTAGTAGATATCATGATTTCAAACATCTTTATCACGATCTTATCATCAATTCTTTTATATCATACAAAACCCATTTCGTGAGAAGTATGATCTTGTACCCAATTTCATGGTTTAATCAAACACCCTCTATTTGTTATCATGCATGTTGATTCTAAGCATAGTTATATCATCAATTTCATCATAACATTAAAACCCATTTATCTAAGTATGTTAATTCATCAAATCCTTAAAATCATAGCATGTTATGTATGATTTTCACTTAGGGTTTCGTTCCTAAGCAAGTATACATCACTAATCTAGCCATAGCTTCTCTAATCGATGCCTAATTCGCGATCAGGATGATTATCAAATTCTTACAACTTCACCAAACATCAAGATTTTACATACTTTATGATCCCCACGACTTGGTGATCGTTT
Organism: Helianthus tuberosus; assembly: GCA_030545235.1. Lineage (NCBI taxonomy): Eukaryota > Viridiplantae > Streptophyta > Magnoliopsida > Asterales > Asteraceae > Helianthus > Helianthus tuberosus. The sequence goes on from CM060424.1 coordinate 141,158,249, forward strand.
ATACGTGTTCATGCATTTGATTTGAGTTGGATTTGACATTCAATTTGTTGAAATTGAGATGAGCTAGGGTGTGAGTTTCTGGCTCCTTCCTCTGATCGATTACACGCACACACTTCTAGTGTGTGTGTAGTGTTTATTTTTTTTTTATAAATTAAGTTACAATCTTTCATTTTTAGCCCCTCTAGTTTGTAACCTTATAAAAAGGGTTATCACCCATGTTTTCTTCATTGTTTTACAACACTTAATTAACTAGGTTGATATTCCTAGTTACTTAGTGGGTCCCGGGAGTTATAACCCGTTTTATTTTAAGTCCCGTTAACTCGGGCTCTTATAAACTCAATTCCTTAAAACTTTGATTCGCTTGTATTTAATATTAGGATTTCTTATTTAAATCCAAATATTTACCGGGTTATTTTTACTACTAACGGTACTTTACCCGTCTTTTAGTATTAATGGAGCTTGATTACCAAACCCGTTTTCGGGGTGTTACAAGTCTACCCCCCTTAAAGAGGTTTCGTCCTCGAAACTTTTTCTTACATAATTCATTGAGTTTAAACTCAATGTATTTGATCCGAGAAATCTTTTAAACATCACTCATACTTTTAACCAATTGTTAGTATTACCAGAAAAGTATGGTAACATCTGTTTGGTTACTAATTGTCTACGTATCTCATACGACATAGTGCAACTTGAAATAACGTAATCTCGTTATTTTCACTAGTTTAGTTAACTTAGCGATATTCATCGCTTTCATATACTATCGAATTATTTATGAATTCGTTACTTTAACCCGTTTAAAGGTCTTTAGTGAATTTTTTCACTTTTAGCAACAAATTCTTTTGTTTTCAAATTTATTTATTCGGTTCAGTTATACCGAATCCACCGCTTACAAGCCAACCAAATTTCTTAATTTGAATTGCTGACCTTAACCGGTCTCACTAACTAGACTTATTAGTCCAGTTACTTTTTACCGCTCGCTTGGTTATAATGTGATTCTACTTCACATTGCATTTCTTGACCGTGATCGTGTCACCTCATGTTTAATTTATATCAACCTTTCATTTTCGAAAATATCACTTTTCAATTATATCTTCTTGCGCCTATCAGTGTCAAGACTTGTATCTTTCATGTTTACTATTTAAATTCCTATCAGAATTTATATTTGTAAAAATGTTATTTCTTACTAAAACCAAAGTTTTAGTTTTAGGATCTTCTCTTTAATTTTTTTCAATTATCCATACCAGGATATTGACAGTACATAATTTATTCTTTTACAGTCTTAGTTTTATGCGGGGATTCTCAATTAATTCCCTCGCTTTATCTAATTAACCCGTAGGTTTTATCACTTAGCCTTATGGGCTATTTTGATTAGACTTTCACCTCTTTAGGGCGAAGTCCTTATAATTTCTTTCTAATCATGACCCGTGGGTCGTTTTAGTCTCGTAGACCTTTCATTTGTTTATATCCTTAAAGGTTATGTTGATCCCGTAGATCACTCCTTACCCATGTCATTCTTAAAATACATGTTTGGTGTCAAGGCACCCTGTTTTTGTTCGAGGAATCTTTTGGTTTCATGCTTAGGTTCCGTTAACCTAGATTGTAGTTTCGTGGCTACAATTGTTTTATTTCGGACAATTTTCCGACTTTATGACTTCTCACGTCAGTTATGCGTCAGTTCTTCTTATGATTACTGTTATTTGATTTGCATGTATTCTTATTCGGTTATGTCCCATTACCGGGCTCATTACTCTTTTGCATTTAACGCTACCTTTATCTGGCTAGCTCTTATTTGTGCCATCCGACATTATATTGTATTCAACCTGTTTGATCTATTAATGTGAAATCCTTCACTTATAAGCAACCAACTTTATTCTTTATTCAACCCGTTCGAACTTGAATAGTTGAACATATTTATTCAAAATTTCTATTTACTTCATCTTGTCGTCTTTTAGTTATGACTCAAAACCCGAGTCTTTTAACTTTCCATCCGAGTTCCCGTTTCTCGGTCTACACATGTGTTTAATTCTCACCCATCACCCGGGCGTTTAACCGAAGTCGTTATTATCGCAACCCTCCCGGTATGCATTAAGACCTCACTTCATTTTTATATTTCGACTTTGTCCTCAAGTTTGACGTTTTACAAAAACGGCCCGTTAAGAGGCATATTTGCAATTTCTGGGTTCGAGTGTAAGTACACTCCCTCCCAATGCATATCCTAATCATTTTACATGTTTTCATTCTCTGGGTTCGAGTGTAAGTACACCCCCTCCCAGTGCATATCTTAATCGTTTTACATGTTTCTTTGTCCATTCTCTCGGGCTCATTATCCTAATATAATACGCTTCCGTCACTCGGCTGTGCGTTTACATTATGATCAAATATTTTGCTTGTCTGATTCATTTGGGTACTTTTTAATTTGTCCCACTCACCCCGTCCTTACTACATCGGATGTAAGCATGTCCATCATAAAAAGTTCATGGTATCATGTGTTCACTACATACTTGGCCAGAGTAGGCGATCAACACATGACATACATGACCCTTTTATAACTTTCACATCACACCCCATGTAAGTAACACCTCTATTTATTTCTCTTGGAAACAATATCCTGGATAGGTATTCTATTCAGGTTTTTCCAAGTTTTCAATCTACACATGCAACTATCAGTTTCTACGTATTTGTTGCATATTTCTATTCATGCAATAATTTAAACGTGCACCTGGTAAATGCTAGCCCTAACGGGATTTCTTGCCATTACTTATTTGCGATCGTTGCGCGATTTAGGTCCTTGATGAGTATGCTCTTCTTATCCTATCTCGGACCGTTCCATCATCATATCTACAATTCGTTCCACTCTCGTCATCTTCAGACGCGAGTGTCCTTCAATTAAAACATTCACAAGAGTTAGTAATGTCAACTTCAATAATCGCCCGTATTATAATACAAGGCTTTTTTTTTCTACCACACGCGTCAACGCGCGTATTTTCATCAACCATATCAATCCTTTTAATTGGGGTAACGTGTATCACACGATAGCCCTATGTGTTGTTTACAACACTTTAGCATGCTAAACTATTAACATACATGTACTTACCGGATTTGCGATCAAGCCTCGAACCGAACACCAATCTTTATCAAGAGCATAAGGTTTAAGTCCAAGCATAGTTTTCCCACCATAATTGAATCTCTTAAACCAAGGCTCTGATACCAACTTGTAATAACCATAATTTTATTTAGTGATTTCCGTAAATAATCACAAAATTACTGAGTATTTATATTTAAACATTCATGCTCAAATATGGGTTTATTAGAACTTTACTAAACTTGAAAGCAAAACAACATAATGTAATTTAATTCATCGTTTTAGAATAACGACGAAACAACTTGCGGAAGCTTCATTTAACGCGTGTTCGGTTCTTGCTCGACGCTTGATTTTCATCCGGGGCTCTCGACATTCATCTGTGTTCAAAACCAACTTAAAAGTTAGTTTTGATAATTAAATATATATGGGTTGAATCATAGAATTTAAATAAAAATCAGGAAATCCCAATATTAATCCCTTGATCCTAGAAGCAAGGATTCAAATCCGGCCTCCACCGTAACTTACGGTGGTCACCGTAAGTTACGGTGGCCCCTGATTTAATAAGTTCCCACTGTAACTCAGTAGAGAACTGGCGTAATGATATCAGCTCCACCGTAACTTACGGTGGGCACCGTAAGTTACGGTGGCCCCTGTACCAGCCCATTCCAATTTTGCCGTTTTTGACACGAAAACTTTCGTATCTTTCAATCCGCTTGTCCGTTTGACCTACCGTTTCTTCCTACGTGATTGTAATTTGATTCTCCACATTATGGAGTCAAAATCCAACATCCGGTTTAACAAAATTTCAGACTTTTAAGTCTTCGGCTTATTACCCTTTTTACCAAATTTTGACCCGTTCGATTTTTATCAAACAAACATGTTTATTTGATCCTTAAACTCATGAAATTCATAATTTCCATATCTCCTATCATAGTAATTTCAAATCACGGGATTCTTACATAATAAAAACCCGTTTACGCTCAAGTTCTTATTTTGACCCGTTTAGAGCGAATTATGTACATTTAAGCATCAAACTCTCTCTTCTCTTTCTACACTTCGTATTCTCACTACTAAATAGCCTCTTATATTCCACCACAACTATTTTTGTAGTGGATTTTAACATAATGAACCACATTCCTAATTTTTACCCTTAGGATAGTCATTTTACGTGATTTACCCGTTCATAGGCATTTGACCCCCCAAAGTTGATGCCTACAACTCGTACATGTGTCTAAGAGTTACATGATGATAATGCTAGTATCTAAACGACCTCTAAGGGTCGTTTGCCCGATTTACCTATCAAGGGCATTTTCGTCAACTTATTTCCTCCTTTTACGACATTGGACTCTTTGCTAAGGTATTTGACCAACATTGCATTTTTAACCATAAATCTATACATATGCGTACCTGGCTCGAGTCAACATATAGACCCGTTTTATACCTCACGTTAATTAATCAACATTCTATGGCGTCGCAATTATCCAAATTGCTAATCACTCCTGATAACATACGACTTGACAATCACATTAGTCGATATTGTCAAATGGTGTTTCATCACCATTTGACCCGTTTGGACTATAAGACCAAACATTTACATAAATTAGAATAAAAGCATGGTTTTAAATTTCCAAATTCACCCATTTGCCCCGTTTACCATAAACCATGGTTTTTATCATTTATACTTGTTCCGACTTGTATCGGTCGTGTCGGAACCCTTATTTTGGGTATTACATCTTTCGCATTTATAGTTTATAAAATAAACACATGTCCTACAAAAGGGTGTAAGTTTTACTTACCTCGTATCCAAGCTACACTTTTCTTTTCCTTCTTGATTCGTTTGACCCGCTTTCTCCCCAAGCTTCACCTAGCTTGTTAAGCGCCAACTATTATTCATCATTCACAAGGTGGTTAGTTTAATCATGACTTAATACGATTATTCCACCTTACGCATTTTTATATCTAATTATCATTCCTCACATTGTAGGTCAGTTTGACTTTTTAAAAGTCAAATGCCCATTAGTATACTAAATGCATATTCGAGTTTATCAACTAGTTTAGGCATTTTCTCTAATCACCCGGTAGGCGTTCTTTTAAGCCACCGTCTAACAAATCTTTTACCCAGTTCACTATATTTCCCATATCTCAACTAGTTCAAGTGATTATTAAATCTAACTTATTTATTTATTTTCACAAGAACTAAGGTTTCTCATTTATAAGTGAAAACCCGTTTTATCATATCACTAGCATCCGCCCGAACACCTAATAAAATCAAGTTCTACATATCAACTAGTAGATATCATGATTTCAAACATCTTTATCACGATCTTATCATCAATTCTTTTATATCATACAAAACCCATTTCGTGAGAAGTATGATCTTGTACCCAATTTCATGGTTTAATCAAACACCCTCTATTTGTTATCGTGCATGTTGATTCTAAGCATAGTTATATCATCAATTTCATCATAACATTAAAACCCATTTATCTAAGTATGTTAATTCATCAAATCCTTAAAATAATAGCATGTTATGTATGATTTTCACTTAGGGTTTCGTTCCTAAGCAAGTATACATCACTAATCTAGCCATAGCTTCTCTAATCCATGCCTAATTCGCGATTAGGATGATTATTAAATTCTTACAACTTCACCAAACATCAAGATTTTACATACCTTATGATCCCCACGACTTGGTGATCGTTTATACGTGTTCATGCATTTGATTTGAGTTGGATTTGACATTCAATTTGTTGAAATTGAGATGAGCTAGGGTTTGAGTTCCTGGCTCCTTCCTCTGATCGATTACACGCACACACAAGTGTGTGTGTACTGTTTATTTATTTTTATAAATTAAGTTACAATCTTTCATTTTTAGCCCCTCTAGTTTGTAACCTTATAAAAAGGGTTATCACCCATGTTTTCTTCATTGTTTTACAACACTTAACTAACTAGGTTGATATTCCTAGTTACTTAGTGGGTCCCGGGAGTTATAACCCGTTTTATTTTAAGTCCTGTTAACTCGGGCTCTTATAAACTCAATTCCTTAAAACTTTGATTCGCTTGTATTTAATATTAGGATTTCTTATTTATATCCAAATATTTACCGGGTTATTTTTACTACTAACGTTACTTTACCCGTCTTTTAGTATTAACGGAGCTTGATTACCAAACCCGTTTTCGGGGTGTTACACCGAGGGTAACGTCACCTTCAAAAGAGGGGCCTACCACAATATGCATTAATAACTTAATTAATTATCTTTCAATAATCCGACCCTTTAGGATTGTATCCTTGCTGACTCAAACTACTGGGTTGAGGGTAACGTCACCTTCAAAAGAGGGGCCTACTGCAATAACTAAGATAATCTCTTAAAAAGTGCAAAAGTGCGGAAATAATCAAAGGTTACACTAAACACGAGTCGGAACCAAGTGATTCATCTTGCCTATCTGTTTTTCTTTTATTTTATTTTTCAGCATTTTAGTTAGTTTTTATTTTTCTTGTTTAAAAACCTTTTTCTAAACCTTTTGATTTGATTAGACGTTGAGGATAAACCGGTACTAAAAGCTCTTGTGTCCTTGGACGACCTCGGTATCTTGCCAACACTATACTACGCTCACGATGGGTGCACTTGCCCATATGTGTGTTTGGTGTTAGTAAAATATCGTGTTTTATAAATTTAAAACTTGACTAACGTGTAAAAAGAGCTTAAAATATACTTAATTCCATATACCACCACACACGCATCAACATCCCCTACTCATCGAACTGACATCCTACTACCCATACATGACCCTTTTATGTTGTTTAGATGTTTCTTTTAAACTTGGCAAATTGATGCACTTGGTACTTGATAATTCTGCTGTTATTTGTGAGATTTATCAGTTTAAGAATTATGTATTGATGTAATAATACAACTTTGAGACCCCTCGTGTTTGGGGCCTTACAATTTACATGTGATAAAATTTCTTAAGCTTTGTTAATGATCTCACATATTGATATGGTAAACTGATTCGGTACATAGAAAATATACAAATAAATATCAAATAATGCACATACTAGTTTAAAGGTAAAATACCTAAAAGGAAAAATTACACTTTTCGTCCTTTATGTTTGTACCTAGTTGCAATGGATGACCTTTACCTTTAATATTTACAGCCACAGTCCTTTTTTTTGAAAACATGTTACAGCTTTCGTCCTTTGCCTCAAACCCAGTTAAAAAAGTTGGTTAAGTTACATCACGTGCACAGCACGTGAGGGCATTTATGTCCATTTATGTCTTCCAGCTACCCACCATTTAAAAGCCCCAATATCTCCCCCAAATCCCTAATTAGGGTTTCTTCCCCATTGTTACAGCTCCCAGCTCCCATACCTGCAACTCTCTCTACGACGCGACTGACCCAAAATTAGGGTTTGGATCTTAAATCATCTGCTCATAAACGAAGATGGTGTTATGCGATTGTGGAAGAGAAGCTGTTATCCTCACCTCTTGGACAGATAGGAACCCAGGTCGCCGTTTTTATGGGTGTCCTGATCAAGGATCAACATGTCGATTCATAGGATGGGTAGATCAGTCCAATTGTCATTCCTGTGTGAACATCATCCCAGATCTGCTACGAAACAGAAACATGTTAGAGGAGAAGGTGAAAGAACTTAAATCTGAGACAATGAAGCTGAAAAAGATGTTGATTTTGAGTTGGATATGCTTCATCGTGTATTTGTCCATGTAATGCAAAGCAGTCTAGATGTAATGTGGTAGTCTTGATGTAATATAGGTTAAAGCAAGTAGTTTTTGTATGAAATGTGATATGTAAGTAGTTTTGATGTAATGCAGTACCTTTTGTATGAATATAATGAATGTAATGCAGTACCTTTGGCTTCGGCAAATGATATTGTCTTTCTTTTGACCCATAACCTGTTTTGACAGTCTTTATATTGACCCAAAACCTGTTTGGACATAACCTGTTTGGCCATAACATGTTTGGCAAACTGCACATAACCTATTTAGACACATTCAATGGCTGCAAACTGCAAACAAACAAGACAAATGACCCATTCAACTGCTGTAGACAACAAACACAATGCAACTGCTGTTTTGACCCATTCAAGTGTTGTAGACATCAAACACAATGCAAATTGCAAACAAAAACCGCCACATTGGCATAGATAACCAAGTTATAAAAGACATGTCATAAACATGTTCCAAACATCTACAGTTAATACATATCCCATAAAGTACTAAGTTAGACCTTAACAAACCAAAAGTCAAAGACCATAACAAACCAAAAGTCAAAAGTTAAACCCCTGCCAACAGATCTAGTCCTTCCTTTTTTCACCTTGCCCCTTGCAAGTCCTTTGATTGTGTCCGGTGTTCCCACATTTTCCACATACACCCTTCATATTCTTCTTTGATAACCTGCCCTTCTTCTTGCTTGAGCCTTCATCCTCCATCTCCACGGCTGACCTTTTCCTAACCTTCTTTGGCCTACCCACTTGTTTGTGATGTTTTGGTGGTGTTATCTTGATAGGAACATCACTCTTCGGCCATAGAGCTTTGCCATTTATAGGGTTTATCTTGAAAGCATACACCTCTTTCCACCTGCCTATTGTGTAGTCTGGATCAAACCAGCTTTCCAAAGCACCAACTCTTTGACCATTAGAAGCCATGAACCATATTGCAGCCACTGCATGTCTGCAGGGCATGCCTGTCACAATCATGAACAATCAGTCACAAAACAGTTAATAATGATAAAAGTCAGTCACAAACAATTAATAATATACCTGTGATTTCCCAGCCTCTACAAGCACAAGTCTTTTTGGCCAAGTCCACTACCCTTGTGTGTCCAGGTTTACCACTCACCCCATACAGATCCCCTCCATTCCACTGCACATGATAAAAGGCTGCATCTTTCTTAATTGTCTGAAGTTGTTCTTGTGCCCAAGGTGTAATAAGACCTTCAGTCCTTTCTATAGCCCTCAACACTGTCACAATCCTCCTCATTAGGTACTCCCTGATATACTCCAAAGCAGCAATGATAGGCTTGTCCCTCCCTTCCAGTATTTTGCCATTGAAGGTTTCACACATGTTATTCAGTAGCATGTCACTTAATGCCCTACCTGTTCATTGGTTTTTATCATTAGTCAAGTGTATACCAGTTAAGACCAAGTGAGAAATGGGAACACAATGGACATACCAGAGAAATGGGACCTTGTCCAGTGAAGAGGGGGGGTTTTAGACAGCCACAAGTGAGCTTTTTTGTTAAAAGCTTTCAATTCCTCCATGGAAGTTTGAAACTCAGGAATTGTTGTTTCCTTTGCACATTTCCACAATAAATCTTTGTATTGTCTACCTTTAAAGCTTCCTTTCATATTCTCATGAATATGTCTGAGACAATATCTGTGCTCAGCTAATGGAAACAACTTGGAAACTGCAGGTAGCAGACCCTGTGGAAAACAGATTGTAATTAAACCTAAACCAATATCAAATCTCAGAACTGAATTTAAAACAGAATGCAAGTAAATCACTAACCTTTTGCCTATCACTCATAAATGTAAAGGCTGAGTTTCTTGGTATCTCAAGGTCATCAGCTAACAGATCTAGGAACCATGTCCAAGCACTTAGATTTTCAGCCTCAACAATTGCATAACACACTGGATAGATCCCATTATTAGGGTCAACACCCACTGCACTTAAGAGTTGTCCAGGATAAGGCCCCTTCATGAATGCACCATCCAAACCAAGTAAATTCCTGCCTAATGCTTTAAACCCCTACTTTAAAGCCCCTAAACAAACATAGATCCTTCTAAACTGTCTAGTCAGATCCCTTGGATGACCAGGTTCTACATCTATCTTAACAGTGGTACCAGGATTTTTACTTTGCAACTCAAGGACATAGTCCCTCAACAGACCATACTGTGATGAGTAATCACCTTCCACCATCTTCCTTGCTTTTGATTTAGCCCTGTAAGCCTTCATCCTGGATACACCAACAGCATACTTTCTTTGAAATTGTTCTTGAACAGCTCTGACCGGAATATCTGGATTTTCTTCAATTTGTTCAACCATTTGTTGAGAGAGAAAGGTTGAAGTACAAGCATGTATTTGTCTGGTACAAACACATTTATGTTCTTCAAGAAGAGTCTTGACCATCCAACTTTCTTCACCTTTAACTTTTGAGATAAGTAGGGCCCATGGACATGGGTATTCTGCAGAATCTTTTTTGATGCCTCTTCCCCCAACATGTACATTGGATCCTTCACCAGCAGCCCCTTTACCTTTGCCTTTATTCACAGGAGGCCCAGTTCTTTTAAACTTTGGCATTTTTTCCCCTTGACTTTTACCCTTCTTTACAGCAGGCCCTTTACCTTTGCCTTTGTCCACAGCAGGCCCTTTACCTTTGCCTTTGTCCACAACAGGCCCTTTACCTTTGCCTTTGTCCACAACAGCCCCTTTGCCCTTTGCTCCCTTTGCTTGACTTTCAATATGAACTCCACTATCATCTACATCAAATTGAGGTAACTTACCGTGACACACTGCCCTCACCCTAGTGCTATCATCCTTAACAATAACAATGTGCCTTCTTGTCTCAACTGAATGAACCTTTATGAGCTTCTTTGCCTCTTCCTTAGTTCCAAACACTTGTCCCAAATAAAAGTTGACTCTATTCTCATTTCTCCTCCTTTGTTGATGTATTTGTCTCTTCCTAGTGCTTGTTTGATTGTCATCAGACTCTGACCCACTTGGGAATGCTTCATTGTCTAAGATTTCATCTTCTATATCTTTATCTTGATGAATAACAGTGTCATTTACTTCCATGTCAACATTCATAGTGTAGTCCCTCATATCTACATCATGATCTGGCATGCAATTGTTTTCATCAACCACAAAGTCACTGTCACTATCCTCCTCTTCAGTGCTTGTTTCATTTTCAGGACCCTCTTCATCTAAATCAATCCCCTCAATGTCAACTGGTGCATTATCATACAAGAACATGTCCACATGTTCTTCCTGCACACTCACACCTCCCTGCTCATTCACACTCACACCTCCCTGCTCATTCACACTCAAACCTTCCTGATCATTCACACTCAAACCTTCCTGATCATTCACATTCACACCTCCCTGCTCATTCACACTCAAACCTCCCTGCTCATTCACACTCAAACCTCCCTGCTCATTCACACTCAAACCTGCCTGATCATTCACACTCAAACCTCCCTGCTCATCTAACTGCAACCTTCTTGTTACAGTTAGTTTTGAAGGCACTATTGCATAAGGGCTAGGCTCATCAATTTCTTCAATTGTAATGCCCTTTTGTGGCTTCATAGGTGACTGAAAGAAGTCCTTAATAATGTCTAAACCATGTAACGTAAACACATTGATAATCTTATGAACTTCTACATACCAAGACAAGTTCAAAATATCTTGGTCACTACTTAAATATTCAATACCATTATCTAAATCCTTTTCAGGGTTTTGGAAAAAATAGTATATATGATCAGTAACAGAATAACCCAGCTCATCCATCATATCTGAAATCTCATGAACAGAAAACATATCAACGTCGATCATGTCAACAAAATTGACCTTACCACCTTCGTAAACCCGACCAGGACTCTTGGTTAACCTACCACCATGATGTAACCTAATACTGAATAGATGAGGCATTCCAACTGCAAATTTCAAATTTTTACTAGTTAGAAACATACACATTACAATAGGTTGTCTTGAATCATTCAAAAAGATCAGAATTTAGGTTAGAGCTAAACTTACCATACAACTGAACAACTTCATCTCCATCCATGGTCTCTCGTATAAACCACGTTGGTGGTACTGGTTCTGGTTCTTGATTCATCGTCATGACCGTACAAGTAAAATTTCTTGCTGAAGAAGATGATCGAGCAGAGCAGCAGATGAATTTGGGGATGTTATGCCATTTCGAAGACCTAGGGGAGAGAATCAGGAGTGAACTGATAAATGAGGGATTTGGGGGAGATATTGGGGCTTTTAAATGGTGGGTAGCTGGAAGACATAAATGGACATAAATGCCCTCACGTGCTGTGCACGTGATGTAACTTAACCAACTTTTTTAACTGGGTTTGAGGCAAAGGACGAAATCTGTAACATGTTTTCAAAAAAAGGACTGTGGCTGTAAATATTAAAGGTAAAGGTCATCCATTGCAACTAGGTACAAACATAAAGGACGAAAAGTGTAATTTTTCCTACCTAAAATTACTAACTACACAAGTAACAAGCAAGCATACTTATCATTCACATAGTATAGTTCAGGTAAGTTACCAATGATATATCATAGGACACGATAGCTTTTAATACTAAACCCTTAATTAATATCTAACCGGTGTATTAGTGAGTTTTAGGAAAAGAAAACTATTAAAAAGAAATACATGAAAATCTGTTTTTCGAAATCAAATATGTAAAAGATAACCAATTATTATCATAATCTTTCTAGTCATTTGAAAAGCTTGTCTGATTATATATATTTATGAAAAAAAACTCAATTTGTTAGAAACCAAAATGATGTGTGAAGTGCTAATAGACTAACTATATAATCTTGAATCCCTAAGTTATAGACACACCTAGATTATTGAATTTTAAGTAGCTAAGTAATTTACCAATCCTTTGTGATTTAGAACCTCTTAATGAACAGAGTGAAGTACTATCTATACGACTCAATTTAAAGCAAACCCTAACTTGTTTCTAGATCCATTTATTTAGATCATTCCCATAGATAGCCCATACACTTTACCAACCCTTGAACGAATTTATCCATAACTAGCTAAGTATCAAGCCCTAAGTTAACGATTGATATATACCTCAGAGATAGAATAACCAAATCAAATATGCATAACCTCATAGAAAGACCTAAATCATTTAGATTGACTCATCCAAGAATCAATACACAGTATATTGAAATACACATCACAAATTTAGCGGTAAACACTTATGTAAAATCACACTTTTATAAGCATAATCATCCAAACCAAACAATAACTAGAATTCATCCTACCTAACCGACTATAAAGCGATTAGCTAGCCATAAACAAATCAAACAACTAGAATTCATTAATACATGATAAAAACTGAGGAAAACATAAATAAAAAGTATCTAACTTAATAAGAATTGCACACATAATCTCCTGTATGTTAGATCTTCAGTTTCTACGCTCCTTTGATTTTCGATCTTGTTACGTGAATCCAATCAGCACCTTTTTCGGTTCTACAGTCACCTAGTTTCGTTCTCTAGGGTTTCCTGGCCATAATGTTCTATTTATAGGATCCATTAGGGTTTTGAACCGGGCACAACCTGTACCCTCATTTAACGGATACGGCCCGTACTTCCACGTATGCACACGATGTGCATTTTTGTCTTCTCATGGTACAGGTCATACTCATCTTAACTTGTTACGGGCCCTACTGGGCTTTTTATCCAACTTCTTTAATCTTTTAAGCTAATCTCGTATTTGAACTTGAAAATCCTTCTTTTAAGCTATAGAACCTGCAAAACACCAAAACATAACACAATTAACCAATTCTAGGTGAATTTGCGATAAACAACTACAAATATGGGGTTTTAAGCATTGAAATCTATGTGTTCCTTCAGACACATTAGTGTGGTATGGTGCCCATGCGATGCGGCGTGGGTGACACTTATTGCGATAATCCTTCTGGTAGTTTTCTTACTCGTATGATATTTTCACTAAAGTTTATTATGTTTTTTTTTTCTGAAGAGTTTTAGGTTAGTAACATTATTGTGGTGGATATACGTTATAAGTGCACATGTCTAGTAAGTAATAGATTTAACATTTAAATTATCAAGTAGTTAATGAAACCATTGATGCAACAAATTAACATGGGAATAAGGAAAAATAAGTCTTAAACATAAAAGTTCATGTACCCTAATTTGGTTCAAACCTTTTTAGTAATAAAATCGATGTCATTTAAATCATTCATATTCAAATAATAATGATATGTATTTTGAAAAGAATTATTATTGTGCATACTAATCCATTTTGTTCATAAAATTATCCTTTTTTTATAAACATCAAGTATGCCACATTAATTGTAATTATTCATTAGAACAAAATGATGTACAAAGAAAACATGTAATTTATTCTATTCGTAGAAAATGAATTCTAATTGTTTCAATAACAAGATGAAAATAAACAAGGTGTATATTAAAATGATAAAAGTTTGGCTGGAATAAAAAGAGTAGAACTTAGAGGTTTAAGCTAAACAACCAATACAATTTGTTCGAAAAAATAGGAGGTGCAGGGTTCTTGAACCCTAAGTTTTGATCAAGAGTTACCAACCAACTAAACTGGTGCATACTTTGTTTAAAAATTCATTCCAAAATTTGCTAACATTTGGTTGCACGTTAATCAACAGATCTTGAGTTTCAGGTTTCGAATACTGGTTCTAACAATCCAATTAAAAGTCGGATTTCAAAGGTCATATAGCAAAGTCAGAATGTGATTGTCCAAGGAACTTAATGGATGTTCAAAGGCCAAATGAATTGAATTGAAGAAAATACATATTCTAGTATCGAAAGAAAAGGGTAACAACTACGTACCTTAGAAGCTTAGTTTTAACTTACGTTACGTCACCCTTGAAACCCGTGATAACCTAACAATGTTCGTTCAAGATTAGGGTCATATACTGATTTCGTGGTAGCTTGCGTGGTTCTGGTATTCGAGGTTGTTTATCGGTTGTCATATGACGATTTATTGGTTTCGAATGATTTTCATACCTTTATAAGTGAGTTTTGTTATACAAAATATATATATTTTCTATATAAGTGCATAACTATACTTAAATATGTTATTATAGCATTATATAAAATTTACGTATTTTTAATTTAAATGATGTCCATTTATGTAAATAGTTATTTATAAACAGTGAACAAATTATATAGTTTGTTTTATTATAATACACAAATAATAAGCTAGACTTGAAATTGTTAGACTAAAGTTATTCCTTGTATACAGAGAGAGATATTAAGCCATCATCTCCCCCTATATTTAAAATGCCAAGTTATTTATCCAAAATTAATTCAGCAAAACTACTCAACATATAAATTGTTTCAATGAACTAACACATCTGATGGTAATGAAATCATAGGTTCATGTTCCGTTATCTTATTATAAAACAACAATAGATGGCGGTCTAGAGCGCTACCGGTTATCCAACAGAGGCAAGATCATGACATAGATACAAGGACGAAGCACACATGGTAGGCAGATGTTGCAATGGTTGTTGTTGCCGACAAACAAATGTATCAATATTGTTTTTGAAATGGTTCCAAAGATTAGAGAGAGAGCACAAATGACTTAGGCTGAACGGTATGGTGACGAAGGGAAGAAAGAAGACGGGGGTGGCGGGACGGGGTAACGGAGCGCGCCGAGAAGAAAGAGGGGGGCCCACATGTTTTGCTCCGTCCTGGACGTCATCGAAATTCCGACGGAGAGGACGATGACTGGATCAAGACGGGGGGGGGGGGCATGGAGAGGGGGACGGCGACGAGATGAGGACGGATGGACGGTCCCCATACCGTCCAGCCTTAGTGACAAGGCACTTCCGTTAGACTGGACGGCGAGACCCATGAGAGAAATGTAACTAAGAGGGGATATATATATTGAATCGGTATTTTTTACTACCAATCCTTCCATTTATAATGACACATAACTTCAGAAAATATTGACTCACCGGTCACATGTGTTATTAATATAAATAAATATTAAATTGCAAGATGTGGTTTGTGACTAACTGTATCTACTTTCTTGACACTTGTAGTTTCTCTTTACATCTGATACTCTATCAATAACCTGAAAATATATCCATTTCTCTTAGGGTGGTGCGTATCGTTTCGGGGAGTGACTCAGGGAGTCACATTCACTGATCGGTGAATGGATGCCGGCGACGATTTTGGTTAGCGGTGAGTGTGAGGGCGGTGACTACTCACCGATGCGGGAAGAGAAGGGGTAGAGGAGAGAGAGGGGGTTAATAGTGGGCCCCATCCCTTTTCAACCAATCACATTTTTTTTTAAATTGTTTACCACTCTCCATATGTTTGACCATTGCCAGTGATTGAGTGCAAAATAGAGAGTCATTTTGAGGACTTGACATATGGCAATATGGCATGATATTATTGGCTAGAGAATAACCCAAACACCCTAAAGTGATTGAGCGACTCCCTCCACCCTTACCGAAATAATCATTTACACACATACACGTCATACATCTAGAAAAAGAGAGGGAGTGGTCAGCCGATTTCCGGTGACCCTCCCCGCACGATGACGACGACATTGGCAAAAGGATGCCAATTATGTTTTTATGAGTCGACTTTAACCCTATCATTGACGGCCAAAGACGGCGGTAGTAAGGTTTCAAGTCCGGCAGTGTTCAACAACATGGCGGTGACGACATGTAATGCTCCGCTCTTTCCGTATTTCTATTTTTAGAAAATTCGTATTCGCCTTCTATTGTTAGAATCACGATCGAAATCGGATCGAAAAATGAATTAAAACGGTAACGATGCAATTTTACGCGACTTTTACCGTACTCGACAAACGAACGCGCCCAACGCGACTACTGACGCTATTTTTCATAATTTGATCCTAAAAATTTATTTACGACATTTTTACGACGTACGAGTGCGTTAACGGACTATAGAGATACGAACGGACCACTTGAAACACAGGATTGGGCTTATGATAAAGCCCAAGCCCAAACCCATTAAGAAAAACCTAACTATTTAAATTCATCATAACTCCTTCTCCTTCGTTTTATTTGAAAACCCTAACCCCCACTTCATTTTCCTTTCAAACAGACCTCATCCAAACACCTCTCCCCCTTCGTCTCCTACATAACCACAACCGCACCCACTCCTTTTTTCCCCCTTCACCTCTCCGGTTGCTGGAATAAGTCCGGTCAGACCTCCGGCCGTCACACCCCAAACCTCTTACCATTACACACCTCCCATGTACTCTCTTACTCACTCACCTGAGAAACCGAGAGAGAAAGAGGGACCTGTGAGTAGGAGAAGCTGAGGAGAGAGAGAGACGATGATGTTTGATGATTCACGATGGACGGTCGAACGAGCCATCAAAATAGTGGCGGCGGTGGGAGCACTCGGCGGCAGCAGCGGCGCCGGAACCACGGCGGCTCATTTCAGGTAGGTTGGATTTGGTGGTGTTGGGCGGGAAAGAGAAGGAGTCGGCCGGCGCTGGAGTCGCCGGCGGCAGTGGCGGTGGTGACTGTGGTGATGGTTATGTTGGTTCCGTTCGACAGGAGCTAGTTTTGTTGCGGTTCGAGTTCACATCAGAGGGCTCGGGTTACATGGAAAAGATGGAATGTCTTGGGTCAGTTCGGGTCGCGGTTCGGCTCGGGTAACCTGTGGACGTCTCGGGTTAGTTTGGTTCAAGTTAGATAAGCTTTGGTGCGACTTGGATTCGGGTTTTATTTTCGGGTTATTTTGGGTTTCAGTCAACAGAAGTCAATGGTTGGTCAACGGCTTGGGTCAACGGTCATACTTGTTCGGGTCAGATTCGATGTTCGGTAGAATTCTAAACACCTTGAAGTTCATTAGGGGGGGCGGGGCGGTTAACTAGTGATGGATTCTATCACTCACAAGCACCAATCAAGTTCCGCCATGTCAGCAACCATTTTTCCATCACTCACAACCTTTTTTAGGCGGGGTGGTCATCACTCACCACCACACCCAACAATTTCCCCCCAACCAACAAATACCCTCACATCATAAAACAATAACGGAGTGATACAAATAACGCGTTGATGGTGCCGTGATACTTTAACGCGTTGAAGTGGTGGCCGGCGGTGGAAATAACGCGTTGAATGATGATGCCGTGATAAAATAACGGACGAGCCCGTCCCCCCTTATATTATTTATGTTGAAGTTATTTTAGTTGCGGAACCGACTCTATGTAACATGTAACAAAATATTCATATATAAATTGTATCGACAACTTGTGATATGTAACATTGAATAATTATTGAGTTTTGAAAATTATATCGACACTTTAGTTGTCGGGATGGTCCAAAAACAGAGGAAACTCTACCCGATTTTCGTTAAAATAAATAAATAAATGTGTGTATATCTATATCTATCTATATCTATATCTATATCTATACTATATTAATAAGCATATCCAAAGGACTTCTTAAGGTCATATAAATTCCCTTAAAACACCCCTAAAGCATGTTGTACAACCCTCTGAAGCACAATATAATTTACACTTCCAATTATGCCCTTCACTCAAAAAAAACACACGGGGTACAACCTCTGAAGCATTGTGTACAAACGATTAAAGCACACAAACTTTAAAGTGAATTTTGGGCGGCCAAATCTTTCATTCTAATTTTGAATCCTCGCTCAAATCCACATGCACCTAACCTTCCCTGCTCTCATTTCTCTCTCTCTCTGCTCTGAGCTCTCTCATCTTGTTCAACTAAAAACCCTAAAATCACAAAATGGTGTCATAGTAGAATGGAAATTGGATGCTAGATCTGGAACAAATATGGGTTTGCAAAGAGAGAGCGATCAAATGTTAGTAAGAGGGAGAAAATCGGTGGGTTTTGGCAGCTGGGTTTTGGGTGCAATATCTGCAAGTTTAAAGCAGATACACAACCAAGATCTAGCATCTCACCAGATCCAACAACGGCCGAGGTAAGTCCGACAACCTCCTTTTGATTTGTTTAGGTCACGCCCTTTAGTTTTTGATGATGTTTGTATCTGCTTTAAACTTGCAGATCTAGGTCACGCCCAATTTTGGTGGGCTTATCAAAAGCTGCCAAAGGCTTGAAGAAAGGAAGAAGAGAGAGAGAGAGAGAGAGAGAGAGAGAGAGAGCGTACGAGAAATCAAGGGTTATGCTTTCCTCAGATCTCAAATTTTGAAATATAAAACATCCATCCCTCTTTTCTCTTTTGTACACAAACTCACATACGGAATCCTAATCTCTCTATTTCTTCAATCAACTAGATCTCCAGAACCAGATCTCGCAAGAACAGGTTTATAGTTCAAAAATCAAGGGTTCGATGCCCAAGTTAATTTAAGATCCACGTTGATTTTGAGATCCAGAAACGATTTCAGATCTCCATTGTTTCTTTCTCTAAACTTAACAAACCGGTAACCCGTAACCCTAGGTGCTTCCGTTTCAAAGCAAGAAGTTGGTAAAACGCAACATAGGTATGTGTTTGGATTACACTGTCTTTTTATTTTTGTACTTTTGTTTGTTTGTTTAATTGTTGAGGGTTTTGGGTTTTAACTTAATTTGATATTTATTTGTCTGCTATGGTTCTTGTTTGCAGTTTATATGGAGAGAAGAATGTGGTTGACCTTGTTGATTACAGTTATTTGTGTTGCATTTAGGGAATACATTTTTATGGTGGTGTTTCAAGTGATATTGTTTATTTTGATTTTGTTCATAAAACAACGCTTCCTATTTTTGTTTAATTCTGGTTATTTGGACTTGAATTGTTGCCATGTATAGGAAAAGTTCAAGAAAATGGTGGATGTTGATAAGATAAGATTAGGTCGCTATCTGGGTTTTTCGTCAAGACGCCTCTTTGCTGTAAGTTCACTATTTTACGAAATTATATAAATTTATCTTAAATGTATACATTTTACATGGTCAAATACCAAGATTTATCATATAAAGATGAGATGATAGTTAATTAACTGTACCAAAAATGATAAAAAAACCCCATCAAAATTGACTTTAAGGTTGTTGAAGGAGAAAGTTGAAACCTTGACAGTGAAATCGAAGAGGGTTTTCTTGGGTTGGGATGCTATGTATGATTGCTGGGGTTTGAGAGTTGAAATGCGCAACAAGACGACAACATGTATATTATTGAATAGGGCTGTAAATGAACCGAACGAACATGAACAACCGTTAAGGATACAATTCCTTCCGAGCTCCCATAAATATGATAGTTTTTAAGCCTTAAAATCATAAATATTATTTGGTATAGGGAACTGGGATCTTAAGCAACTTATTGGGTCCCGTAACATGCCAGCAACACATTCTGCAACAGTCGCTGCTCATGCGGTTGTTGTTCGTTTACAAGATGGCCTTGGGGTTCAACCTTTGCAACTGCGGTCATTTTAGTTTGCATCGTATGATTATTTTCCTATTAATCCTTCTTTTGATCACCTGTCATCGTTTAAAATGGATCTATCTGATAATGAAATTTTTGGCAAGTGATATACGATTGCAGGCTGGGCACTAAGCAGAGGTTCGCTTATGTTAATGTGTACTGAAATTAACAGATTTTTTGCATTATACTAGATTTCTAAGTGTCGAATTACTTGTAAAATAGATCGAATTGCAAGCTTTCTTTTGTTGGTAATAGCATCATAATGTAACTTAGATTGCATATGGTAAGCTAACGTGGTTGCATTTTGCCCCAGCCGCATTGCGCGATAACTGGCCAGGGAATTGTTTTTTCGGCCAACAAAGCCATACCGGTGACCACGACCAAACCGATGAGATTGGAAAGTGAACGATGCCAGCCGAGACATTCAACCTCATGCTGCAACAAGACAGATTTTCCCAGGTACTCTACACTTGTTTCAGTAGAGTATAAAAGATTAGAATTGAGAAGAACATAATTATCTTTCAATTTTTTATATTTATTATCTTTATAGTCCACATCATAAAAAAAATTTAGTTTGCTATGTATCCCCATGTTCATGTGCTGAGTGGTGTATGGGGTACGCCAGCGAACATCGTTTTTCCGGTCACAAGAATGAGAAAAGAGGGAAGGGTTCGATCGTTGTGCGGCGACGAAATTGTGACGGTGTTCAGTGGTGATAGACATGTTTGTGGTGGTTTCCGGCTGTAACAGGTTAGTGCCCGAATCTCCTCCGTGGAGCGCGGGGTAAAAATCTTTGTTATAGTATAAAGTATAAAGTTATATTGGAATATGCTTTAAGAAAAATATATGTTGAATGTTTAAACAGGTTGAGAGCTTACTTGGTGACCAACCGACCATGGTGGTGGATTTGAGCTAGAAACTACCAAACAAATGAGAAATGAGTTTTTGGCAACATGGGATGGACTAAGGTAAAAATATAGTCAAAGGATTCTCATTGTTTGCTTATTCTCATCTTTTCCAGTGACCAGGCTCTTTTCGGAGAAGCAGCAATTACAAGGCTCGCTTATGCATGTTCTGTTATAGAACAGATTCATGATTTTCCAAGGTTAGTTTGAGGGGTGTAGGTACATGCGGTATGTTTCACTATTATTTTTCAATCATTCAAGTTAGGACGGCTTGTGATGTTTAGTTTTTTGATAATCTAGAAGTTGTTGGATCTGTGGTGGTGTTTGGTGGTCCTTGAACACACCGTAATGGTTCATTCTATATAATTTGCATGCATTCATGTCTAATCGACGTGGCAATTTTAAGCCATTTGCTTATGAACGGGTCAATATGGGATGTGCTTTGTCTAAATCTTGGTTTTAACCGACATGCCTCAGGGCTTTGAGGCTTTGATGGAAAAGACACAGCTCCAAGGAGAAATTGCATCAGATGCATTCCATCCTCATTAGGTGAGTTCGTAAGTATCATCAGAATGTGTTCTTTCAGAGTTAACCAATATAATAAATAATAAGTTATTGCAATGGTGAAATATGTAGGATATATCCATTCTTTATATATAGGTAGTTAGGTGGCCATTGAGATCCTATAGGGGCAATTTGGTAACTAATCGTAAGTATGCAGGTTATTATAATCTTATAGCACCCACTAATCTTGTTACATTTACAATATTTTGGTTTGCTAAATGTTTTCTAATGCTTGTTAAATAACTTGTATCAGGTCATTATGTTGATGTTCCGCAACTGTCTCAACTTATTTACCGAAGAAACAAAGGAGTAAAGAATCCAGTTATTAACTTCAAGGGTTTCATGGTATAGTATAAACTGAATTATAAACATCAGCATCCTTTGCTAATTGTTAATTTGTGATCATATCACATTTCATAATTTCTAACTTTGAATCATTCTTTTTAGGTGGGAAATGCTGTTACTGATGATTACAATGATTATGTTGGCACATTCGAGTACTGGTGGACCCACGGTTTAATTTCGGATTCTACTTATAAATCTCTTCAAAAATCTTGTAAGGGAAATTCCTCTGAGCATCCACCCATTGAGTGCATTAGGGCTCTAGGTACTGCTGAAATGGAACAGGGACGTATCGATCCTTATAGCATATATACAAAACCCTGCGGTTACACCTCAACACTAAAGCGTAGAGGACGTTATGTAAGTTAATTATACTAAAATTTCCTCATAAATTTACCATACAAAACTAAGGATTCAAATGTGAAATTAACTAATATCCCCTTGAATCAATCATGATTATGAAAAAAGACACAAAAATGACTTTATTTTTCTTTTTATGAACAGCCATGGATGCACGGGGCATATGATCCCTGCACGGAGAATTACGCAAATCAGTACTTTAATCTTCCTGAAGTTCAAAAGGCTTTTCATGCCAACATAACTAAGCTTTCATATTCATGGAAAACATGCTGGTATGTATTTTAAATTTTTAAATCTTTAGCTCCTTTTTACTCTCTTCAAGATCTAATTTTGACGTCATATTTTCTTGATTGCAGTGATATTGTTGGCGGGTATTGGACAGACTCTCCGCTGTCAATGCTTCCCATCTACAAGGAACTCATAGCCGCTGGTTTACGAGTATGGGTATTCAGGTACAATTTCTTGTACTTCATCTATAGTATATCAAATTTTGCCAATATAACACCACAATTGACACAGTGGTTTCAATTATAATGTATGCAGTGGTGATACCGATTCAGTTGTTCCTCTCACCGCAACAAGATACTCAATTGATGCATTAAATCTTTCAACAATTGCCAATTGGTATCCATGGTATGATAATGGGAAGGTAATGAATATTTTTTTTTACAGGTTTTATATATGTTTATAAATAATGCTCTAAATATTTTAATGATTTTCTGGTTAGGTTGCTGGATGGAGCCAAATATATAAAGGGTTGACATTCGTGACAGTAACGGGTGCAGGACATGAAGTGCCATTGCATCGCCCTCGACAAGCGTTTATACTTTTCAGGTCATTTTTGGAGAACAAAGCAATGGAAGGAAGCCAAAGCTTCATCTAGGTTCAGTTTACCGTTTGCATAATAAGCAAAAAACTGTATAAAAAGTCATTATTTATGGGGTTGCAGAAGAAGAAAGAAATAAGGAGACCCCTTCATTCTTGCTTCCAAGTGATCATAAATTTGTTTTAAGTTAGTTGATGATTGTTATATTCTTGTCACACTAGATGTGGCGAACAGAAGAAAACATTCATTAGTGAGATTCCTTATATAGTAATTTTAAACCATATTAAAGTAATTTCATTGAATATATATACAGTTTTATGTTATGATAATTTGATAGTTGAGAATATTTCTTAGCTACACAAAATAGTGCATTTGTTGGGAAATGTTTTGGTATCATATGGTTTGAAGGTTGGTTCTTGATGCATTTTATTCTTGGGCTTAATGATGTAGAGTTTTGTTTGCATATTTTAGCGAAGCCTTATAAGGTATTTGGGTCTAGGCCTACTTGTAATTTGGGCTTTATGTGAGTTATGGACTCATGGTTAATTTTAGGTGCAAAAAAAGGAAAAAAAAAAAAAAAAAAAAACAAAACCGCGAGCCGGTTTGAAATCAACCCAAACCAATAAGTCGTAACCGGGTTGAGAACTTGTACCTTTAAACCAGTTAAACCCAAATCGAGCCATTCATTTCCCCCTCAAAAACCAGTTCCAACTAAAACTGGTTTTGACCATGTTTGACTCAAACCGGGTCCAACCCAAATAGGTTTTGGGCAAAAATCCGGTTTGTGCACCTCACGGTCAATTATTGATTTGATTGATTCCATTGAGTAGGGTATGTTTGGTGTTGATGTTTAGGAATGGATGAATGAGAATAAAAGTGACATATTGTTCGGTTTAAAGCTATGGGCTTGAAAATCCATGACACAATACCTATCAAATGTGGTGGCTTTTCAAAGGGAAAAAGTTGAGTAGTAGACTTTCAAAACTTCATAAACAACTACTTATTTTGTGCAATTATTAACACGTTCATACTTTTAATGGTGTTTATCTAAATTATGCCGTTTGTCCTTAATGTGTGTGAACTGTATTCCTATTCACTTGTTTGTGCCGAGATAGTTGGATACCGAGACGAATTTAGCTTCCACCATAGTAATTAATGGCGCGAGGCGCACTCATGCACACCCTTAGAATTACTAACAAGTGTTGTGTTTTCCGTTGCATCGTGAATTTGGTTTTGGTTATGGCTCAAAAAACCGCCCCGTTCATAGCCCTAAACTCACCAACCTAAATTATATGTTTCCCGCCGCATCGCGCGGGTAAACGGCTAGTATATATATATATATATATATATATATATATATAGGATGAGGTTCAAGAGTGAACAACATCCTTGGTTGTGAACCTTGTGAACTAATCTCAACCATTGGTTTCAATTCTTGATAAAAAGGGCAAGATTGTAATTATATAATTTTTTATTAATTCCTTTCTATAAACCAATGGCAGTTACAATTCCTATATCCCTGCATATTTTACGTGATCTTATTTAATTATATTCAAATTCTATCATATGCCAGTCCAATAATTGAAACGATTCAAACCCTGCTAATAACCACGACATCGATCATGGAGGATGGTCCTAGTAGCGGCTTCAACGGACAAGACCCAATCCAACAAGATGACTTCAATCCAGTTTTTTACCCTACCATGAATCTCCCAGGTTTTGTTTTTTTATCTGTTTTGTTCGGTATTGCATCTGAATCGTCCTGATCAGTTTAGTCATCTTCTTTGTCGAGTTCTTTGTCATCAGTAAGACAGTAATCACACGGTTTGGTTAATGGTTTGTTTGTAATCGATTATCGAAGAACTGTAACAACTGTTGTAATCAAATGGAAGAACTGAAGATGAAGAAGATATAGATGTAAAAAAGCAAAAAGAGCCGTTAGTGAATTACTTACCGACGGTTCGTTCTTCAATTTCAGCGCCTGATCGGATGACGATTCGTTCTTCAATTGTACAGCCGCCCGACCTTTGGTTCTTCAATTCATTGATCTGCGCGTGAGTGAGGCCTTTTGTGTTTCATTAAAACTCAAAACGGGCCTTTCATGTTATGGGTTATTTTCTTTAAAACTCAAAATGGGCCTACTATACAAAAAACCCACAACAAATTTGAGGCCTTTCAATTTGGGTAGGGTCGGAAGCCCATTGGGCCGTTCTGATAATCAAATTCTAAACATGATTCAAATTTTAACAACGTTTTTTTCATAGACATTCAAATTTTAAACCCTAAACATGATTCACAATCAAACCGTAACCATATTAAATAAACATTAGGGCCACGAAATCACACAATAAGAGTAAAGCAATACAAGGATTTTATACCTCAAGTCTTAAGAAGAAAAGAAATTAGAGATTATCCACCCACAAGCATGCAGACTTGCGATTTGTGAAGAAGATCATGTTTTATACTATTCATTAATCCATTAGTTGGACTTCTCAACCTCATTCAGGGAATTTGATTGGCAAAAACGTTTTTAGTTAATAAATCCAGGGCCTTTAAGCCCAAAAACGATTTGCAGTTTAACTTGACCGTTAGACAAAAAGCCGTTTTTGAGTGTCTCCTAGCACCACATGCACAAGATTTTCTTCTTGCTATACCTATAGATGGGTTAGGCCAGCATATGTCGTCGGTGGAGTACCATACTATCCTTAAATATCGCCTCATGATTCCTTTATTCCCAGTTGATGAGGTATGCTCAGTTTGTCATAAGGCGTGTTTGGATTCTTTTGGTGAGCATGCAGTTCATTGTAGAGAGCTCCCAGGGTTCAAATACCGACATGATTTGGTTAGAGATGTCCTTTTTGACATATTCAGGTGCGCTGGTATTTCTGCTAAGAAAGAGGCACCCGTTAATTTCTTAACAGACCTGTTGGAAGGGAGATCTACCCTTCGACCAGCCGACATTCTGGTCTTTGGATGGGTAGGAGGAAAACACGTCTGTATGGATCTAACAGGGGTTTCCCCGCTTGTGGGCTTAGGGATGAGTGCTTTCACAGTGGGTCAGGCTGCTTCGGGTAAAGTGATCAAGCATGAGAAAGCGTGTCTTGACAACCAGCACGTGTTTATCCCATTTGCTTTTGATACTTTTGGTTTTCTGGCGCCAGAGGCTGTGGACCTACTTAGTCGAGTTCAAAGGGTCATGCATAGTAATGTTATGACCCCGAGATCTATGGACGTAGTTTTTAAAAGGCTTAGTTTTGCTATTCAAAAAGGGGTAGCGGCGCAGCTTGTTGCCCGTTTACCAACTATCTCGATGTAAATTATTTTGTAATAGTAACTGTGTTGTTAGTTCATAAAAAAAATCCGATATTTCTATAGGATTCTTTGATTTCTTACCATAACAGGAAACCCTCACGCGTGCGTATGGTTGGACATTCACACATACCTTGAAGATTGAACAAGTCGAACAAGCAGCCGGTTCTTCCTCGTCTCGTCTCCTCGAACAACACCAGCAGCCTTCGCCCCTTCTGTTTCTCTCCTCAGCACTCAGCAGCGTGGTTTTTTTTTTTTTTTTTTTTTTTTTTTTTTTTTTATGATTGTTCTGTTCGAATAACACAAACCAGCGATTGGGTTTGTTTTGTTTGGATAGAATGTTTGTTGGGCTTCATATAATGATTTATCGGCTATAATAAACATAATAATCTGATTTGGGCTGAATGGATAGATTTGATTTCGGTTTTTTATTAAATATTTTATTTGGGCTATATAAATAATTTTTTTTTATAAAACCGAGGGTTGAAAACGTATATATCTAAAAAAAATTTAAAACCGGGGGTCGAAAACATATATATCTAAAAAAATCTATACGAAAAGTACATACGTAACACCATTACGCGAAAAGTTCGGGGGTCCCCCTTAGATCATGCGCCCCTGCCTACTAGTATGGGTGTGTTTCATTTAAACCCTTTTAAGGTATTAGGCAGAGGTTTCTTTGGAGCGGGGCTAGCCTTGGTCACAAGATCCGTTGGGTGGCGTGGGACAAAATCCTAAGATCTAAAAAAGCGGGTTGGTTAGGGGTTGGAGGCATCAAAGAGATGAATTTGGGGTTA
Source organism: Helianthus tuberosus (assembly GCA_030545235.1). Lineage (NCBI taxonomy): Eukaryota > Viridiplantae > Streptophyta > Magnoliopsida > Asterales > Asteraceae > Helianthus > Helianthus tuberosus. The sequence goes on from CM060424.1 coordinate 141,185,564, forward strand.
ACAGCGAACTGGTGGTGGAGTTATAAAGCATGCAAAAATCAGCTTTGGAGAAGAGTTGTAAAGGCTATTCACGACAACGGGAGAGGAAACGAGATTATTCTGGTTAAGAAACATATGACTGGGGTTTGGATTGGAAGAACATCGTTGCAGTTAACAAAGACTTTGGGAAGCTAAATGTGGACCTAAATGAGCAGATTATTAGCGACGTGGGAGACGGGAACTCCACGCAATTTTGGAACGACTCTTGGGTCAGACTTAAAACTCAATTTACGAATTTATACCGGTTAGTGTTGCACAAAAACCACACTTCACAGAAGCGCTTTATTGGAAGGTGGAGTCCTTAATTAAATGGGACTTAAAATGGAAGAGGAGACGTAATTCGGACCACGAGTTAGCGGAGGAACAGAAACTTTTAACAATAAAAAGGACTTTTCTGTTAAATCGGTCAGCAGACTTTCTTCCAATGGAATAGAATCGTGCCCCCAAAGGTCGGTCAACCATTTCGCGTGGAGGGCCTCATCCCAACGACCAAGGCTTTGGCAAGGAGAAACGTTGTATGTGGAAACGGGACGTGTCAGCTGTGTGGCATAGCGGAAGAGGAGGCTGACCATTTTCTGGTCACCTGCTCGTTCCATTTGGTGGAGCGTCTTGGTGTGGGTCAAAATGCCGATTCCATGGTCTTTTGATTCAGTTAAGCAAATTCTATCTCATGTGCAGGGAGTAGATGTGGAAGCCAAAAGGAAAAAGGTGGTTCACTCCATAGCCCTACTCACACTCATGTGGAAACTATGGATGTGTCGCAACGATAAGAATATTTGTGTTCCGGCGAGCCCTTTCACTGCATGACTGCCATCATCTCCGTCAACAATCGATGCTTTCTCTCCTATTTTTATGATTCAATAACTCATATCTGACATCTAATGTTCAAATGCTGGTAACTCGGAGGCTGTGGTGGTAACTATCGGTGATAGAGGGATGTCTGGCTACCTGACAATGGTGGTTGATGGCGGCAGACATGGGGGGTGGGGGGGACAAGGAAGAAATTTTCAGGACAGCTGAGGTGTTTATTCATTATCTTTGATCTTCTGCAGTAGTAGATAGGGTTTACTGAGACAATGCAGACACTTGGTTGCCTCAATTCTACATTTATCCACCATATTATATTGTTTTTTTACTGATTTAGCGGTTTATATATAGATAACTGTTAAACATCCTGCACCAAAATCACAAGTAAAAGTGTGTTTGTGTGATTGATCTCACATAAACTTTTAATTGTATATATATCGTTTTGAATTTTGCCTCAAATTCTGTTCCCATTGAGGGTTTAAGGATTTTTAGTTTGTTGTCACAGATGATACGAACATCTCCAATGCTGAAACAATGACTGGAGCGTACACCAAGTTGCCAGACGGGCACGCATTGGAAAGTTTCATACAAGTACCTAAACATGATGTACAACTCTTAAAAATGTTGACATGGTCAGGATGAGATGCAAGTGGAGGAGGACGGCGGCAGACAGAGCCCTAGATGGGGAATGCATGCCACCTGTTTATTCGATTAGACCCTTGTTTGTCGCAAATACTTCTGCGTGGGTTGTGTTTCCAAGTTGTTGACAAACAACTGGATGACTGATAGTGTCTTCAATGTATTCATTCTTTGGAAGCTTAAAATCCATGAAACTGGTAATCTGACCACTAAATCAGTAGCTAGTATAGAAGGTATTTGTAACCAGAACCAATTGTCAAATTTATTTTAAGAATTTGTCTTCCTAGAGCCAAAAGGCTGCTGTATTTGTTCACTATAAATTTCTTCTGATCAGCCAACGGTTGCAGTTGCTTTGCTTTGCAATATGAACCATAACTATATCCTTCCTTCTGGTTGGTTTGGAAAAGAAAAGAAGGATCTAATGTCTATTTTGACAATCTGTGATAGTCGATTTTCAATAGAGATGGGTTGCAAGGGAAACTAAATAACTTTGTACAGGTGCCATTTAATGATTGAGTAAACTTTTTGTTTGAGTTTTCATCAAATTCAAGTAACATGTTTCAACCTGATGATTGAAGTTAGAAGATGGTTTTCACTGCTTAGCCATTACAAGCTTGAAGCTTTTTGCAGGAATTATTTATATTATTTTTCTTTCATTTGTTGGTTAGCTAATATGCAAAAAGAAAACAAGGGTTTTCTTATTTTTGGTATCTAGATTTTTGTTTGTTTTTACTCGGTATTATGCTTCAGGTTGTATCTTTTTGGGTTAGTTATGTTATATAATATTTGATTTTAGATATACAGATATTATTAGCATGATTTGATAATGAAGCTATTAATTTTGAACTTGAGAAAATGGCTTAAGAGTATTTGTTAAAAGAACCATAGCTGGTGTGTTCAGGACCATGCTTTAGACGTGGATCTGGCTCGTTTACAAAGTCTTGTTTTAAAGCTGGTGTGTTCAAGAAGCTCAGTGGGCGGTGGGCAGTCTGGGACTGTGGCCCCAAGCTTCTTGAACAAGGCAGTACGGATGCACTCTTCGGCTTGGTATAATCTAGGTCTGCTTCTTAGAGAGGGCTCAATGGTCCTCTAAGAAGCTGTAAGTTGCTTTGAGGCTGCAGCTTGTACTAAAGGAATCAGAGCCAATAAAAAATATGATACATGGAACAAGTTATTGGTTTTCATAAAAGAAATGAACCTGGATGCACGAAACCTGAACTAACACCAAACCAAAAATACCAAAATGTGTTTTTCTATGAATTTGATAAATACCATGTGTCATAATGTTAGTGGTTTCTATTGTTTTGATGAAAAGAAAATGCATAAATAACTTCAATATTGCAACAGCTCTAATGTGCCACATAGTAAGGGTTATTTCAGGACCAACTTGGTTCAATCCATGTATGAGGGTGACAAAGATGTTTGGTTGTGAATAAATCGGCACCAAAACCTTGTTGGTCATCAAATGTGTGGTACCTGCATGTTTCGAGAGAATAGAACACTATCTTCGTGTCCTCGCCATGTAATAATCTTGGAAAGTAGATCTTGTTTTCCATTTTGGGTGATTTAGCTTCAAGGCAAATACATGATGTATCAGAAATATAGATCATATGTTTTCCCAACGTATCTATTTTCTCCCATTCTTCTCTAGACTCGTTTAGTTTGAACACCTCAACCGACTCTCCAAACTCACCTACAGTAACAAGTAAAAGATCTTGATCACATTTTGTTGAAAAGTAATGTGTCGAGTACCCCATGCAACGACTTCTTGGGGCTTTGTCTATAACAACCTCCCTAGAGTAATCATCGGCGGCGATTATGTCTTTAAAAACTTCAGTTGTTTCATTGTTACACAAGGCATAGATATCCCGACCACTGAACGTTGGAAAGTGATATGAATATGGATCATTATTGCCAAAATTCAAAGTATATTTACGCCATATTGATTCCGAAGATACAGAGTGGAAGTATAAATGCTCTGGCCCAAATGTTGTAAATCCAGCCACCATACAGTCAGGGGAAGTAGGTGGTGCTGAGAAACAAAAGAATTCTAGAAAAGGCACAAATGGAAGCTCAATGATATTACCTGTGAATGGGTTAAAGAACACTAGCCTGTGTTCCCTTTCAGCAATAAACATCAACAACCAACCATACTTGGAGCAACATATTTGGTAACCACCTTTCAGTTCCTGAGGTGTTTTTATAAAATACCTGTCACCGCATATCGGATCTATAAAAGTGATAGTGTCTCGACAATTGTCTAACACCATCAACCATGGAGAAGCTAATGAATACTTCTTCAATCTCCCTAATGTTGTTTTGTTGCTCCACTTAATCAGAGGTGCAGCTAAACTACATTCTTTGCAAGTAGCACGAAATCTAATGTATTCGGCACCAATACAGTGATCCATTATCAAACTCATAAGATGCAATGGCATATTCAGCAGTTGTGACTCGCCTGTTGTGTTATCAAAGTCAATCTTATCGACAATCTTAGAATCCTTGTCCTCTTCTTCTTGCTTAGATTTGTCATGATCAACTTCTAACCTACAACACAGTATACAATAATAAGAAAACATTTTACATCTAAAATTAAAAAAAAAATGCAATACCTCCAATCAAGCATCGCCCATGAGGACGCTTGTTTTTCTTGTACTAGACATGGCAGGGAAGATAGGGTCACACTTCTATCTTTGGCATGGAATGAGCATATTGTTTTGCCAGACTCACCAAGAATATGTATATAACCCCCTAACCCTGAGTCAACTGCACAACTGTAGTAGCATGTTGAGTAGTCATCAGTGAGTTCTAGGAAGAATATAGCATCTTCAAGGTCTATGATTTCCTTCCACATCATACTAGTCATATCCAGTTTAAACAAATACACGTCAACAATCATTTTCCTCGCTTCATCTTTAAAACCGACCAAAATGAAGAACAACTCTGTACAAGATCCTTTTAAAAGAGGACGGCGGTTTTTGAAACTATTATGAGAAGGACAACGATTGATAGGAGTGTGAGGGATTTCCACAAACGGCAATAGATTTATCACAACATCTTTACCTTTAACCACAATGTCAAGTTGTATGACAAGATGATCATAATTCCAGCTCATGGCAAATACTTTACCATTGCAACAAGTAGGAGATTGTAGAAAACAATCATCTTCACCGCTTATACTCCGGAGCTGTTTAGCATACGACATTTGAGTCCATTTTAATCTCTTTCTTTTACGGTCTAGCCGACAAAAAGCAATGGTAGGAGTTGTGTCTGAAAACAACAGGAAAACCGAAGCTTGATCGTCAGGAGGAGAAGACAAACAACATTCATAAGAATCTTTTTCTTCAGGAGTCAAAGGTGGGAGACGAATCAACTTAGAGGTGAGTGGGTTCCAAAGAAACCACAGGACGTTGTCGTGATGGTCAGAGAGAATGACCCAGCCATGGAAACACCCCCAGATTCGTCTCCCGTGCAACTCATTGATTCGACACTCATAAGAAGAGTGTTGGATGTCTGTCGTGTAAACTAACTGGGTATTGGATTCCAGGTTCTGAGCAATAAACCTTGCACGAGAAATCAGATTTGGCGCCATCTATCATAAAAGTAATAAACCTTAATTTCTAATAATTTATGGAAATCGACACTTGTTTTCAAACAATAGTCCAAAAACAAGGTGCATCTATAAGAATTAAATAAAACATATATATAACAAAATCAAAACTCATATGATAAAAGATCAACTTAGAAGCATACATTCCGGAAAACATAATATGAAATTGAGAAGACGAACTCCGTATCATGTTCATAAGAGAAGAAAACCTAATAATAAATAATAAAAGTTTATTAAATGGAACAAAATTTGCCATATGAAGCAACTTTCTTGATGATCAAGCCAGTATTATAGTGCAAAAACTGAAAATCTAAATTTAAAGCAAACTCAAAACAAATGTATGTTTCAATCAATTTAAATCAGCAAAGCAATTGAAAGTTTGAAATCCTAATCTCCTTTGAACTGAGTCTAGGTCGTTAAGTACCAGGGCCATCTCCGAATTCGCCAATCTCCATACATTCAAATAAAAATCAAAGTCTAAACATGATTCAAATTTTAACAACATTTTTTTTCATAAACATTCAAATTTTAAACCCTAAACATGATTCACAATCAAACCGTAACCATATTAAATAAACATTAGGGCCACGAAATCACACAATAAGAGTAAAGAAGCAACACAAGGATTTTATACAGAAGAAAAGAAATTAGAGATTATCCACCCACAAGCATGCAGCGACTTCAAACTTGCGATTTGTGAAGATCATGTTTTATACTTTTCATTAATCCATTGTGTGTTCCCGAGTTAAAAATCCCTCCCCTCCCCTCCATGTCTTTCCAAATTGGAAAGACTATTTTCAGGCAAAAAAAACCCTATTTTCCCTCCCCTCCCCTCACCTCCCCCTGTTAAGTGGATCTCTGGAACACAGCCTTAGTTGGGCTTCTCAACCTCATTCAGGGAGGCCCTGTACGAATTTGATTGGCAAATTGTGCCACAAAATCACAAATCCAAGGCCCAAAAACGTTTTTGGTTAATAAATCCAGGCCCTTTTAAGGCCCAAAAACGTTTTTGGTCATCATCCAGGCCCTGGTTGTAAGTTGTAACAATCATTATGGAAGTTTTTTTTTTCGATTCAGGAAACCCTCACGCGTTTTTGGTTATCTCCCTTGGTGGATATATATATTCTGAGATTAATTGGTTATAAGATATTGTAGCTCATAATGCTCCAAGCATGGGTCCTTTCCTGTCTGGATCATTCTCACAATGAGGTGACAAACTCAGGACGTATGGGTTATGAACAAAGACGAAAGGACCATATTCGGGTAAAAAACACCCAGAATCTGAAAACCCTATCTCGATGAACCTTTAGAGAGAATGCAAAAAAGGCGTGTAGATGTTTGCTTTGGGTCGTGAAGAAACACCAAATTAGTCTGGTGATTAGTTTGTGGTATGTGCCTCAACAAATAAGATTTATCTTCTTAATCTTCTCCAAGCTGTAACCGTGATCTTCCTTGGGCCTAGAGTCGACAACAAGGAATATCCTTCTTGTCCCCTCTGTAGTAACCGTTAGTGCTTCTGGGTGAGGACGGAGTTGACGCACGTTGAATGGATCCACGTGTCCTGACCGTTGTCCTTGTCGTCTCTCTGTCGTCAGCGGCTGAGTGGAGATCGTGGAGCAGGTGTCGACGCACGCTGATTGGTGCCACGTATGTGTCCTTGTGTATTCTCTTGTTTCCTGTACGATTGTTAATCGTGGAGCACGATCGAATAGAGCCTGTTGGTCGATCATTGGTCCATTGCTCTGCCACTCGTACCTTTGGTATTTGTCCTAGAATGGCATGCGCTTTTTTCCTTCGCGCGGCCCCTGGGGGAGACCCAAGTAGCCGACGCAAGGTCCAGGAAGTGATGGTCTTTAACTAGGAAGCTAAGTGTGGAATCTGGCCCTGTCTTTGTTTAGACCTCGCGCGCGAACCAGGTTTCACCTGACTAGTCGGCACAGGGTTGAGAAAGATGCCAGATACGCATAATAGGAGTATGGTCCCATGCGCGACCTGATTGGTCTGCGCGGTTTTTTGGGACCATACCCCGTCAGGTCGTGTCTAAGTCAAATAGATCGTTTAAACACCAGATCACAACCCATTTTATTCGGCCATTATTATAATTATTTGTTTCAATTACGCTATTGGTTTTACTTTGTATTATTATGTATTCAACAGTACCATTAAAAATTTAATATACACACTCTATACACGTATGGTATTTGGTCAATTCAGTATGCAAGTGGGGCAAGGGCGCTCAAGTTTAACCACTACGACAATAATCAAGTTTTGGCCATATTGACTTGTCGCAAGGTCCAATTGTTCAAGTGTGGTTTATCAAGTAACATTACTCATTTAAATTACTTTTGCAGAAATGATGCAAGTTTGAGAAAATATTTCACAACTAATGCCACTCTCAAAAATATTTCACTATTAGTGCCAAAGCCATTCAAAATGGCGAATTTACATGAGATGTAGGCTTTGTCAGGAAAAATCAGTGAATGTGTAAGTTATAATCATTGGTGAAGGTACAAAAGCCATTTTGAATAACGAATTCTACACTTCAAGGCATTGTTAATGGCGAATTCTGGTAAGTACTAACAAGATGCCATTCTAAATGGCGAATTATGATGATCTTGCCATTCTAAAAGGCGATTTCTGGCTCATTTTTAAAAAGTGCTTACAACATGCCATTGTGAATGGCGTAATCTGAAAAGGATCCATTCTAAATGGCGAAATCTGGTTTTACGGAATGTTGAAAATCCCGGTTCCGGGTTCGAGTTTGCAGATATCACAATTTGAGAGTGAGGGAGACTACTCGGGACTTGTTTCAACATGATGTTTTTTCTCCCGGTTTCGGGTTCGAGTTTGCAGATATCACAATTTCAGCAATGTTGCCTCCAAGACTACTCGGGACTTGTTTCAACATGATGTTTTTCTCAGTTTTAAAGTCGGTGGACCTATTGGTGAGGGTACGTGGAGGGGAACGTTCGTTTTCTGCCCCGTTTCCCGTAGGTGATAAGGATCACAACAAAGTTTTTGCCCCAAGTTTACCGCATGTAACTTGGAGATGAAAATGTGTTAATTAGATCCTATAGTAATGTTGTGTAATATTGTTGGATGATATTGCGTGTTGTTCAGCCTTCACGTGGTCTCTGCCCTATTGTATTTTTTTTACTTTGTGTAACAATTCACTAGTATAGTTGAAAATCAATATACTTTGATGTATATTATATAGGTCCATAGTAGTGTTGTGTAATAATGTTTGGATGAAACTGTGTGTTGTCCAGCCTTCACGTGGTATTTGCCCCGTCGTATTGTTTTCTTTGTGTAAGAATTAATTAGTATAGTTGAAAAACAGTATACATCAATGTATACATTATATTATGGTTTTGGTTTATAACAAATATAAATTAAAACAGTGTAAAAAATTCATAAAACATCCATTAAAAGACAACCTTTCATTTTATTTAAAAATATAGTGATGATACAACAAAAAACACCAAACAACCAACCACACACAAACTAATTCAACAGCATATTGCAACATAGTAAACGAGCCTATTTCCAATGACAGTCTCCTCGCGATTATAGGTCTGAATCTGACTCTTCTCCTGAATATGGGTTGTGTCAAACACAAGACCAATCTTCTTTTTCTGATTCGCCATTTAGAATGGAAAATGTGTAAGGTTTTGCAGATTTCGCCATTTTGAATGGCTTTATGTGCAGATTTTGCCATTTTGAATGGCTTTATGTGAAGCTTTTGCAGAGTTCGCCATTTTGAATGGCTTTTGTACCTTTACAAATGATTAAGTCTTACACAATCACTGATTATTCCTGGCACAACCCTAGGCCTCATGTAAATTCGCCATTTTGAATGGCTTTTGCACTAATTATGAAAAACTTTTGAGAGTTGCATTAGTTGTGAAATAGTTTTTGAAACTAGCATCATATCTGCAAAAAACTCAACTTAAAGAGTTGTGCTTGAATTTGATACATTGTCTGATTTTGTTTATAATCAATTGAAAGTTTTGCCGTATTTTTATGTCAAAAGTACTTGGCTACGTTTCAAATTATCGTCTATTTTAAAGGGAAGAAAAAATTACTACAGTTTTTGGCAAAGTACTAACGCGAGAGGATTGAGCGTATCGCGTTGCAAATTGTCGCTCCGTAGCATTGTGCGGGTATCCTACTAGTATGTGTGTGTTATGGGTTCCATGGCAAATTATTATCTTTCATTGTTCAAAGCTCCGGCCAATGTCATTTAAACCCTTGAAGGTATTAGGTGGAGGTTTCTTTGGAGCGGGGCTAGCCTTGGTCACAAGATCGATCCGTTGGGTGGTGTGGGACAAAATCCTAAGATCTAAAAAAGCGGGTGGTTTAGGGGTTGGAAGCATCAAAGAGATTAATTTGGGGTTAATAGCGAAGTGGTGGTGGCGTTATAAAGCATGCGAAGATCAGCTTTGGAGAAGAGTTGTAAAGGCTATTAACGACAACGGGAGAGGAAACGAGATTATTCTGGTTAAGAAATATATGACTGGGGTTTGGAAGAACATTGTTGCAGTTAACAGAGACTTTGGGAAGCTAAATGTGGACCTAAATGAGCAGACTATTAGCGACGTGGGAGACGAGAACTCCACACAGTTTTGGAACGACTCTTGGGTCAGTGGGGGCAGACTTAAAACTCAATTTACGAACTTATACCGGTTAGTGTTGTTAGAAAGAAGACAAAAATTTATAGTATATGGGCTAGTGTGTAACATGGTGTCATATATAAACACCTCTCTTGTAAACCGTAAGTTAATTCTTATTAATCGAATACAAGCCCCTGTTTTTTCTCTATACCACTTGACATGGTATCAGAGCAGTGTTCTGATTCTTGAAACCACATTGCTCATCATCAATAATCAAACTCAGAAATCAAACAATCAAACCAGAAACCGTTCAACAAGATTCAACCTTGAAACCATTCCATCGCACAGCCCTAAAACAAGATTCAAACCAGAAAACCCAATCCTAAAACCGTCGCACAGTCGCGATCGGTCAGAAATTCAGATATATTTTAATCGATCCTCGAATCCGTTTGTTTCGATCTTCAAACCCTTCAAACCTCTACTTTGTTTCGATCCTGTTGAAGGATTAATACTTCTTCATCAACGAACCTTTATTGCCACAACGAACCTTCATTGCTACGAAGAATATCCCCAACGAACCTTTGTTTGCCTCTATCATTGCCAACGAACCTTATCCTTCATCACATCCACGAATCTTATCCTTCGTCACGAACCTTTGCTTGCCAACGAACCTTATCCTTCGTCACATCCAGTCTTCATCACACTTCAGCCGTCAATCCCCAATATATATTATGTGATGTCCCTTTTTCAATTGAGGTGCCTCTTATTTTTCCAAAGCTTAAACACAAAAGCTTGAAACCCTTCGACCCACTGACTCCTTAATTTATTAATAGTCCATTTCCTAATTCATTGGCTCAACATAAAAAGTTAAAAGAATTTGGTCAATCACACATTTTTTTAATTTGTCTTTTTATGTCATGATTTAATTTCAAGTTCAAGCATATCGCGAATTTAGCCCCCCAAGTTCAAGCATTCCTTTCTCCGGTCTCCGGTGGCTCGACGAAGAGGAGAAAACAGGCTTAGTGTGCGAGGTCGCTATCTCCCGACTTGACCTCTCACCCTAAGTCGATCTTTCGATCCTTCCATTCGCTTCCAGGATTCGAATCTGTTCGGCCCTTTGGATCTGTTGATAGCCGGTTCCCCTTCTCGATTGCTTAGTAGGACTGATATTGGTCGCGGCTATCGTTATAGTGCAGCTTGACTGATTCGAATCCTATTAACCTTTCATAGAGTGGGTTCCTTGGCTAGGTGTGTCACACCCTGACTTTTGCGGAAGCGTGATTATGGTGTGACTTACTTGTTATCATTGCATTCAACCATATCAAACAACTATATGATAAAATCAAAGATTTGTCATCCATAAAATGAGTTTAAAACATAATAACATTGTCTAAAACGTAGACTTCAAATTTAAGTTTTACAAACCATATGAATTGTGTAAAAGTTCGCTAAGGACTCGTCAAAAGATAATAGTTGTAATCAAAGTTTGGAAGACGTGTCTCGTCCAGGATTAAGACACGCTGGCCAAACCCAAGAACCATGGATGATATCTTTATACTTAACATGACTTGGAACTCCAACGCCCGCCAGATCCATACTTAATTTCCTGAAATACATGTAGTTTGAAAAACATCAACAAAAGTTGAGCGAGTTCATGTGTATGTGAGTTTGTATAAATCGTTAATATATGTCTGCATAAATCGTTAAAATGTGTCTGTATGTCCTTGGTATGTAGCAATAAGGAAAGAAAAAGAAAGATCAATCAATGTGTAGCTAATACATTAATAAGTGACATGGTCTAGGAAGCACTCAAACCTGTAACGCGTATTTCATACCGGTCCTTCCGGCGGAACGACATAGTCACCACATGCAGCCACACGCTGGCCCATGTGTGGGGCTCGCAACACCCAATAGATCTATCACTCATGTCCCTCGGTCCTTATACAAGGATTAATGGTCTTACGATAATAGCCTATCCATTCACGTGATATAGCAGTAAATTCCTTAGCTAATCATACCATGTATAAACGTGTCTGTAAATGTCTGTAATTGTCTGTAAATGTCTGTAATAATTGTAACATGTATTTCACCCCCGAAGTATAAAACTGAAAATAGTTAAGAGAAAAGGGGGACATGAACTCACCGTATTGCGTCTTCGGTACTCGTAACCCAAATCTCCTCAGCAAACACGGCTACCTACAATGGTCTAACGTCTATTAGACGAATGGGTCATGCCTTGTCTTAGTATTGATTAGTGCCTTTGAGTTACGTTTTAAAGTGTCTTCAATATTTTAGTAATAATACTTCTTATACTTGTGTATTCGTATTTCCTTCTCAAGGATGGAATATTTTACATGTGTCTGTTCGTATTGGGATTATATTTTTATGTCCCATTTTAGAGAATACATATTTAACCATATTCCTGTATAAAACCAACCTCCGATACTCCGTATTTCGTTATAAAAATTATGGCGAGTTTTATGTTTGAAAAACATAGTCTAAAACATGCTAGTAACCACTTGTTTAGAAAAAGGTTTACTAAGTGTTAGGATTTTCGGAAAATTTCGCCATAGTCTCCTTTGTAAATAGAGGTGTCCATGCTTAATAGCATATCATTTTCTTTTACAAATATCCCGTAGAATGTTCTCACATAGCCAACCCGACAATCATACATGCAATATACCACTTATATCATTTCAGCTTTATTAATCAAAACTGGACTGTTTTCGAGCATTTTAATAAAATAGTTACCCTTTTCCAAAAATTCTCAAATTTTTACAGAATGTCAGAAACGTTCCAAATTTTATTGTGTAAAAATATTGGGGCCCAGTTCATTATCAATATTATATAAAAATTTATTTACCCGACTGCGATCAGATTTGTTGCTTTCTGATCGCAGCTTACGGAAAAATTCACTAAAAATTAATCGTAAGTCCGATCGACGAAATTCCAGTTGGAGGATCACGGCAACAACAGTGACCATCTATAGTAAAAATTCCATGAGTTGATTTTACTCAGGTTTCAAGTTACGACTCCGAATACGACATACTTTTTCAACAGAAAAATCGCAGCTTGAGCTGCTGTCTTAAAACAATTATTTAAAAATAGTAAACGACTTCGAAAAATTACGATTCCAGTGCCATTTGTTCGGTTGTTCAAAAAGACATAATTTAGACTCTAGAAATTCAGTTTTTCGATTTAAAATGACCCAGTTACAGCCTGTTGAAGTTGGCTGGAAATTCCAATCAGCATGCTGTTTACAATGTAAAAGTTACTAAAAACGCATCAACAAGGGTCCTAACCATGGTTTATCGATGAAATCAATGATCAAACAACATGCATGCTTATACTAACATAATCCAACCAGATTTTATCATTATATAAGTTCATGTTTAGGTTCCTTGTTCATTTTCTCTTTGTGTCCTTATTTTAAACTTTAAACAACAATGTTTCGAACAATCAACGTAGAAGTGATTCAAGAGTTAAATCAAAGACTTACAACTAGCACTAGGGCTAGGGATGAACTTAGTGAAGATGTTGGTGGGAAAAGATGATGACGAGATCAGAACAAAGCTTCCTTGAATGCTTCTCAACTTGCAACCTTCATGAATCACCTTCAAGGCTTGAATGGAGCTTGAATATGATGAAGATGGTGGTGTTAAGGTGGTGATGATGGTGGCGGTTTGGGTGAGCCGAAAATGAGAGAGAGAGAGTGGGAGGGTGGAGTGTAAATCTTGAAGTGATGATGATAATCTTAGCCACCCTATTTGTAATGAGTGTGATCTTCTTGTAAATGTAACAAATAAGGGAGACCCAATCACATTTTAGGAGAATAACAACAAAATCTAAACAAAATATAATGTAATGATGGGGTGGGTCCCAATGGCTGGAAATTCGGTTAGGGGGGGGTAGATTGTAAAATTTGATTATTAGTAGGTAATTAAGTAGGAGGTTAAGGGTATTTTCTAGAATAGTGGGTGTATGTCATGCTTCTATAGTGTGTGGGGATTTTTATGACCATAATTATTTAAGAATAATAAAATAATGTTTCTGACAAAATTTTGGTGTCCTGGGTAATGTCCGGTTGTCCGGTTAAGTACCGTTCCGTTAAAGTGTTAAATTGTACCGTATAGTGTCTTTTATGCATCTTTTTGTAACGAAATTAATTCCAACACTTAGGAAAGCGTTCAGGACCTTTTAGTCAATTCTCTGTATAATACGAGTATGTTAAAAGCTGAATCGTTGCTAAAAATGCAGAGTTCTGCACTAAAAATGAGTTTTAGGCACTTCCCGGCACTCAAACTATCGCCTAGTGACACAGTCTCATGGTCCTCACTTCCCTACACCCATACTAGTGTAGTACTTTGTCCCTGGCTCATACTTGCCTCAATATAGTGTCTGTCTATGTGCTGGCATCATCAGCACGTGTCTGAGTTATCCGCTCACTGTGCTAACTGTGCTTTGTGCATCAGGTTTGTCACTAAGAGTCTGTATGAAATAAATGGAGCGACTGTATGTAAAGTGATGCACATGTATGTATGTAACATAAATCAGTAAGCAGTTTAAGGTGTCAGTTGTAATCAAGCACAGTCATTAAGCACATAATCGAAATTAATTAATTTGTACAGTACCTGTAATTTTGAGGGTTGTCATATTCTCCCCCCGTTAAGAAAATTTCGTCCTCGAAATTTGTACTACCTTAACTCCTTTTGGGTTACGTCACACGTGTATGTATATGAATAATATTGAGGTAGATAATCACCAAACCGAATCAAACCTTACTCACATTAGGTGAGTCCAAGAATATATAGCAACCCGAATCCTATGGTTAAAAGGTATGTGCTTTTAGCATTTGATGTCAAACGTACAAGACGTATTTGACGTATAGTCTAGTGGAATCCAGCTAGCAGGGGTTCCACAAAAGTGGAGTTTTGACTAATAAGATTTTTAAACGATCGGTTGCAATATGCAAACGAGTTTCCACAAACCATAGCACCCGCTATATGAACTCAAAAGCAACAACTCAACGTAATAGTAAAATGATATGTCAACTCCTGAATAAATGTCTGGTAAGGTTTAGTGTGTTGACATTTTTAAATGGTGAAGATACACCGAATGGGATACAAGCGAATCTGGTGTATCATTGTCTTGATTCGTAGTTGCATCAGAAACGTTTAAATGATAAATCAAACAAAAGTATGTGTGGTCTCGTGTGAAATGGTTAACCATGATTAGCACAAGCTACAAGTTTATGATGACACCACAAGGTGTCGTAATGGCATTATCCAATAATAGTGGTGACTGAACAAGTTCACCGTGTTTGAAATCAAATGAAAGTGTACTGAGATAATCTGAAGATTTGATTTATACCATGTTATAGAGTTTCCAATTAAATACGGACCACCAAAGGACCACTATTTCCAATCGAAGATGAAAAGTAATAAGTATCGCAAGGCATTTGAAAGAATCGTTAGGAGGTACATTGTGCTTATGAAATGAATATATGTACCATTGTCTTAACACACAATTGTGTTGAGACCGCTTTGATCGTGAAGATCCAAAATGGATTGTTAACAACTAAATAGTGAATTGTATCCGTGTACGAAGTGAGTAACCAAATTAGCGCAAGCTTCAATTTTGTGAAAATATCACCGCAAGGTATCGAAACAAATCAAACGTTTTAGTGGAGTCGTAGACCAACCAAATCTACTACGACTCGAAATGAAAGAATATCTGCAAAAATAGTTGAATATGATGCTCCCAATACATCATATAGCGTTTCAAGTTAAACCTGTGAACTGGATAAGTCCAAGCAATTGAACTTGGTTTCAACGTAACCCGACAATGTATGTATCAACAAGGAATTCTCGGCATGGTAGCAAAATAAACCATGAATGTAATTTGAAAGAAAGCGGTTTCAAGAAAATGTGTTGGCTTGGTAACAAAAGAGCCAACAATAACAATAATGTAGGTTACTCGAATCAGGAATCAGTAATTAGGTTTAGCAAAATAATATGTAAATTCCAATGAAGTGTTTGTTCAAAACGAAATCACATGTGTAGCAAATGATGCACGTATGTCAGGTAAGTTTCCAAGAAAAGGATCAACGAGTATTTGCTAAAGTGAAGAAATGACCAGATATCGAAGCAAATGTGTGTTCGCTCTCAGCGAGAAAATTATTGTGATGCAACTACCATTAAGGGGAGTAGAGATGCAAACATCTACTTGCCAGAAGTAAAAGAAATCCAAGTACTCTCTGTTTGGTCAATGGAACTGGCATATGCGCCAGGTTAATGATGGTTGATTGAGTTGACAGATATGGTTCCTAAATGAAACCCTTACGAGTTTGGACCTGGGTTCCCGAAAGTCCTAATTATAAGTTTTCTAGATTCTCCAGATTTCATATCCTGTGTAGACCCGGTTTGTACATTGTGTAGGAAGCACCCTTTTTTTTTTGTACGTCTAAGAACTAATCATTGTCCCACAATTTTCACCGGTAAACTTTCTTCTTAAATTCACTGTTAACGACGCTCGATTGTCGACCAGTCGTGTAATAGTAGTTGGGTCCTCACAGTCAGTTATGTAAGGAGTTCGTTAGTCCTCAGCAAGAGCCACCGACTCTGGTTGGCTAGCTCGTCCGACTCCCGGTCATTTGAAAGTTATTCGTCCTTTCTTTTGGCGAGCAGAACTGAGATTATCCAAAACAAAAGTTTTGGTCTGTTATCTTCCTTCTTTATCAACCACTGGGGTTGCATTGTCAATCCTTGCATCTCCAGAAGTGTAAGTCGCTACGATGCATCGGCTACAGGCGTGGTGCCTGGGATTAAATCGATGCGAGACTCGACTAATCGTTGAGGAGGCGATTCCGGCAAGTCTTCGAAGAAGACTTCAGGATATTCTCCGATCACGGGGGTATCTTCGAGTTCTAATTCTTCGGCTCCCTTGTCCCCGACATGAGCCATAAGACAACCCATCCTTTTCGCAACATCCTTTGTGCCTTCAAGCGATTTGTAATTTGCAGAGGCGTATCCCGCTTCATGAGTCAAGATCACTTCTTCGTTCGCCATCATGGTGCGGATATCAATATCCTATTGATCATTTGTCAACCAATCCCTCCAACTACCTTGTTGAAGTCTCCCAATTCACTGGCAGTAGATCAAGTGTAATCTTACGCTTCCCGGGTTCTATCTTGCCGATTCCAGTTACTGTGTTGGCTTCCACTAGCTTCCCCTAAGCTAGTTCTAATGGGTACTGGAATATCTACTTACTCGCTACTTAAACCAATTATACTCTCGAACTCTAGAAGTGCGAATCGTAGAATTTGCAACAGTATTTGGCAATACAGATGCATAACATTGAGTAGTATGGGACGTACCGATATCCATGCTTGGATTCCTGGCGTGCTTCTCTGGCTCCGGTGTTAGACATCTTTCCCATGATTTTGCTTAATCTCCCTTGGGCAATCTTTCCTAAAGTGCCTCATATCCCCACAGGTATGACATCCCTTATCTTTCCCCTTTCCTTTCTTTCCACGCTTCGTCTCACTCCAACACGTTTCCCTGTTATATCCCACTTTGCCACAGTTGTCACACTTCCCATTTTTACATCGTCCGGTATGATGACGTCGGCACCTGTCACATTTAGGTAGCTTACCCATGTACTCTTTTCTCTTTTTGGCCTTGTTGTTGCTACTCGACTGGGTACCCTGTTTGAAATTTGCCAACTTTCTCTTGTTGTCCCCAGATGACTCTACATGAGTCTCCTTCTTCTCCTCAGAGGTTGAAAATTTGTTCATCCTGATTGCCTCTTCAGTCAAGGCCACACTTAGATTGATGGCCTCATCGATCGTTGCAGGCTTTGATGTCGTCACCATGCTCATGATTTGGGGTGCCAATCCCCAAATGAAACGCTCAATCTTCTTAAACTCTGGGACTACCATGTAAGGAACGATACGCGACAGAACTTGGAACTTCTCCACATACTCAGCTATTTTTGGACCTTCCATCTTCAAGTTCCAGAACTCAGTTTCCACCTTCTGGCTTTCTGTTCTCGAACAGTACTTTTTATGCATTAGCTCTTTCAGCTCGTCCCATGATAAAGCATACGCAGTAGCCTCGCCCATCGTCTGAACCTGGAGTTTCCACCATGACAGAGCCCCATCTTGGAACAGTCCGGAAATGTACGTGACCTGGTGCTCTGGGGCGCATTTGCTCGCTCGTAAAACAGTGTCCGTTTTCTCAACCCAGCGCACGAAAGCTACGGCACCCCCAGTGCCGTCGAAATGTAGGGGCTGGCAGCCTAAGAACTGCTTGTAGGTACAGCCTGCGATACAAGCAACATTATTCGCGTAAGGTATTAGCAAAGCACTTGTGGAAATGTCCAAACGTTTTGTAATGTGTCTTAAAGGACCAAACATTACCGTTGGCTGGGTTATTTCCCGAGGTACCTCTGTTTCGCTCAGAGCGAAGGGCCTCGTACTGTGTGATGACCTGTAAGAGGCGTTCTTGAAATTCCGCCTCTGTCGTTGGCAGAGGGTTGCTGGTATTGGTGTTCCCTTGAGTCGACATCTTCCTAGAAGAAAGTCGGTTAGGTCAGGTCTTGTTAAGGACACGAGCACACAAGTCTCTATTTAACGAATAGGACCTCAGAGGTATATTACATATATGTATATACGCAGTCGTTGTAACATTCAATCACGTATCATCACAATTATTGCACAACTTGTAAATAGGAACGTAACAAGTAAACATGTAGCATTATAGTTGTAGCACAAATATGCTGATCAACAGTGTGCTTAGTGGGAACATAGCGACTGAGTTTTTCATTAGTTATTAGTCATAAGTATTGTCGCATGTTTAAAGATGATTGGGCTTTCGTCATCCTCCGACCACAATCACTGTGTCTTACATAACGTATCACATCAGAAGGGACACAGGGTCACCCTACCCTTGTCCAACACGTATATTGGTGTATCAAAATTACATAGTCAGAAGCGGTCTTCAAAAGTCTCTGCAATCCCGGCTTATCATTAGTGTCTTTACCCAAGTCTAATGCAATCCGCATAAATCCAGAAATCAACTACACTGGTGACTGAGGTGGAGGAGGAAAGAAAAGTAACTGCTAGCACGCGTAAACTCCTCCTCGAGCTTGTATATACATCGAAGCAGTTAACTGATCTGCCGCTCAATAGTAAAAGAAACGAGCATAAAAAAACTGAAAAAATGCGTCATAGCAGCAGATGAGAGCGCAAAAGAAGTCTTTGATGATTATGGAGGATCAAAGTATACTGGCAATAAACAGGGTGGAGGTTGTGGTTTCAACTCAAGCTTCAACATTTTGCGACTTATATCCTCAAACTGTAGCTGATGTGACAGGTGTACTCATCCCTTGTGTAGCCTCCATAATGTGAGGGAAGACAAGGGTCTAGAATCAACATAGTGTAGCATAGGAACCATTGAAATGACTTGTCCAGCGTTGTAGAGGTGAATGTAGCAAACGGTGTGACTCGTAAAGTTAGGAAAAATGTTGCCGTAGCAGAAGAATCGTTATGCGGGTGCTGACCTGGAGCGCCTTCCCGGGGTGCGGGTATGTCTTGCAAGAAACGGTAGGCATGTCGGTGCAATGGACGTCGGTCTTCATAGGTGCAACATCAGCGGGTGCAGGTGCGGTAGAAATGTCTCAACAAAAGGAGATTCAATAGGTGCAGGTACTGGGTCTGGTAAGAGGAGTGCAAGGTATAGTAGTCCAAATGAAATAAGGTCACGTTTAAGCAGGTTCAGCAGGTACAACATCAAGCTGGCCCGCAAGGAACTGAAGCTGCCTCAGGGGCAGGTCCTGGGGCGTGTGGGGGTATGTGATCTTGAGTAGGTGTTAGTGCAGTAGTCAAAGCGGCGTCGTCGTCCGTGCCTGGAGCAAAAAGCGGTAACCTGCCTGTTTGTAAAGTCGTAAATGTCGCAGACTCAAAGGAGTCTGAAATCGAGTGTATACTAGAATCAGAGGATAGTTTGATAATAGGGATCTCACAACGTAAAGTCAGTAACCACGTCCTCATCTAACTTTCCATCATCCTGGGTGTCAACGGAAGGATCATCAACAAGCAAATTAACATCGTCATCAAACAACTTGTCTAAGAGGCAGATTCTCGGGGAAAATAACCACGAGAGGTACGGCGTCGAGAATCGGAGCCACGATGTGTTCCTCATCGAAGTGTCCAAATGATAAGGTGGTCGTGGACCGAAACAAGAATGACAGGAAGTTTCTTGTCAGGGAAGCCATCAGCAAGGGTAATTCATCACCAGAGTCTGGCAGCGCGGATGGTTGGCAGTCGTCCTCGTTCTTGGTCAACATGTCAGGGTCACTCTCAACGTCTGACGCAAATATCTCCGGTGCGGGTACAGTCTCATCATCTGTGACGGTGGCCGTAGCGTCGTCATCATCTGACAATTCGTTCCCTGAGGAAAGTGACGTGTGTGTGCTGGTACATAATAGTCATAGCATGCATATTCACAGTAATCTTTAACACTTTGTGTATTGCAAATAAAGACAATTCATCATGTATCCACATATTCGTCCTAGTTTACTCAGACTATCCCACCCAGTCTCTCAGACTAAACTCCCTAGTCTCTCAGACTAACTCCCTGGTCTCTAAGACCAACCTCCAAATCTCTAAGACTAAATCCCTGGTCTCTAAGACCAACCTCCCAGTCTCTAAGACTAAATCCCTGGTCTCTAAGACCAACCTCCCAGTCTCTAAGACTAAATCCCTGGTCTCTAAGACCAACCTCCCAGTCT
Source organism: Helianthus tuberosus (assembly GCA_030545235.1). NCBI lineage: Eukaryota > Viridiplantae > Streptophyta > Magnoliopsida > Asterales > Asteraceae > Helianthus > Helianthus tuberosus. The sequence goes on from CM060424.1 coordinate 141,206,063, forward strand.
CTAAGACTAATCTTCCTTCAGCCTCTAAGACTGATCTGTAAATATAAATTTTGAAATGTGTATGTGTGCCTTTTGTTTGTAAAAAAAAATGTTTGTTCCCTGGATCTGGACGTTTTGTGTATGCAATGAAAAACAAGTCATGAAAACATTTTCGTGAGAGCCCTAATGATCGTAGTCTAGACTCGAGAAAGAATCCTAGTTCGCTACGATCGAAGCTCTGATACCAAGTTGTCACACCCTGACTTTTGCGGAAGCGTGATTATGGTGTGACTTACTTGTTATCATTGCATTCAACCATATCAAAAAACTATATGATAAAATCAAAGATTTGTCATCCATAAAATGAGTTTAAAACATAATAACATTGTCTAAAACGTAGACTTCAAATTTAAGTTTTACAAACCATATGAATTGTGTAAAAGTTCGCTAAGGACTCGTCAAAAGATAATAGTTGTAATCAAAGTTTGGAAGACGTGTCTCGTCCAGGATTAAGACACGCTGGCCAAACCCAAGAACCATGGATGACATCTTTATACTTAACATGACTTGGAACTCCAACGCCCGCCAGATCCATACTTAATTTCCTGAAATACATGTAGTTTGAAAAACATCAACAAAAGTTGAGCGAGTTCATGTGTGTGTGAGTTTGTATAAATCGTTAATACATGTCTGCATAAATCGTTAAAATGTGTCTGTATGTCCTTGGTATGTAGCAATAAGGAAAGAAAAAGAAAGATCAATCAATGTGTAGCTAATACATTAATAAGTGACATGGTCTAGGAAGCACTCAAACCTGTAACGCGTATTTCATACCGGTCCTTCCGGCGGAACGACATAGTCACCACATGCAGCCACACGCTGGCCCATGTGTGGGGCTCGCAACACCCAATAGATCTATCACTCATGTCCCTCGATCCTTATACAAGGATTAATGGTCTTACGATAATAGCCTATCCATTCACGTGATCTAGCAGTAAATTCCTTAGCTAATCATACCATGTATAAAAGTGTCTGTAAATGTCTGTAAATGTCTGTAATTGTCTGTAAATGTCTGTAAATGTCTGTAATAATTGTAACATGTATTTCACCCCCGAAGTATAAAACTGAAAATAGTTAAGAGAAAAGGGGGACATGAACTCACCGTATTGCGTCTTCGGTACTCGTAACCCAAATCTCCTCAGCAAACATGACTACCTACAATGGTCTAACGTCTATTAGACGAACGGGTCGTGCCTTGTCTTAGTATTGATTAGTGCCTTTGAGTTACGTTTTAAAGTGTCTTCAATATTTTAGTAATAATACTTCTTATACTTGTGTATTCATATTTCCTTCCCAAGGATGGGATATTTTACATGTGTCTGTTCGTATTGGGATTATATTTTTAAGTCCCATTTTAGAGAATACATATTTAACCATATTCCTGTATAAAACCAACCTCCGATACTCCGTATTTCGTTATAAAAATTATGGCGAGTTTTATATTTGAAAAACATAGTCTAAAACATGCTAGTAACCACTTGTTTAGAAAAAGGTTTACTAAGTGTTAGGATTTTCGGAAAATTTCGCCATAGTCTCCTTTGTAAATAGAGGTGTCCATGCTTAATAGCATATCATTTTCTTTTACAAATATCCCGTAGAATGTTCTCACATAGCCAACCCGACAATCATACATGCAATATACCACTTATGTCATTTCAGCTTTATTAATCAAAACTGGACTGTTTTCGAGCATTTTAATAAAATAGTTACCCTTTTCCAAAAATTCTCAAATTTTTACAGAATTTCATAAACGTTCCAAATTTTATTGTGTAAAAATATCGGGGCCCAGTTCATTATCAATATTATATAAAAATTTATTTACCCGACTGCGATCAGATTTGTTGCTTTCTGATCGCAGCTTACGGAAAAATTCACTAAAAATTAATCGTAAGTCCGATCGACGAAATTCCAGTTGGAGGATCACGGCAACAACAGTGACCATCTACAGTAAAAATTCCATGAGTTGATTTTACTCAGGTTTCAAGTTACGACTCCGAATATGACATACTTTTTCAGCAGAAAAATCGCAGCTTGAGCTGCTGTCTTAAAACAATTCTTTAAAAATAGTAAACGACCTCGAAAAATTACGATTCCTGTGCCATTTGTTCGGTTGTTCAAAAAGACATAATTTAGACTCTATAAATTCAGTTTTTCGATTTAAAATGACCCAGTTACAGCCTGTTGAAGTTGGCTGGAAATTCCAATCAGCATGCTGTTTACAATGTAAAAGTTACTAAAAACGCATCAACAAGGGTCCTAACCATGGTTTATCGATGAAATCAATGATCAAACAACATGCATGCTTATACCAACATAATCCAACCAGATTTTATCATTATATAAGTTCATGTTTAGGTTCCTTGTTCATTTTCTCTTTGTGTCCTTATTTTAAACTTTAAACAACAATGTTTCGAACAATCAATGTGGAAGTGATACAAGAGTTAAATCGAAGACTTATAACTAGCACTAGGGCTAGGGATGAACTTAGTGAAGATGATGGTGGGAAAAGATGATGACGAGATCAGAACAAAGCTTCCTTGAATGCTTCTCAACTTGCAACCTTCATGAATCACCTTCAAGGCTTAAATGGAGCTTGAATATGATGAAGATGGTGGTGTTAAGGTGGTGATGATGGTGGCGGTTTGGGTGAGCCGAAAATGAGAGAGAGAGTGGGAGGGTGGAGTGTAAATCTTGAAGTGATGATGATAATCTTAGCCACCCTATTTGTAATGAGTGTGATCTTCTTGTAAATGTAACAAATAAGGGAGGCCCAATCACATTTTAGGAGAATAACAACAAAATCTAAACAAAATATAATGTAATGATGGGGTGGGTCCCAATGGCTGGAAATTCGGTTAGGGGGGGTAGATTGTAAAATTTGATTATTAGTAGGTAATTAAGTAGGAGGTTAAGGGTATTTTCTAGAATAGTGGGTGTATGTCATGCTTCTATAGTGTGTGGGGATTTTTATGACCATAATTATTTAAGAATAATAAAATAATGTTTCTGACAAAATTTTGGTGTCCCGGGTAATGTCCGGTTGTCCGGTTAAGTACCGTTCCGTTAAAGTGTTAAATTGTACCGTATAATGTCTTTTATGCATCTTTTTGTAACGAAATTAATTCCAACACTTAGGAAAGCGTTCAGGACCTTTTAGTCAATTCTCTGTATAATACGAGTATGTTAAAAGCTAAATCGTTGCTAAAAATGCAGAGTTCTGCACTAAAAATGAGTTTTAGGCACTTCCCGGCACTCAAACTATCGCCTAGTGACACAGTCTCATGGTCCTCACTTCCCTACACCCATACTAGTGTAGTACTTTGTCCCTGGCTCATACTGGCCTCAATATAGTGTCTGTCTATGTGCTGGCATCATCAGCACGTGTCTGAGTTATCCGCTCACTGTGCTAACTGTGCTTTGTGCATCAGGTTTGTCACTAAGAGTCTGTATGAAATAAATGGAGCGACTGTATGTAAAGTGATGCACATGTATGTATGTAACATAAATCAGTAAGCAGTTTAAGGTGTCAGTTGTAATCAAGCACAGTCATTAAGCACATAATCGAAATTAATTAATTTGTACAGTACCTGTAATTTTGAGGGTTGTCACAAGGTGTTCCTTAATTCCTTCTTGCCCACCTATCATTTTTTCGCAAACTCCACAGAAGCTTGTAACAGCTCCTGTTTCAACCTTTTTTAAAAAAATAAAAAGGAAAAAACAATTTTTTTGAAGATGGTTAATCAGAGGAACTATGAGTTGTTGAAAGACTATCCATCAACAAGTGGAGAAGCCTATTTAACAACACAGGAAAGTAGTGATCAAGTCAGTCCTTGGATCTTTGATTGTGGAGCCACTGATACAATGACGTACGAACCATCGGGCTTCGTCTCTACAAAGAGACCAAACAGAACCCACATCAAAACGGCAAATGGCGAAAATGTCTTAGTAAAGGGAGGAGGAACTATTGAAATATCTCCCAATCTGAGACTGTCAAACTGTTTATATGTTCCTTCATTAACACATAAGTTGTTATCAATAAGTCATGTTACAAAGGAACTCAACTGCACAGTTCTAATGCATCCTCATTTTTGTATCTTACAGGACATCAGAACTGGAAAGATAATTGGGCGTGGTACTGAACGACAGGGCTTATACTTTGTGGATGAGATGACTCAATCAGGGACCGCAATGCTTGCTCACGGAACAAAGAGTAGGGAAGCATGGCTTTGGCATAGACGATTAGGGCATCCTTCCGCAGGATATCTGCACTTGTTACTTCCCGAACTCTTCTCGTCCAACATCACATTAGACTGTGAAACCTGTGTCTTAGCCAAAAGCCATAAGAAACCATTCAAACCGAGTAACACCAGAGTCAGTGAACCGTTTTCCCTAATACATTCAAATGTTTGGGGCCCAGCTGAAACTAATGGAGGTCAGAATTTCCGGTTCTTTCTACTATTTGTTGATGATTGTACCCGTATGACATGGGTATATTTAAAAAAAAAAATCTGAAGTCTGTGACAAATTCAAACTGTTTTACACCATGGTCCAAACTCAATTCAAAACCAACATTCAGATCTTACGATCTGACAATGGAGGGGAGTATGTTAATAACCCCATGAAACAATTTATTCAAGAGAAGGGAATGATCCACCAAACCACGTGCCTAAAACACCCAGAACAGAATGGTGTAGTTGAGCGGAAAAATGGCATTCTGGTAGAAATGGCCAGAGCCCTTATGCTTGAATCCAAAGTTCCTAAGTCCTTTTGGCCCGAAGCTATAAACACAGCTATGTATCTCCTTAACCGTTTACCAACCAAAGCAATTGATCTAAAGACTCCCCTAGATACCTAATCTACATTTACTAAACTACCTCCACCATATACCCTACCACCTCGAGTCTTTGGGTGTACAGCCTTTCCCCATATACCCAAAACTGAACGATCCAAACTTAACCCATGCGCCGAGAAATGTGTCTTTGTGGGTTATGGGGTGAATCAGAAGGGATACAGATGCTATAATCCATTACGACGTCACGTAATTACCACTATCCACTGTGATTTTCTTGAAACAGAATATTACTATCAGTCTCATCTCAGTGGTCAGGGGGAGATAGAGCATGAGGACTCACTGAGATGGTTGAAGTGGATTCCATCCGCAAGCGAAAACGAGTCATCTCCTACATCCACACATACTAAGCCTGTCGAAAGTCTCACCCAAGAATCACCCAGATTGGTGTCCGAGGTAAGTGACTCTCAAAATATTGACTCTCAAAATCTTGGAAATGTGATTGAATCAGACCCTAATAATCATGAAAGTCCTGAGTTAATGGAACAGGTGGAGATCGCTGAGCAAAACAACGCAGCCCAAAGGGAAGTCGAATCTAACGAACAACATGATGGAGCCTCTGGAACAACACCAGGAACATATGTTTTACCTCCGAGAGCCAATAGAGGGGTTCCTCCAAAACGGTACTCCCCAGAAAGGGAAACCAGAACTTCAAGGTATCATGTAGCTAATACGGCCGACGGGAACTTATCTAACAGTGCGAAAGCATTTGTTACCTCTCTATACTCCGAACAAATACCTAGTTCCATAAAGGAAGCCCAAAGTCAGAAGAACTGGAAAGAAGCAATGGAAACGGAGATGCATGCTCTTATGAAAAACAACACATGGGAGAAGTGCAGCCTTCCTAAAGGAAACAAAACTGTTGGATGTCGGTGGGTGTATTCAATCAAATATAAACCAGATGGTTCCATTGGGAGATACAAAGCATGGCTTGTAGCCAAGGGTTACACTCAGACATATGGGATCGATTACTCTGAGACTTTTTCTCCAGTTGCAAAAATGGACACCATCGGAGTCCTCTTCTCCGTGGCAGCCAATAAGAACTGGCCTCTCCACCAGTTCGATGTTACAAACGCATTTCTCCATGGAGACCTAACGGAAGAAGTCTACATGGAAGCACCCCCAGGTTTTGGAGCGGTTTTTAAAGAAGGAGATGTCTGTCGGTTGAAAAAGCCTTTATACGGGCTGAAACAGTCTCCTCGGGCATGGTTTGGAAAGTTCACTCTGGCCAAGAAAGCATATGGGTATCACCAAAGTAATGCTGCTCATACCATGTTTCTCAAGAAAAGAAATGGTCTTGTAACGTGCTTGATTATATATGTAGATGACATGACTATTACCGGAAACGATGTAGAAGAAATAACACGGCTGAAAAAGAATCTGTTCTCAAAATTTGAAATGAAAAACCTAGGGAATCTCAAGTATTTCCTCAGAATAGAAGTCCTCAGGTCTAAACGGGGAATCTTCATCTCCCAAAAGAAATATGTCCTTGATCTTCTGGCAGAAATCGGGCTGATTGATTGTAAACCGGCGGATACTCCAATGGTGGTGAATCACAACCTTCACATGGAACTTAATGGAGAGCTTGCAGATAAAGAAAGATATCAACGGCTTGTGGGCAAGTTAATTTATCTCTCTCACACTCGGCCTGATATAGCTTACGCTGTTGGAGTAGTAAGTCAGTTCATGCACCAACCTCAAGCTGCCCACATGGAAGCAGCTCAGAGAATTTTAAGGTATCTCAAGGGGACCGCAGGCCATGGAGTGTTGTTCAAAACAAATGGACATTTAAATGTTGAGCTCTACACTGATGCAGACTGGGCTGGAGATAAAGGAAACCGAAGGTCAACATCAGGATATTTCTCCTTAGTCGGTGGAAACCTGGTTACTTGGAGAAGTAAGAAGCAAAAGGTGGTTGCTCTGTCGAGTGCAGAAGCAGAATTTAGAGGTATAGCTCGAGGGTTAAGCGAAGTTCTTTGGATCAGGAATCTTCTAGAAGACATCGGCTTCTCTCAGAGGGAACCAAGCAAAATTATGTGTGACAATACGGCTGCAATTCAGATCTCAGGAAACCCAGTTCAGCATAATCGAACGAAACACATGGAGGTAGATCGCCATTTCATCAAGGAGAAACTGTAGGAAAAAATCATAGAGCTCCCATATGTGCCATCTAAAGATCAACTCGCAGATATTCTTACAAAAGCTGTCAATGGAAACGCATTTAGCAGCTGCTTAAGCAAGTTAAGTATTGGTGATCCCACTACTCAACTTGAGGGGGAGTGTCAGAAAGAAGACAAAAATTTATAGTATAGGGGCTAGTGTGTAACATGGTGTCATATATAAACACCTCTCTTGTAAACCCTAAGTTAATTCTTATCAATCGAATACAAGCTCCTGTTTTTTCTCTATACCACTTGACAAGTGTTGCACAAAAACCACAGTTCACAGAAGCGCTTTATTGGAAGGTGGAGTCCTTAAATGGGACTTAAAATGAAAGAGGGGACTTAATTCGGACCAAGAGTTAACGGAGGAACAGACACTTTTAGCGGCTCTAGCTTTTTTCAGTTTTAACAATAAGAAAGATAAATGGTGTTGGGCTTCTAACAACAATAAAAAAGAAGGAATTTTCTATTAAATCGGTAAGCAGACTTTCTTCCAATGGAATAGAAACGCGCCCCCAAAGGTCAACCATTTCGCGTGGAGGGCCGCATCCCAACGACCAAGGCTTTGGCAAGGAGAAACGTTGTATGTGGAAACGGGACGTGTCAACTGTGTGGCATAGCGGAAGAGGAGGCTGACCATCTTCTGGTCACTTGCTCGTTCGATTTGGTGGAGCATCTTGGTGTGGGTAAAAATGGCAATTCCATGGTCTTTTGATTCAGTTAAGCAAATTCTATCTCATGTCCAAGGAGTAGATGTGGAAGCCAAAAGGAAAAAGGTCTCCAAAGCCCTCCTCACGCTGTGGAAACGATGGATGTGTCGCAACGATAAGAATATTTATGTTCCGGCGAGCCCTTTCACTGCATGACTGCCATCTCCGTCAACAAAGGTAAGAATCGATGCTTTCTCTCCTATTTTTATGATTCAATAACTCATATCTGACGTTTAATGCTCAAATGTTGGTGATTCGGAGGCTGTGGTGGTAACTATCGGTGATAGAGGGATGTCTGGCTACCTGACAGTGGTGGTTGATGGTGGCAGACATTGGGGTGGGGGGGAGGAGACAAGGAAGAAATTTTCAGGACAGTTGAGGTGTTTATTCATTATCTTTGATCTTCTGCAATAGTAGATAGGGTTTACTGCAGACACTTGGTTGCCTTCACTACTAGAAAAATGATAATTTTTAACACACTTTTCTGTCACAAATGCGTCACAAATTGACATTTGCTACGGATTTGCAACAAAACCTTGATGTTGGAAAAAGCCCCGTCGGAAACTATTGACTACGCAATTACTACGCAAATTTTAACGTATTTCCTACAGAAATATTTCCTACAGAAATATGGTGTTAGAAATTTGTGACGCATTTACTACGCATTTCCTATGATGTATATCAAAAAATTGCAACGCATTTGTGACATAATATTTAAAAAAACAAAAAAAAGAACAGGAAGAATCCCCTTTTTTTCGCTAAAATTTGCAGGAAAATAAGCAAAAAAAATATTGATAAACAAATGATATATCGGCCTTTGGTTCGACCCGTTATCTATCGCGTCCTAGAAGACAACTCCAATTTCAGGTTTTGGATCGCTTTGTTTAACATCTTTGATACACACGTTGAGACAATTTCGCTACAAATGACCTGTTGAGCGGAAATATGTTGTTCGTTCCATATTAGTTTGTCTCCCACAATCAAGCTAAACCCGCCTTCACCGAAAACACTGTCGGGATGAAAGTTTCTTGTAGCGCTTTTAAGCTCAGCGAAAGTGAAGCTTTTTAAGTTGGATGACTGTAGAATTTCACCTTCACTTCGAGGGGTCTGCGTTTGGGAACCCGTCGAAACCTTGCTACTGCATGCTTTAATTCATCCTCGGCACCCTATAAATTAAAAAATAGTAATTTCGCAAATAATAAACATAACAAAAACTACCAGTTATTTGTTTATTGTGTTTTGAGTGTGTTTGGGGTTTGCTTAACTAATTATTTGTGGCTCGAATAATTTGATTTGAATAAGCAGTTTGAAGTTGCTTATTTCAAAATAAGTAGTTCAAATAAGCAATCACAAACACCCTCTAGCTAGTAACTAGTAGATTATAAGCTAAGGGTTACCATATACACACTTGAGTGACCTATAAAGTAGTTGCAATACATGGGTGGGCTTAATGAAACTACTTTGTATGTCACTCAAATGTGTTCCACACACTATTGGTTGGTTAGATAGATATAAGCTCAATATCATATATAGATATAAGATATAAACACATCAATTAAATTCTGATTAGTTCACAAGATTAGAGATATTTACCTGAATGTCCAGCAGGATCCACAAGATCCTTGATTCTTGACTGGGCTCACAATTCCTGTTTTCCTCCAATCTTGCTGCAGCATACACACATGACAATTGACAAGTAAGTAAGTAAGATGATAGATAGATAGTAAAAGAAGCTATATATATATATATATATATATATACCGTGAGTGGGACGACAGCATCAGTGAGTTTTTGATTGCCCTTTTAGTAGCAGAGCAGTGTTGAGCAGCTCCCAGTTTGAAATGTCAGCTATGAAATGTCCATTCATTTATCTCTTAAATGAAATGTCCATTCATTTATCTCTTAAATGAAATGTGCAAATATCTCCAAAAAAGAAAAAAATGTGTGGCTGCACTTTCAAAATAATTGTACAACATTTTATAACGAAATTATGACAGAATTATATGTTATTAGCGTTTGTCACTATTGTGTAGCAAATTTGTTTAAAAAATTTGGGTTTTTTTGTCGTTATAAATGCGTCACAATTTTGTCAAAATTTGTGACGCATTTTTTTCCGTAGCAAAATTCCATAATAAATTGGCTACTTTTCTAGTAGTGTCAATTCTACATTTATCCACCATATTATATTGTTTTCTATAACTGTTAAACATCCTACACCAAAATCACAAGTAAAAGTGTGTTTGTATGATTGATCTCACATAAACTTTTAATTATATATATATCGTTTTGAATTTTGCCTCAAATTTTGTTCCCATTGAGGGTTTAAGGATTTTTAGTTAGTTGTCAAAGATGATAAGAACATCTCCAATCCTGAAACAATGACTGGAGCGTACACCAAGTTGCCAGACGGGCAGGCGTTGGAAAGTTTCATACAAGTCCTTAAACATGATGTACAACTCTTAAAAATGTTGACATGGTCAGGATGAGATGCAGGTGGAGGAGGATGGCGGCAGACAGAGCCCTAGATGGGGAATGCATGCCACCTGTTTATTCGATTAGACCCTTGTTTGTCGCAAATACTTCTGTGTGGGTTGTGTTTCCAAGTTGTTGACAAACAACCGGACGACTGATAGTGTCTTCAATGTGTTCATTCTTTGGACGCGTAAAATCCATGAAACTGGTAATCCGACCACTAAATCAGTAGCTAGTATAGAAGGTATTTGTAACCAGAACCAATTGTCAAATTTATTTTAAGAATTTGTGTTTCTAGAGCCAAAAGGCTGCTGTATTTGTTCACTATAAATTTCTTCTGATCAGCCAACGGCTGCAGTTGCTTTGCTTTGCAATATGAACCATAACTATATCTATCCTTCCTTCTAGTTGGTTTGGAAAAGAAAAGAAGGATCTAATGTCTATTTTGACATTCTGTGATAGTCGATTTTCAATAGAGATGGGTTGCAAGGGAAACTAAATAACTTTGTACAGGTGCCATTTAATAATCGAGTAAACTTTTTGTTTGAGTTTTCATCAAATTCAAGTAACATGTTTCAACCTGATGATTGAAGTTAAAAGATGGTTTTCACTGCTTAGCAATTACAAGCTTGAAGCTTTTTGCAGGAATTATTTATATTTTTTTTCTTTCATTTGTTGGTTAGCTAATATGCAAAAAGAAAACAAGGGTTTTCTTATTTTTGGTATCAAGATTTTTGTCTGTTTTTACTCGGTATTATGGTTCAGGTTGTATTTAGTTTGCATTTTGCAACTTCTAATTCTTTTTGGGTTAGTTATGTTATATAACTAGTAGGAATACCCGCGCTACGCTGCGGGGTTTCGGTCGATATCTATTTTGGTTCAGTATACCAACCGAAAGAAATATGCTCAAAAGAATATCGACACACGTTTTTGATCAACCGAAAACCATAAAAATAAATTTAAATTGGACAGCGGGACGAATTAATTTTAAATTAATTGTAAATGGAAACGTAAATGTTATCTTAAATATAGCTTTAATGAAAAGAAATCTAAAACTAAAACACTAAACATAAAGAAAACTAAAAAATAAAAATAATAAAGCCCAGAAAAAAATCAAGAAAGAAACAAAAAAGTTAATAGGATAAAAACACTATCCACATAACTTGCTAATTGTAATTTGTGTTAAAGCGTAGACCAATTGAAAACATACATAAAAATAAGCATGAAAACGAATTATATCTGACACATATTTCCGAAGAAATTTACGTCGAATCATAAACCAACTTAAATTTATACCGACGCGTGCATAAAAATAAGCACGTAAGAAAATAGTTACGGCGTGTTGTGGCGTGTCGAAACGTAAAGTGACTCGAATTTAGAGCGTTTAATGAAAACGTATTATATTTTACTCGATGTGTTTCCGAACAAAATTTACGTCAAAACGTAGACCATTTGAATACGTACATAAAAATAAGCATGAAAACATATTATATTTTAACCGGCTCATTTATAGAAAAAAAATTACATCAAAACGTAAACCAACAGAAAATGTACATAATAATAAGCATAAGAATATATTATATTTGACTCAACTTATTAATGGGGAAAATTTGCGTCTAAATGTAAATCAATTTAAATTTATAGAAATGCGTACATAAAAATAAACACGTAAAGCTTGATTACAAAATTTTTAGAAAGTTAAGAGGTTGAAATTGTTAATACTGAAAGTTAAAGGGGTAAAAGTTTAAAGAAAATAATAAAGACAAAAAAAAAAAAAAAAAAAAAAAAAAAAACTACTGTCAAGCCCTTTGAAATTGTTAGGATATATAGTATTTGATTTTAGATACACAGATATTATTAGCATGATTTGATAATGAAGCTATTAATTTTGAACTTGAGAAAATGGCTTAAGAGTATTTGTTAAAAGAATTATAGCTGGTGTGTTCAGGACCATGCTTTAGACGTGGATCTGGCTCATTTACAAAGTCTTGTTTTAAAGCTGGCGTGTTCAAGAAGCTGTTGATTGCTTAGAGACTGCAGTTGTACTAAAAGGTATCAGAGCCAATCGAACCGTTCAGATAAGCGATGTTAGCCAGCACACACTGACGATGTCATCTCCCTGAAAATCCATATATGCAAGACCAAAATGCGTAATTCTTTTCTTTGGAACAGGCTGGGTCAGGTTGACCCGAATGAAATTATGATTATTTTTCGAAAACAATTTAAAAAAAAAATGATACATGGAGTAAGTTATTGGTTTTCATAAAAGAAATGAACCTGGATGCACGAAACCTGAACTAACACCAAACCAAAAATACCAAAATGTCTTTTTCTATGAGTTTGATAAATGCCATGTGTCATAATGTTAGCGGTTTCTATTGTTTTGATGAAAAGAAAATGCATAAATAACTTCAATATTGCAACAGCTCCAATGTGCCACATAGTAGGGGTTATTTCAGGACCAACTTGGTTCAATCCATGTATGAGGGTGACAAAGATGTTTGGTTTTGAATAAATCGGCACCAAAACCTTGTTGGTCATCAAATGTGTGGTACCTGCATGTTTCGAGAGAATAGAACACTATCTTCGTGTCCTCGCCATGTAATAATCTTGGAAAGTAGATCTTGTTTTCCATTTCGGGTGATTTAGCTTCAAGGCAAATACATGATGTATCAGAAATATAGATCATGTGTTTTCCCAACGTATCTATTCTCTCCCATTCTTCTCTAGACTCGTTTATTTTGAACACCTCAACCGACTCTCCAAACTCACCTACAATAACAAGTAAAAGATCTTGATCACAGTTTGTTAGAAAGTATCGAGTCAGGGAACCCTTGCAACAACTTCTTGAGGCTTTGTCTATAACAACCTCGCAAGAGTAATCATCGGCGGTGGTTATATCTTTAAAAACTTCAGTTGTTTCATTGTTACACAAGGCATAGATATCCCGGCCACTGAACATTGGAAAGTAATATGAATATGGATCATTATTGCCAAAATCCAAAGTATATTTACGCCATGTTGATTCCGAAGATACAAAGTGTATGTATAAATGCCCGGGCCCAAATGTTGTAAATCCAGCCACCATACAGTCAGGGGAAGTAGGTGGTGCTGAGAAACAAAAACTTTGTAAAACAGGCACCACTGGAAGCTCAATTATCTTACTTGTGAATGGGTTAAAGAACACTAGCCGGAATTCGCGCACAATTTCATACATCAACAACCAACCATACATGGAGCAACATATTTGGTAACCACCTTTCAGTTCTTGAGGTGTTTTTATAAAATACCTGTCACCGCATATCGGATCTATAAAAGTGATAGTGTCTCGACAATTGTCTAACACCATCAACCATGGAGAAACTAATGAATACTTCTTCAATCTCCTTAATGCTGTTTTGTTGCTCCACTTAATCAAAGGTGCAGCTATACTACAGTCTTTGCAAGTAGCACGAAATCTAATGTATTCGGCACCAATACAGTGTTCCATAATCAAACTAAAAAGATGCAATGGCATATTCAGCAGGTGTGACTCGCCTGTTGTGTTATCAAATTCAATCTTATTACCCTTTACGACAATCTTAGAATCCTTGTCCTCTTCTTCTTGCGTAGATTTAGCAGGATCAACTTCTATCCTACACAATATATGATAATAAGAAAACATTTTACATCAAAAATAAAAAATAAAATATGCAATACCTCCAATCAAGCATCGCCCATGAGTACGCTTGTCTTTCTTGTACTAGACATGACAGGGAAGATAGGGTCACGCTTCTATCTTTGGGTCGAAATGAGCATATTGTAGAGTCAACTGCATAACTGTAGTAGCATGTTGAGTAGTCATCAGTGAGTTCTAGGAAAAATATAGCATCTTCAAGGTCTACGATTTCCTCCCACATCATACTAGTAACATCCAGTTTAAACAAATACACGTCAACAATCATTTTCCTCGCTTCATCGTTAAAACCGACGAAAATGTAGAACAACTCTGTAGAAGATCCTTTTAAAAGAGCACGGTCGTGTTTGATACTATTATGAGAAGGAAAATGATTGAGACGAATGTAAGGGAGTTCCACAAACGGCAATAGACTTATCACAACATCTTTACCTTTAACCACAATGTCAACCTGTATAACAAACCAATAATAACAATTCTGGCACATGGCATGTACTTTACCATTGCAACAAGTAGGAGATTGTAGGATACAATCATCTACACCGCCACTTAGACTCCGGAGCTGTTTAGCATACTACATTTGAGTCCATTTTAATCTCTTTCTTTTACGGTCTAGCCGACAAAAAACAAACGTACAAGTTGTGTCTGATAACAACAGGAAAACCGAAGCTTGATCGTCAGGAGGAGAAGACAAACAACATTCGTAAGAATCTTTTTCTTCAAGAGTCAAAGGTGGGAGACGAATGAAGTTAGAGGTGAGTGGGTTCCAAAGAAACCACAGGACGTTGTCGTGATGGTCAGAGAGAATGACCCAGCCATGGAAACACCCCCAGATTCGTCTCCCGTGCAACTCATTGATTCGACACTCATAAGAAGAGGAGTGTTGGATGTCTGTCGTGTAAACTAACTGGGTATTGGATTCCAGGTTCTGAGCAATAAACCTTGCATGCTTTGGCTCCATCTATCATAAACCCTAAATAATTTGTGGAAATCAAACAGATAAAGAAACTTAATTTACCTGGATAACCAATCGAAACACAAACCAAACCAAAACGAATCACGGATCCGTCCGCAATTGATGTGGTGGTTGATTTTGAGCTTCAAATTGCGCTAGGTTAAATATATATACATACATATATATTTATTCACGTAAAAAATAGCAAATAAAAATTGATTAAAACCACCCATAATAAAAAAATGTCTATTTATTTCTTTGAAATTTAAAAAAGAACATAATAATTTTAAAACAAATTTACACCATTTAAACTAATTAAATCTCGTTACTTTCATATATTATCTACATACATCGATGTCCTAAACATATCGCTTGTATATGTTTAACTTTTTTTCACTTGGTGTGTATTCTCTCTAATTTGAGAAATTTGATTTGAGAGGTTATTCAATATGTTTAATAAATTAATAAAAAACAATGAAAAAGTTTGCCTGTGCAAATTATGGGTTTATTATAGATTGTCATTTACGATTAAAGAGAAGCTAATTCTTTATGGGAAAAAAAAAAAAAAGAAATAAACAGTATATTAATTAGAACTTAAAAGATTCTTAATGAAAAAATAGATTTAAGTAGTTAAATTAATGGAGAACTGAAAATCGATGGAGATTAAATATGAAAAATAAGAGATTTAATTGGTTTTAGCTTGTTTTGATAATACATATTAATATTTGTTAATAATTAAAGAAATTAATGTAGAATTGAATATCGATGGAGATAAATATAAAATATGGAAATTAGTGTTTTGATAATACATTAGATATTAAGTGGAGAGTTCAAATGAGAATAATTTTTTTGTAATAAGAAAAAAAAATTGTAGGTCCGGCTAGGGGAGGATCTAGTCGCCTAATCCTTGTGTACAAACCAACCCGGTTGTGCGGAATCCAACCGAGATAGCAAACCGAGATAGAACACGCAATAACACGACACGCAAAGTTCAACGATTAACACCACTTGTATTAAACGTATGAAAGGTCCAGTTACAAGCACAAGGTTTACAGATCAGTTCTATAAACTCTCTCTAACAGTGTGTGTGTATATTCTCTGCTCTAAGTGTTCTCTCTGACTATTTTTTTTTTTTTGTGTCTCCATGAACACAACACACTACATGGGTATATATACCCAAACACAGCAGGTCCGGTCGAAGGATCAGGCTGACTGGTCGAACGATCATCTGTCGACCAGAAACAGCTCGAAGGATCCTGATGTACTACGAAAGATGTGATCTTTCGTGGTCCATCTATCGAATGTCATCTTTCGAGCTAGTCATCATCGAAGGATATAAGTGATCCTTCGATGAGACATCCTTCGACCTACCCATCTTTCAAACACAATGTTGACTGTTTGGCCAAGTCAAACCGGAGGATGGTTGACTTGGTCAAACTTACAGGACTATAAAGACATCGTTTTACATCGTGACCGAATACAGACAAAGTGCAGACATAAGTGCACCAACAAACTCCCCCTTGGCTGTAGCTTTGTCTGGCTGTAGCTTTGTCTCGATCTTCATTCTTGTAAGTTCTCGTGTCTTCAAGTCTTTGACGTCTCTTCACGTCTTCAATGTCGGAGGATCTTCAAATTATTCACGTCTCGAAAGCAGAAAGTGTACCAACAAACTCCCCGTTTTATGTAGGAAGTGTGTTGACAAACTCCCCCTTAACATAAGCTCCCCCTTGAGTTATGCTCGTGAAAGTCTTTATCTTTATGAAGTGAGATCCTTGTGGTGTTGATGATGGCCAGCGGCAACTCGATCATCTTCATCATTTGAGTGCCTTCACGTTGTGTCTTCATTCCGAAGCTTGTCATCGACCATGTTCTCCTTGCCTTTAGAATCTGCACATGCAAGAAATCTAAACGCGTAATGAGAACAACTGCCTGGAATAACATAAACAAACGACACACATGTGACCATTGTTTAATCAAACACCGTCCGACAGTTTGAAAGTTTAGCAAATTTGTCAATTTTAATTTTAACTTTCAAAACTTGCAAATTTCGACCGTTTATGAAGATTTAGTCATTTTCGGTTTTCGTTCAGGTTTCAGGTAACGAAGACTCGAGTTCCAACATCGTACGATCGAAAATAAAATAGAAATAAAATCTTTTTGGTATTTTGAATTTTTCAAAAGTAAAGACTGAAAGCAGTAAATAAATATATACAAAGATGCGGAAATTTAAAGCAGTAAATAAATATTTACAGACATTCTTTTTGTGAGTTTCGAGGGTAAGAGAATCATATCAGTGTACGGTCATGCCAAAACGCTCTTGTTGTTCAGTTAGTTAATATTAAGATAAGCATCCTATAACAATTATCGGTATTGTTGTCCACTTAAGCTCAACTTATCAGATGTAATCATGGCGAGGGGATACGTTAAGGTATGATTTATACTTACTGACCGGTGTTCATCCACATCACGACACATTCCCGTATCAAGGTATGCACGAGGGTTCATCTTACCGGTGAGTATACCGATTATCATCTGTTTGACCGTATATGATGTGAGATTCTCACTTATTTTGATTGAAAACAAGCCCTATGTGATAGAATCACTTATTGATGAGGAACTTGATTTTCATATGCATGAGGGCACAGGAGCAAGTCCGTGAACAGGTCAGTACTTTCGTACAGCAGAGAGACGAACTTGACTCCCGGAAAGAATTTGTGATATATTATCACTTATTTTGTTTGGACATGTGATTGTTTATCACTTATTGAGGTCGTATGCAATATGTACACGTATGTATGGTATCATGGAAGATCTAGACTTGCGTCCCCGTTATTATTCGGTAAAAGATACAACCATGATACCCAGATGATAAGCAGCATAAAGACCGAATATCTCAGAACCTCGGCAATCTCTCAAACGAAATTTCGGTACTAAGACCATATGCCAATGAATGGTTCCCACCCTGGTCTTCAGTCGGATTAAGTTTATATCACCCTGCACACTTTAAAATGATTGTGAGCCTACCGATACATCTTATATAGAGCTGCTTATCGCTTTTTCATTTAAGATTTAAAGAGGTTTAGACAGACCACTGATGACAGACCACTGATGTACTATCATTTTCTCTTTTGCTCGCCAGGAAACTCATTTTTGCTTTTCTATTGTTTTTGTGTTTTTGAAATTTTTCAATGTTTTTGGATTTTCAAATTTTGGATTTACTCCCCCTAAAATCAATAAACTACGACAAATTTAAAACACAAGGATATTTACAAAAATGATTTTCCGATGTGGATTACTCTTGCTTGACCTTAACGCCGTTTACCAATAATAAATAGTCAAATCTTGATTTGTCAAAAGCTTTGGTAAAAAGGTCGGCACGTTGGTCATCGGTGTGGACGTAAGCAACATCGATTAGCCTTTTCTCAAAGCAATCACGTATGAAGTGATATTTGATGTCGATGTGCTTAGTCTTTGAATGCTGCACAGGATTTTTAGTGATCTGTAATGCAGCAGAATTATCAACGTAAATAGGAGTAGTTAGGAATTCAAAACCGTAATCACGCATTTGTTGTTGGATCCATAGAACTTGGGAGCAACAACTTGATGCAGCAATGTATTCAGCTTCGCATGTTGATGTAGCGACGCACGTCTGCTTCTTGCATTGCCATGTGACTAGGCGATTTCCCAAAAACTGACATCCAGCCGTTGTGGATTTGCCGTCGATTTTGCATCCGCCAAAATCAGAATCACTGAATGCGATCAAATCAAAGTTATTATCCCTAGGGTACCATAGACCGGTGTCAGGGCAACCCTTCAAATAACGAAAAATCCTTTTTACAGCTGCAAGATGTGAGGCCTTCGGGTTCACTTGATATCTGGCTAGCAGGCACGTTGGGTACATTATATCTGGTCTTGATGCTGTGAGGTACATAAGAGATCCGATCATCGCGCGGTAGTATGAGGGGCTAGTATCTTGTCCCTTCAAGTCTGGAGTAATTCCGTGATTTTGTGGTAATGGGGTACCAATGGGCGTTGCATCAGACATCTGGAACCGGCTCAAGATGTCATCAACATATTTAGTCTGATGGATGAATATCCCAGACTCTGTTTGTTGTACTTGTAGGCCCAAAAAGAAAGTCATTTCCCCCATAGCACTCATCTCGAATTTATCCTGCATTACACGCTCGAAATCCCTACACAAAACATCATTAGTAGAACCAAAAATAATATCATCAACGTATACCTGTACCAATAGAAGATCTCCATCTTGTTCTTTGATGAAAAGAGTGCAGTCGATAAGACCTCTGCGAAAACCGTTCTCCAGCAGATAATTAGATAAGGTTGCGTACCAAGCTCGCGGTGCTTGATGAAGACCATAGAGAGCTTTGTTGAGCAACCAAACCCGATCGGGATGGATAGGATCTTCAAAACCTGGAGGCTGTTCGACGTACACCTCTTCTTCTACTACACCATGTAAGAATGCACTCTTGACGTCCATCTGGTATACCTTGAAACCTTTGAATGAGGCATAAGCCAGAAAAAATCCGAATTGCTTCTAGACGTGCAACAGGTGCATAGACTTCGTTGTAGTCGATTCCTTCAATCTGACGAAAACCTTGAACGACTAGCCTTGCTTTGTTCCGGATAACGATCCCACGGTCATCCTTTTTGCATTTAAACACCCAACGGGTACCAATCTTCTTATAACCAGCAGGTTTCTCTACGAGTTTCCAGACACCAAGCTTCTGGAATTGTTGCAGTTCTTCCTGCATGGCTTCAACCCATGAGCTATCTTTCAAAGCATCTTTCCAAGTTCTTGGCTCTTCCTGTGAGACATAACACGCGAAAGACCAATCATTCTGTTGACCAGATTCTCGGATAGTTGCATACAAGCCTGCATTGTTGTTGTTTCGCAACATGTTTCTTGTTTGAACGCCACTTTGTACATTTCCTATGATGTTTTGTTGAGGATGGGTATTATGAATCCTTGTTTCTGGATTATCTTGAACTGGAATATTTGTACCCAGATTGTTGAGATTCAGATCAACAATCAATTCAAGGCCCGGAATTGACGAAGAGGATGATGCAGAAGTTTCAGCTGTCCTAGGGACATCCACTGGAGGTGTACCCTCAGAAATACCATGAACTGCTGTTGGAGCTTCTTGGTCTGCATCTAGAAATTCATCATCCTCTGAAGATTCGTTCAATTCGGTAGCATCTTGAAAATCCTCATGGTCGAGAGCATTATTGTTCACTGAAGATGGTTCTTGATTAACTATAATGGGACGAACCAACGGTGAATCTGTTGCATTGTCGCTCTCGAAAAACATCCTTGCCGCAGCACTTTCTTCAACGGCTTCAACATTGATCGAATTGAAAAAGTCATCGTACTCAAACATCCAAGGCTGACCAGGATTTCTGACTGGTAAAGTGTGCCTTTGTACTCTGACTTCAGACCATTCCTCAACCTTTTTAGTCTCTAGATTCCAGACTCTTAAGTTTGGGGTGGAATACCCAAGAAAGTATCCCTCGATTGATCTTGCCCCAAACTTTCCATGAGGATCGATAATTGTGCATGGAGCTCCAAACGGTTCGAGATAAGACAAGTTTGGTTTCCGTTTGTTGATAAGCTCAAAGCAGGTCTTGTTGTGCCTTTTGACTGTAAGGACTCGGTTCAACGTATAGCATGCAGAGGACACAGCTTCAGTCCAGAAAGGAATGGGTAGCTGCGACTCTACCAACATAGTCCTAGCAGTCTCGATCAATGTGCGGTTCTTACGTTCAGCGACGCCATTCTGTTGAGGAGTATAAGCTGCACTAAATTCATGAAGAATACCTTTTGAAGTGCAAAACTCCGCCATGGCATGATTTTTGAATTCAGTACCATTGTCGCTACGTATCCGCCTAACCTTCAACTTATAAAGATTCTCAATCTGAATGATCAAGTTTTTGATAATACCGAAGGTTTCACTCTTGTGTGCCATGAACGCCACCCAAGAAAATCTTGAATAATCATCAGTTATCACGAGGCAATATTGATCATTCCTAATGCTTTTGTGCTTGACAGGACCGAACAAATCCATGTGCAAACGTTCAAGAGGAACAGCCACCGTGTTGACTTTCTTTGTAGGATGTCGCTTCTTCGTTTGTTTTCCTTTCTGGCACGAAACACAGACGTCTTGAAGATGGAAATTTTTAAGAGGAACACCATTCACCAATTCATTTGACACCAAATGGTTCATTTTGCGTAAGTGAATGTGACCCATTCGTCTGTGCCAAGAGATTGTGTCTTTTTCTGTGGCTTTGGAAACGAAACATGTTGCTTGTGCAGACGTTGTGATAGCTTGGCTCATATCAAGGACATACAGATCATTTATCCTTGGAGCCGACAAGAGAATCCATTCTTTTGGAATTTTGAAGCCGGGTTTCAGCACATAACATCCATTAGCATCAAAGTGTACTGAGAACTGCTTGTCACAAATTTGAGAAACACTAAGAAGATTGTGATCAAGTTGTTGCACAAAGTTGATCTTATCAAAGCTAACAACCCCGTTGGAAATCATTCCTTCACCCGTTATATATCCGCCCTTATCTCCAGCAAAAGCAACATAACCTCCTCTAATAGATTTGACGTCGTAGAGAAGCTTCATGTCGCCTGTCATGTGCCTGGATGCCCCACTATCAACAATCCAATGACTACTGACAGTTCCTCCTGGAACACCCTGCACATGAACTCACATAATTAGTTGGAGATGGGGACCCAAGCCATTGTGGTCTTGGGTCTTCCATTTTCATCAATGACAATAACCTCTACTCTTTGATGATTTGAAAATTGTGATGGTCCCCCTGATTCAATAACCGTTTTTGGTTTCCAGGTCTGTTTTGTTAAACCAGTGTTATTCTTTAAAATCTTAACTTCATGGTTATCTGAAGTTTTTAATTTGTTTGGTTTGACAGAAACAGGTGTTTTGTTAACCACATCGGTTTTAAGTGCCTTTTCAATCACTTTGACTTGTTGGCGTTTCTGTTTCTTTTCCCTTTCTTTTACAAGTCGGGGATCTTGTTTTACAGAAACAGATCGCTTTTGGTGATTGTGTTCACGGGGAGCATCTTCTTTGGCTTTCAACTTATGAAGATACGGGCAATTTCGAATGATATGCCCAATTGTACCACATTCAAAACATGATCTTCGTTCAACAAACCCCGAAGTTTCATGTGGTCGTCTTGCCGATGATGAACTTTGTGAACCCGAGGTACTAGGTTTTGAACTACTTGGTTCATTCCTTTTCATCACTGTTGCCTTTTGGACAAAATCTAGGTTAGATTGATTTGCAAACTTTTCAATTTTGTCCGTTCCCTTCGATTTCACAAAGTTTACATTCTTCTTCTTCTTCTGATTCGGCTTCTTTTGATCTTGAGCCGGTGTCTTACTATTTGTTTTGGTATGGTTTTGCTGTTTTGGCACTGTTGGTAATTTCTTGTTCCCAAACTGTTTTCTAACTTCAGCCTTTGGGATAGGAGGACACTGTGTAACTGTAACATGTGGTCCTGTCTTTCCCAAAAACTTACGTGTAGAATTTTCAAAGACTTTACTGATTAAAGATTGATTAACATTTTTAATAGGAAAATCTTTGTCTGAATAGATTTTATCATCACCAACAAGAGTGTACAGCAAATCCACACCCTCCGACTCTTTTGCAGATGTGGACTCAGTTGGAACAGTCTTAGCAGGTTTTGTGGGAGGATCACATAGGATATGATTCTCAAGAGGTATGTCCTCTTCTTTGATTACTGCATCAGACTTTTCCGAATCAGTATCATCAGACTCATCATCAGAAGAATCAACATCCTCAACCACCACTGGAGGATCCTGATTCTGTTCAGCAGTTACAAATGTATCTGCTGACACATCTGAATCTGACGATACTTCTTTCTTGTATCCGAGCCCTGCTGCAAATTCCTCAATGTCCAAAGGAACAGATGGCTCAAAGTGAGTCCTATACTCCTCATCAGGCAAAGCATCAAAATTATTTCTCACAGGTGGTGGACATTTCTTGTAACCTATGCATGTGACATCCTTTTTCTCTTTTTGAACATCAATGATGTGATCCAACACATAGCTAGAACTCAAATAACTGTCTAACTTGAGTCGGATCGCCTCACTTTCTGTTTTAACACAAGCCATTTCTTTTTGCATTACCTCAAGACGAGTGATATACAAATTAATGTCCGTTTGTTTTCTGGAAACCATTTTAGTTAACTCTGTTTTATCTTTCTTCAATGTTTCAATCATTGATTTATAATCCTTTTCATGGTTTTCATAAAACATATTGGCTTCAGTGCACTTTGAAATATCAACTGTCAATTTCTGATTATGAATAAATGTCACATCATATTTCTCTTGCAAAGCCTTGTGTTTGCTTTGCAATTCACACCACCTATCATTCACAGAAACATGTTTGTCTTGCAATTCAAACAAACTAGCTTGTAAAGCATCGTGTTTGCCTTGCAACTCAGACATGTTTGCTTCCAACACAGCACATCTATCATGCAAACTATCACAGTTATTACAGCTAACAGAAGTGGGTTCGTCGACACATACCTGACTTGATGAACTGTCGACATTCGCCATAAAGGCTGAATGGAGAGAAGACGAAGAATAAGCAGCTTGATCCACCAGAATAGATCTTCTTTGAATTCCTGCTGCAGCTTCCTCCAAAAGTTCATCAATGTCTGCATTAACTGATGCAGTTGATGTGTCATCTTCTTGATCATTGCCTGAAGCAGAGGACTCTTCATCTGAACTTCCACTGTACCCGGAGCTGTCTTCATCTTCAGAAGATTCAACACCATTGGTGGAAGATTCTCCACCACTGGTGTGATTAAGATCCTTGACAATTTCAGCAAAACACGCTGTTCCATCCGGAGCATCATTTCCCAATTGGATTGACCAGTCACAGCCTTCATCTACTTGAACCACAAGTGCCTGGTTGGCATTAGATGGTCCTGCTTGACTCTGGTTGTTGACAGGCACCAATGTGCGAACATTGTTCCTGTTCTGGTTCTGCTGGTTGCCTTGATTTCTGAAGGGATTCTGGTTTCCATGCTGAGATGGTCTTGTACATTCCCTTTTAAAATGTCCCCGTTCACCACAATTGAAGCATTTAACAGCCTGTTTATCAAACCCATACTTGGTGTCTTTCTTGCTTTCCAAGCTGGTTCGGCCTGTTCTTTCCATGAAATCCTTTGCTCTCCTAACAGCACTGGCAAAGGCCCACTTAATGTCCATCATTTCCATCTCCTCTTTATCAATCTGCTGATAGTCTTCTTGTGTCAGATTAATATTACCAATCTGACCTTCCACTAATCCACAGTATGCGCTCACCACAGTGTTTAGCAGCTCCATGTGTTCCTTTGCTACTTCCACACTGACTTTAGAAAAGCTTGAGGTGTCGAGCCGTACTGTATCTGGCTTTGATTGCTGACCAGCAGATGATGTGCTTCCATAACAAGCTTGCTGTTGAGGAGGAAGCGGATTCCCATACATATCTGTTGTTGGTAAAGGATTTCCGAACATATCAGTTGGTCTGAAAGGCCGTTGCTGTTGTGGTGCTGATTGAGGGACTGGTTCTAGCAGATTTCCATACATGTCTGTCTTTGGAGGAACCGGCACTTGGATAGTATTGCCATACATATCTGTGCTAGTCACAAAAGCTGTTTGAATTGGAGCATGCGAAGAAGGTTTTGTAGAGGTGCTAGAGGTTCCAAAATACATTTCAGGATTTTGAGGCACGGGAATTCTTTTTGCCTTCAGAGTTTCTTCCTGATTCTTGTTTTCTAGAATTTGAACAAAATCGTTGAAGCTCGTTGTAGCTAAAGTACCATTGTACTTCATGATTTCCAAGAACGTATTCCACTGAGGTGGCAATGCATCTGCAAACCTCTTCACAATCTCTACAGGAGTTGTAACAACCCCAAAATTTGTCAATTCAGTCAACAAGTGATTAAATCGACTTGTCAAATCACCCAACGACTCATTCTCCATACACGTAAAACCATCAAACTCTTTCTTCAGCAACTCTTTTCTCAACTGACGTGTTGCTTCATTTCCTACGCCCCTTGTTTTCAACGCGTCCCACAACCTTTTTGTAGTCTTATAACTGACGAACTGATGATAGATATCTTTACTTAAGGCCTGAGTGAGAATGGCGTATGCCTTCTTTTCTAGATCATAGACTTTCTTCTGATCTTCCGTGAGATCGGCAAACGTAGCAGCAGATGATGCGGCAACCTCTATTGTTTGATCGAAGTCAGTAATAAACCGCAACCACAATTCTGTATTTTGGCCAAGAACGTATGTATGAAATCTATCAATCCATCCTGGATATTCATATAAATGCATCAACTTTGGAGGTCTATTCAAACTTCCCGTTTCGCTTTCGCTTAAAAGAATGCTTTGAACACTTGGAACTTGATTGGATACAAATGCCCATTGACCGGTAGAAATTGCATTAGCCTGTGAAGATACCGGTGCGGAAGATGACGGAGTACCAAAATACATATCTGTATTTACCAAAGTATTCCACCTTGGATTCATTTTTGATCAGCCGAAGGATACCTGTTCGAAAGACACTTGAAAAACACAAACTGTTAAGCACAAACAGGCTGATGATCGAAAGATCCACACCTGTTCGAAGGATCAACAGGGTTCGAAAGATCTCTGTTGAATTTCGAACAATGTTTTTCGAAAGATTCTCCAACCGAAGGATCCTTATCCTTCGAAAAAGTACTGTAGACCGAAAGATGAAATCGAAAGATGACTTCGAAAGACTCCCCAATCGAAGGATCCTTGTCTTTCGAAAATGAACAGTAGTCCGAAAGATGAATGTTTCGAAATGATTCCTTGGTTCAAAGGATGATGATCTATCGAACCTCCACTGATCGAAAGGTGGTCTTTCGAGTTCGAAGGATATCTTTCGAATGGTTCTGACACAGTTGACAATTGGTGACAAGTTGGTGAAAAAGTTGACGGGTTGGTGAGAACTTTCGGCAGAAAGTATGTTCAGACCATATCTTTCAGGTCTGAACATGCAGGTCTTTCACCAACCGGGTAATGATCAATATTTTAAACAAAATACAACTTCCAACACACAAACACTTTGTGGTTCAAATTTTTCAAGATCAAATGTGTAATATTATGAAGAACAAACCCAGAAATATGAAATTTCCAGCAGGCCGACAACTATCCAAAACCCGTTTTTGCTTGAAACTTCACTAAAAACCCATTTTTAACATGTGACAATGAAAAGTGACAAGGTTTTTATAAGAACAAACAGCAAAAACAGCAATATTTCCAGAAAATATGAACTATAAAATCCCGAAAAACACCAAGAACACCTCGGTTTTAACAAGGATAAGAGCCAAGGCTCTGATACCACTTGTAGGTCCGGCTAGGGGAGGATCTAGTCGCCTAATCCTTGTGTACAAACCAACCCGGTTGTGCGGAATCCAACCGAGATAGCAAACCGAGATAGAACACGCAATAACACGACACGCAAAGTTCAACGATTAACACCACTTGTATTAAACGTATGAAAGGTCCAGTTACAAGCACAAGGTTTACAGATCAGTTCTATAAACTCTCTCTAACAGTGTGTGTGTATATTCTCTGCTCTAAGTGTTCTCTCTGACTATTTTTTTTTTTTTGTGTCTCCATGAACACAACACACTACATGGGTATATATACCCAAACACAGCAGGTCCGGTCGAAGGATCAGGCTGACTGGTCGAACGATCATCTGTCGACCAGAAACAGCTCGAAGGATCCTGATGTACTACGAAAGATGTGATCTTTCGTGGTCCATCTATCGAATGTCATCTTTCGAGCTAGTCATCATCGAAGGATATAAGTGATCCTTCGATGAGACATCCTTCGACCTACCCATCTTTCAAACACAATGTTGACTGTTTGGCCAAGTCAAACCGGAGGATGGTTGACTTGGTCAAACTTACAGGACTATAAAGACATCGTTTTACATCGTGACCGAATACAGACAAAGTGCAGACATAAGTGCACCAACAAACTCCCCCTTGGCTGTAGCTTTGTCTGGCTGTAGCTTTGTCTCGATCTTCATTCTTGTAAGTTCTCGTGTCTTCAAGTCTTTGACGTCTCTTCACGTCTTCAATGTCGGAGGATCTTCAATTTATTCACGTCTCGAAAGCAGAAAGTGTACCAACAAACTCCCCGTTTTATGTAGGAAGTGTGTTGACAAACTCCCCCTTAACATAAGCTCCCCCTTGAGTTATGCTCGTGAAAGTCTTTATCTTTATGAAGTGAGATCCTTGTGGTGTTGATGATGGCCAGCGGCAACTCGATCATCTTCATCATTTGAGTGCCTTCACGTTGTGTCTTCATTCCGAAGCTTGTCATCGACCATGTTCTCCTTGCCTTTAGAATCTGCACATGCAAGAAATCTAAACGCGTAATGAGAACAACTGCCTGGAATAACATAAACAAACGACACACATGTGACCATTGTTTAATCAAACACCGTCCGACAGTTTGAAAGTTTAGCAAATTTGTCAATTTTAATTTTAACTTTCAAAACTTGCAAATTTCGACCGTTTATGAAGATTTAGTCATTTTCGGTTTTCGTTCAGGTTTCAGGTAACGAAGACTCGAGTTCCAACATCGTACGATCGAAAATAAAATAGAAATAAAATCTTTTTGGTATTTTGAATTTTTCAAAAGTAAAGACTGAAAGCAGTAAATAAATATATACAAAGATGCGGAAATTTAAAGCAGTAAATAAATATTTACAGACATTCTTTTTGTGAGTTTCGAGGGTAAGAGAATCATATCAGTGTACGGTCATGCCAAAACGCTCTTGTTGTTCAGTTAGTTAACATTAAGATAAGCATCCTATAACAATTATCGGTATTGTTGTCCACTTAAGCTCAACTTATCAGATGTAATCATGGCGAGGGGATACGTTAAGGTATGATTTATACTTACTGACCGGTGTTCATCCACATCACGACACATTCCCGTATCAAGGTATGCACGAGGGTTCATCTTACCGGTGAGTATACCGATTATCATCTGTTTGACCGTATATGATGTGAGATTCTCACTTATTTTGATTGAAAACAAGCCCTATGTGATAGAATCACTTATTGATGAGGAACTTGATTTTCATATGCATGAGGGCACAGGAGCAAGTCCGTGAACAGGTCAGTACTTTCGTACAGCAGAGAGACGAACTTGACTCCCGGAAAGAATTTGTGATATATTATCACTTATTTTGTTTGGACATGTGATTGTTTATCACTTATTGAGGTCGTATGCAATATGTACACGTATGTATGGTATCATGGAAGATCTAGACTTGCGTCCCCGTTATTATTCGGTAAAAGATACAACCATGATACCCAGATGATAAGCAGCATAAAGACCGAATATCTCAGAACCTCGGCAATCTCTCAAACGAAATTTCGGTACTAAGACCATATGCCAATGAATGGTTCCCACCCTGGTCTTCAGTCGGATTAAGTTTATATCACCCTGCACACTTTAAAATGATTGTGAGCCTACCGATACATCTTATATAGAGCTGCTTATCGCTTTTTCATTTAAGATTTAAAGAGGTTTAGACAGACCACTGATGACAGACCACTGATGTACTATCATTTTCTCTTTTGCTCGCCAGGAAACTCATTTTTGCTTTTCTATTGTTTTTGTGTTTTTGAAATTTTTCAATGTTTTTGGATTTTCAAATTTTGGATTTAATTGTAGGTCCGGCTAGGGGAGGATCTAGTCGCCTAATCCTTGTGTACAAACCAACCCGGTTGTGCGGAATCCAACCGAGATAGCAAACCGAGATAGAACACGCAATAACACGACACGCAAAGTTCAACGATTAACACCACTTGTATTAAACGTATGAAAGGTCCAGTTACAAGCACAAGGTTTACAGATCAGTTCTATAAACTCTCTCTAACAGTGTGTGTGTATATTCTCTGCTCTAAGTGTTCTCTCTGACTATTTTTTTTTTTGTGTCTCCATGAACACAACACACTACATGGGTATATATACCCAAACACAGCAGGTCCGGTCGAAGGATCAGGCTGACTGGTCGAACGATCATCTGTCGACCAGAAACAGCTCGAAGGATCCTGATGTACTACGAAAGATGTGATCTTTCGTGGTCCATCTATCGAATGTCATCTTTCGAGCTAGTCATCATCGAAGGATATAAGTGATCCTTCGATGAGACATCCTTCGACCTACCCATCTTTCAAACACAATGTTGACTGTTTGGCCAAGTCAAACCGGAGGATGGTTGACTTGGTCAAACTTACAGGACTATAAAGACATCGTTTTACATCGTGACCGAATACAGATAAAGTGCAGACATAAGTGCACCAACAAAAAATCAACCAATAAAAATGTTTTATTTTACTTTATTTAATATAAGTATTTAATATTAATCTAATCTAAATTATAATAAAAGACTCCAAATAATGCTACATGGCATTCTCTCCTTCAACCTTATAAATTTTATTTATATTTATTTAAGAAATTTCTTTTAGTATTAATATTAATTAATAACCAATATATAAATATCACTTATTTTTATCATTATCTAAAATTAATAAATAACTTTAATTTTGCAATTTAGACCCTTTATTTTTTTTACTTTTAACCCAAAGTTTTTCGTCTTTTGCATTTAATCCCAACTCTTTTTTATTTTCAAATTTGGTCCACCATACTTTTCATCTTTCCCAAGTTTTTCGTTTCGTTCTAAATTTTGTGAGTTAAAGCACCGCAACGTGCATGTGGGGTTCAACATTTTTTCGTATATTTTTTCCCGTTTGACTGGCCCGTTGCGTCACATCTATTTTTTTGCGTTTGACAAGTTTGTCCAACACGCGGGTCCTTGATGGACTTAGTTATTTTTTTCTATGTTTTACGTTTCGATTTAATTTCTCAGCAATGAGCGTGCGTGATTCAAAGATTTTACGCCTGTTTTCGCTCGGCGTTATTTTTTCCCGTTTTTATTTATTTTGTTTTTACGAGCTTTTCCGATGTTGGTGGTCGCTGAAAATGGTATAGTATTGTTACTACTTAACACAGTTTTATGACAACCTTTGCAACGCAGAGGCTTAATACTAGTATAAGAGTATATTGGTAAATCTACATAGATCATTAATTTGTAGTCTTCTTTTTTAATAGACAACTACATTAAACTTTTTGTAACTTATCTTCAAAATATATATTTTTTCAAAAAAATAAAATAAAATAATTTAAAGTGTAGGATAAATTACGAGGTATATAGGATAAATTACGAGTTGTGTATTATAAATTTCAGCGTGTATAATAAATTTCGAAATATGTAGGATAACTTTTGATGTGTGTAGGCAAAAAAAAGTTAGTGTTGAGTAGGGATGAGCAAATCCCGATCTCGTCCCGATCCCGAAAATCCCGATCCCGAATTTCGCCAAAACTGGGTACCGATACTGAAATTTATCGGTACGGTACAGTATCGGTATGGTATCGGTACGGTAGCAGTATTTGAAGGTAAAATTCGGTATTTTACCGGTACCGTACCGATCCGAAAATGCCAGAAAGGTAAAATACCAATACCGAAAATGCCAAAAAGTGGATATCGTTCCGGTACCGAAAAAATTCAGTACGGTATTTTCGGGATCGGGATCGTGATGGTGTCGGAACGGGATCGGGATTTGATACCAAATGTTCATCCTTACTATGGAGGATGATAGTATTTATGACTAATTAATTAGTCAAAGATGATAATAAATAAGATAAGTGAAAAAAACTATTTAATATTTTATAAAATTATCCTTTGTTCTTTTTCTTATCAATTAAATTTTCTTCTCAAATGAACCTCCACTGGATATTAATGTATTATCAAATAATTAAAGGAATTAAGGTAGAATTGAATATCGATGCAGATAAAGATAAAATATGGAAATTAGGAGATTTAATTGCTTTTAGATTGTTTTGATAATATTAGATTAGATATTATTATCAATAATAAATTAAAGGAGAGCTTGACATGTGACATTAATTGGAGTCTTTTATTATAAGTTAGCTTTTTTGATACTATTAAAATTAAGTGTGGAGTCTTTTATAATATGTTAGATTATTGTATACTCTTAAAACTAAGTGTCAGTGGTGCCAGGAAAAGCAAAATGGTAAGGTGCACTACTGGTTGGCATGCCTAGGGTGTAGGGTTGTAAACGAATCGAACGTTCAGAGATCAGTTCGTGAACCGTTAGTGGGAAGTTCATTTATGTTCGTTCGTTTAATAAATGACCAAACATGAACAAAAAAATTCGTTCGATTAATTAAATGAACAAACACGAACAGAGAGGTCTCGTTCGTTCAATTGTGTTCGTAATGTTCGATATGGTGTTCGTGAACATTCGTTCATTTGCATTCATTTATGTTCGTGCATTTGTTTGTGTTTTAGTTAAAGATTTTTGTACTTTCATTTATTTATCTATACTTTTTATATTATATAATTTTTATTTATTTTATTACCCTAACAATTAAACTAGGAAATCCTATTTCCACATTGTTTAGTCGTAATTCCCCTTTACTTTCTCATTATTTACAACGACAAATATGATTGACCTCTATTTCTCAATTAGGGCTTCAAGTTCCAGTGTTATTCTCTGGGCCATTCACCTTTAGCCTTCGTCGCGTTCACCAAATATATTTGTATTCGTTTGTGTTCGTGAACATGCTCATTTCCTTAATGAACAAACATAAACATAAAATCCTGTTCGGTAAGTGTTCATGAACACATTTATTTCCTTAACGAACGAACACGAACAAGGCTTTGTTCGTGTTCGTTCGGTTCGTTTACAGCTCTACTAAGGGGTGGTCGTCTCAAGCAAACCAATGCATATGTTTGGAACCATTGGAGGATCATACATGGGGGGTTTGGAGCTTGGGCGGTCCGCTCCAACCAACCCGTCCGATAGTGATGTGGTGGGCCCCTAAAGTGGGGTTTGATTTATACAAAAAAACAACTTATTTTGTATTTTTTTTATTTTAAATTAACCTTTTTTTAATGTTAAAATTAAAAATTAAACCTAATCAAATTAAAAAACATTTTTTTTTAATTTAAAACATTACATGAACCACATAATTAAACCTAAACAAACCACACAATTAAACCTAAACACATCAGATAATTAAACCTAAACAATATGAGATAATTAAACCTAAACATACAGTATAATTAAACCTAAACAAGACAAGATAATTAAACATAATCGCCGAGCCAACCCCTAAACCGTCAAGTCGGCATCCGGAGGGGGAGGGGGATGCATACGAGGATGGTTTCTTATCACTTGTCAGGCTACCATGTACATAAATTTTCTATACTCTATAGTTTCGTATTCCCGATGGGCAGGAAATTGTTTTTGCATCCGTTATGCCGCCACCTTAAGCCATCACGCGGTTGAAGTAAGCATGAAAGATGCTAACCTCCTGAACATAATATGAAACCTTTACAAAGTGGTGTTTGAATTGTGATTGGTTTCTCCAACACGTTGACAAAATCCTTCAGATAAACGTTCTTTAATTTACCCCGCTACTTGATTGCCATAGCATACGTCCATCCAAGAGCTGACCAGAGCCATCTCTTCTACGGTCCAAGGGTTTCTTGCCATTTTTTTATGAATCCTTGTAGTGAGTTGTCAAATTAGAAGTGCACATGTTGCTTGAAATACGAATTGAATTTATAGCCAGTAAAACTTGCTGTTGCAAAATTAGTCGTTTGAAAAAAGTAGTCGTTGAAAAAGAGCCGTTGTTAAGAATTATAATTTTTTTACTATTTTATTTGAATTTATATTAAATAAAAAAGAAGATATCGTAAAACTAAAAATAATTAGTACGAGTTTTATTATTTTAATTTATTTAATAATAAAAATAATTATACATATTAATTAAATAAAGAGTAAAATGCACGGATAGTCCTTGTGGTTTGGTGAAATTTCACCTTTAGTCCCTAACTTTTCAGAATTACACTTTTAGTCCCTGTGGTTTGACAAGTTATTACTCGGATAGTCCCTAAAGCGGATGAAGGTTACTGGGATAGTCCCTGTGGTTTGACAAGTTGTTACTCGGATAGTCCTTGTCATTTCACACCCACTTAACCAGAAAAACTAATCTCCATCCGCTTTGGGGACTATCCGAGTAACAACTTGTCAAACCACAGGGACTAAGAGTGTAATTTTGAAAAGCTAGGGACTAAAGGTGAAATTTCACCAAACCATAGGGACTATCCGTGTATTTTACTCTTAAATAAAATAAAAATATATTATATAAATTAGGTCTAATTTAAATAAAATGAAAAGTAAGTAATGAGGTGAAATTTGGAATGATTTGTCGTTAAAGGAAAAAGTAAGGTTTGAAGTGGTGATTTTTTAAAATTATGTGACATACTAACTAAGCGATCTTATAGATGCTCTAAGAACAAGCAATATGAGAGGGGTTGGATCCCTCCTTAACTTTTTCTTTTCTTTTCTTTTTTTAAGTTGTAAATATATTTATATCATGACTATCAAATGAGTGGGATATCATTCATCAAAGTTAATTATATTCAGATATAGCATAGTAATTTATATAATATGAATTAGCAACATGATTATGCATGTTGCTATGGTACATTGAGTTGTTTTTGTGTTTTCTGATTTGCTTAGTTGTAACCTTAGGTTAGAAGGTTGTACAATGCTTTATAGGTTGTAAAGTTAGCTTCAGCTATTTGTACGAATTATGAATCCTATGCTTGTGCTTTAGCATATTGTATCATGTGCATTTTAAGTTGAACCAGTTTTTAGGGTTCTGTTGTTTTATATTTATTGACATACGTTGGCGGTGGATGCTTGCTTCTTCACCAAACCAAACACGTATGACCCCCACTTTATTTCTTTGACCCAAAGCCAAGACAGATCACCCCTCCCATATGCGACTACTACAACCACCACAACCTTCGAACACACGTATGGGGGTAATGGAGGTCTGTGATGTTCCGCCGCCACGGAGAACAAACCACCAATGGCGATGGCGGCAACGGCTTGGGGTCATCAAAGCCGGGGAGTTGATGTCCTATTGGTTGTCAGAATTGGCGACTGTGTCAACGGTATTTTGCTTTATCTTTCCATAACAAAGGTAATATTTATCTGAAGTGGCCCATTTTAGTCTAATAATCGGTACCATTACCTGTACTATTTGAACCCTTATCGATATTCTTCTTTATAGTTTTCGAACGATGTAAAACAAGTGTAATATCCTTTTGGGCATATCCTGACTTTATTTTTAAGTATTTCTCTTTTATTTGATATACATGGTGGCGGTGTCGTACAAATATTCTCATGAACCGAACCAATATCGACAGAATTTCCGCCGCAACGCGCGAGAGAATATTATTAGTTATTTTAAAAATTCATTGGATTTCTAGAAGAGGTCTTGAGATGGTGTAAGCTAAATTGTTTGTGGTTGGTATAGGTAGGTAGTTAAGCTTACATTAGTGTTTACACCAAGACTAAAAACTAGCTTGTGAAAACATAGTCATTTAATATTCGGTAACTATAGTATCTCCAACAATGTATTATATAAAAATCAATAAACATTTATAAAATCATAGATCAAACTCATTTAACTTCAGTTTTTTAATCATTAAATATTCACATTTAATGTTAAATTTGGTTATTATGAAGTTTATTTTCGATCTGGCATCCAAAATATACTATACACTAGCAAAACTCATACACAACAATTGATTTGTACGCGATAGCTGATTTGTACGGGATATGGACATGTATGTAGTAATTCATGATTCACATAGAACCAAACATGCATATTAATGAGATTTAAGTGATTAAAGTGACCATGAATTCATGTATCATATTACCATTAATCCATATATAACTTTGCAACTTTTTAGTGCATCATCACTTGTACATTGTGCTTTGTGTGTTTTCCAAAAAAAAAGTTTACTTTTTACTTTTAACTCAAATGTTTTTATCTTTTACAATTTTAACCCTACATAATTTGTTTTTTTAACTTTAACCCAAAACTTTTCATTATTGGCAATTTAACTTCACAACTTTTGTCACTTATATTTTTCATCTTTCGCAAATTTTCGTTTTACGTATAGTTCTAAATTTTTCGAGTTACTTTTTTGTGCATCATCACTTGTACGTTGTGCTTTGGGTGTTTTTCAAAAAAAAAAGTTTATTTTTTACTTTTAACCCAAATGTTTTTATCTTTTACAATTTTAACCCTACATAATTTGTTTTTTTAACTTTAACCCAAAACTTTTCATTATTTGCAATTTAACTTCACAACTTTTGTCACTTATGCTTTTCATCTTTCGCAAATTTTCGTTTTACGTATAGTTCTAAATTTTTCGAGTTAATACAACGTGCATGTGTGGTTCAACGTTTTTACCTCTATTTTTTTATGTTTGACAGGTTCGTCGCAACACGCATATCCTAGGTCGAGTCAGTGTTGGTGGTCGATGACGGTTGTGTGACATTAGTACTATTTGACACCATTTTACGCCCCGCCGCAACGCAGGGTGTGCTTTGGGGGGTTTTCAAAGAAAAAATGGTTATGCATATGGTTGTCGTAATATTGGCTTTGGAAGTTTTCCAAAACAAATCATTTTTTTTTTTACTTTTCGCCCAAAGGTATTTCATAAATTACTTTTAACTCAAAACTATTTGTTTTTTTTTTACTTTTAACCCATAACTTTTTATCTTTTGCAATCTATCCTTATAACTTTTTTTATTTTCAACTTTGGTCCTTTATAGTTTTCATTTTCCACAAATTTTTCGCTTTATGCTTGGTTTTAAATTTTGTGACCTAACACATCGTAACGTGCGTCTTTGGTTTAACGTTTTTACGTTTAGTTCTAAATTTTGCGAGTTAACACGACGCAACGTTCGTGTGTGGGTGAACGTTTTTACATCGTCTATTTTTTTCCCGTTTGACAGGTTTAACATAACGTACGGGTTCTAGATTGACTTATTAGTTATAACTAAAGAATTCCCGCCGCATTGCGGCGGGTCACAATCCTAGTTTACATTACTTTGTAACACAAAAAGAACTGCCAAACTTTGTTATTTTCTCTTTGGAAAATAGGTATGGCCAAATGGAAAAACCAAGGGTTGGTGAGTAGAATGTTTGAAAAGTCAGAAACCCCATGCGCTCTTTTTGTTCATATATGATCCCCTGTAGCTTTTTTGATCACAAGACTGATAAAATGGGATGTGTACCCTCCAACTCGTCCGGTCATCCGCAACCCAACACTCAGGTGATCAATCCAACTCATCACTTTGACGCGCCATCCACCACCATGGAAAACCGTGCAAGCCACCTAACGCTCTATGGATATGGCGAGTTTGTTCAAAAGTCAGCCAGCAACAATGATGCCACGTTGCCAATTCAAGACACAGCAGACAAGAAAGATAGCCATGATGACACCAGGGTAAAAAGAAACAGAACCGAAGATATGGGAAGCATGGATCTTCAGAAGACGGCAAGCCTGAAGTCAGGGATAAAAAGAAACCGAACAGAGGATATAGAAAACAAAGATCTTCAGAAGGTGGCTAGCCTGAAGCAATGGCTTCAGACTCCTGGTGGAGGCG
Source organism: Helianthus tuberosus (assembly GCA_030545235.1). Classification (NCBI taxonomy): domain Eukaryota; kingdom Viridiplantae; phylum Streptophyta; class Magnoliopsida; order Asterales; family Asteraceae; genus Helianthus; species Helianthus tuberosus. The sequence goes on from CM060424.1 coordinate 141,242,616, forward strand.
GTGCAGCTGCGGTGATAGCTGCTGCTGCCGCCGATACATCACCCAAGTTTGGTTTTAGTTTCTATGACAATAATAAAGTGACTAATCATATCGATATACCAGAATAGAATTCGGTTTTTTGTTTAGAGTGACTAGCAACAATTGCAAATCGATGAAAACGACTTTATCGGAAAGATTCACAACACAAAATCATCTGTTTAATGCAACATACATACATCATACATGCATATATTTCATATGTTGCTTTATCATTAACCGTCTCGTTTTCATATTCATTCATCAATGCATATTTTTCATGTGTTAAGGTCTAGTTAAAATCCACCCTACAAAGTTTAATCTCACTCTAAAAACCTAACGTCACCCGACACTTACAACTTCTTCCCCCTACCCTTTTGAACCATGGCGTTCTCGGTTAGATATTCGACAAACTCGTCAATTAGATATGGCCACGCACCGTCAGCATCATAGTTTGAAAGTCCGGGATCCACACCCTACAAACGTTAACATACTTAACATACAGATGCTGAAGTACACGAGAAACATAATTTGAGGTGGTGTATCTTACGGTTGCAAACTCTAGTAGTTGAGACCACGTATCCCGAGAAATAGCTTTGTTATGCTTTTCCTGAAATTAACATGAGCATGTTTAACGTCTAAAATGACGAATCCACATCGTAAAATGAGATTACTACCTGTAAGAACTGACACCAGTGATCAACCAACGGCCACTTCTTTTCCGCAAACAACAATTGCCACATCCCTATGGCTGTATCCAATGCCAGTGACTTCTGACCCTGAAATCGTGTACTAAAAATGAGTGCATTAAAACGTCTAAAACTAGCTTTATTGTAACACCCGTCAACAACCAATGTGAGATTTACGTGAGTGTTGCAATTATTTTATAAGTAATTACATCCATACCTTTTCCTTTGCCCAGTCAAACGTAAAGATATAGATCTCCTTGAACTTCTCTAAACAAATTAATAACAAAAAAATTAGCAAGCAAGCGTAAGGCTCTTATAAATTAAGCAATTTAAAGCACTCCGTACTTTCATTTAGGCTAAAATATGCAGCGAACAGATACTTCATAAAAAAGGGGTAAAATGCCATTTTCGTCCCTGAGGTCTGGCTACCATTGTGACTTTCGTCCAAAGGTTTGTTTTTCCGCATTTGGATCCAAAAAGTTTAAAATCTTGCCATTTTCATTCAACTCGTTAACTCCATCAATTTTTTTCCGTTAAATGAGAGGCATTTTCATCGTTTTTGACATTTTTGTGATTATTAAAGAGTTTGGGTGTGGAGAAAGTCAACAGATGTGGATCTTTATTTATATAGTGTTTTTATTTTAATAAAAATGTTTAAAAAGAAGGAAATGCCCCTCATTCATAGTTATCGATAGCGAATAGGGACAAGGTACCTATATGCTGCGTAGCGATAGCGATGAAATTGTGCCCGCTAATTCGTATTTAGCGATAAGGTAGTGAAAACTTTAAGAAATAAAAAATAGCTATCTATAATTTTTTACACTTTCTATGTGAATTTTTACAAGTTTTAGGGACTAAATGTGAACTAATGAAAGGGGTTAAATGTAAAATTCTACAAAGTTATTTAACCCTAAAAAGGCTAAAACACAAGAAAACGCAGCCGCTCTTATTCTTCCTAGTTTCCAGCAAGTTTCCGGCAGAAATTGCAGGTTTCCAGCTGGAATTCGTCGTCGGAATCCGCTACAATCACGGTATGGAGTCGCTATTTAACAGATTGCAAGACATGGGCGCTTCGCTACGAAGCGCGCGATAGCGAACGCTATCTTCGCTATCGATAGCCATGCCCTCATTAAAGAAAAAATGGATGGAGTTAACGAGTTGAATGGAAATGGCAAGATTTCAAACCTTTAGGATCCAGGAGCGGAAAAACAAACCTTTGGACGAAAGTCGCAAAACTGGCCAAACCTCAAGGACGAAAATGGCATTTTACTCAATAAAAAAAAATAAAAACAGATAGTCAGACTTGATTTTTAACTAATAAAAAAGTTAAATTAAGGTACATACGGTTATCACTTAGTTCAGAACGTATATACGGTAAACGCTCACGAAACCTCTCCAACGTATCTATCCTGTCACACAAATTAGAAAACAATACCAAGTAAATTTATAACATATCATTTCTAGATGCGGAAATAACGGATGCGGTTAAAACTGTAAGTACCCGAGAGAGTGCAAGCCACCGACAAATTCCTGTTTGGAGAATTCACACATGGTAGCAGCCTTCATGTACCATGAGATGACCAACTGAAGTAACAATCCAAAGTTATGCCAATTATGTTCAAAATGTATCTAACTATAAAAACGTTCTAGAAATTTCATTTGAAATTAGCATTTATGATCGCATACCATGACAATATCTTGAGGGTCTACCTGTAATATAACAAACAAGTAATGTCAAATAAATAATATCTCGTCTAGACACAAATGTAAAAGTAATCAGTGGCAATACTTCAAGCTACTCTGTGACGTGTGAATTCTGACACGACACGAAAACACATGAACCTAACACGAAATTTTTTGGGTTTAGTCTTAACAGGTTTGGGTCAATTTCAGCTTGAATCCGCGAACCCGTTTAGCTAAACGTGTCGGGTTCGTGTCAACCCGGTCGAGTTAACGGGTTGACCCATTTAACCCATTTATATTATATTATATTTTTTTACAATATGTTTTATGTCATAAATTATATTGGGTGTGTATTTTATGCCATAATTATAACTTAAAAAGATAATTGACATAAGATATATGGATGGGAGTTGGCTACAAAGCCCATTTTTCCTACAAAGTGTACAAAGTCATAAACACCAAAATTTCAGCCATAAAACACACTCAAAACCCACAAATAACAAAGTGAAGATCACTAAAACACAATATCCAAACCATAGTTGTTGATAGCGAATAGCGACAAGGCACCTATAGGCTACGCAGCGAATAGCGACAGATAGCGACGGCTATTTTATAAATAGCGATTACACTAGAAAAAGAATTTTGAAATTTTTTATATGTATATTACATCAAAATACCCTTGTATATATGCTATTTTACATGTATATTTAACAAAAACTAATAGTTAGTAGCAAAAGTTTAGGATATGTTGGGTGTGTGAATGAAAGTCTCAAAAGGTGGTAAATACTTTGTCCCACATTGGTGTGTGAACAAAGTGAGTGGTTGTTTATAAGGTAAAGTCAGCTCCGAAAACCTGGGCCCGCGTGGGACAGTTTTTGCACCATTTAACCTTCTTTTTTTTAAGCAGGGTTATGCAGTTTTCGTTTTTTTAAGCAGGGTTATGCAGTTTTTTAAATGGTCCAAGCAAGAGGTGTGAAATACAGCCTGAAAAAAAAAAAAAAAAAAAAAAAACCCAGCAACCTGTCGCTAACATCCATATAGCGACACTTGGTCGCATGGCTACATAGCGCGCTATAGCGGTCGCTATAGCCGCCATTAACAACTATGATCCAAACATAAAAACTTCAACCCATAAATGGACTTTGTAGCCGAACCCCACCCAAGATTTATAATTTAAATGTAATTGTATTATATACATTTGTGTTTTTTAGTAAATTTTATTTTTTAATACATTAATTTGAGGAAAAAATAAAAAAAAATCGGGTTGGACGGATCGTGTTCGGGTCAACCCGCGAATATTCAGGTCGTGTTAGAGTTCATATGTATGACATGATTTTCGGGTTCGGGTTGGGTTGAACCCGACAACCCGCGAACACGACCAGTTTAGCACCCTAGTGACTATGTGTATCATTAACACTTCCGGAAAAAAACCCCGGTTTTTTAATGTGAAGTAAGATGAAAATGTATGCTAGATTTACCATTAGGTCATTGCATAGGGTGCTAATACCATCAGCCAAAATCATATCAGCATAAGGATCTGAAAGGCAAACATAAAAGAATTATATCGAGTCAGCCTGGATCATATCAAAAAGCGTATTTGAATATAAAAAGTCAAACACGGCCCATTTTTTGATAATACATGCCTTTGTATCTATTGTAGAGTTTCTCAAGATGTCTTGAATCTGTAGATGACTGCTGGACTTGGGGTTGACTATAGAATACATCGATTGCTCCTTCAAGATACCAATCACTGGCCTTCAAAGCCTGTAGAGCAACTCTCTCACTACAACAAAAAATAGAAAAAAAGCCATCAAAATCAAACAAATTGTACACATAAAATCACAGCAATTTAAATGCGTGCTAACTCTAAAAGGTCTTAACTCTTAACTAAATAAATGAAAGTTGTAACCAGCTATTAACTAACAAATAAAAAGTATTGTACTAGCTATATTATTCTTCATAACTACGGAAATTATTCGAATTTAATTAATAATATACAGATTTTTAACTTGAAGGACACGATAGTTTTGTGAAGAGTTTGCAGGGTATGTCATATGCATGTTTAAAAGGGAAGACATTTCCTCAAAAACATCCCTACACTGAAATACCTCCTTTATAGCTAAATTATTATATTTATATCTCTTTTCTACACAAGGATACCCTACTATAACACATTATACAGTACAGCCTTTAGTGTGACTTTATCTTTATAAAGCTTAGTGGTAGTTGCATAACTAATCAGCCTGGTTTTGAATATTGAGATATCCATAACTAGCTGATCTACCATGAAGGATTGCAAAAAGAGTTATCCAAAAATTATTTTTCATTGGCATCTTGTTAATTAAATATGTAACTACAAGTACGAAATCTCCTCAAAAGGTGTCATAACATATGGGTTAAGGCAATGAATAAAGAGCTTGAAGCAAAAGCAGAAAAAGTAAAAGACATTGATCCTTTGCGTAGAGTAAAAAAGTCAAGGTTGTTTCATATGGTCCACAAGCATCCACGTATAACAGATTAAAAAGGAACAGAAGATGAGAAGATGAAATACAACCGTTAGAGAAAGTTAATATTTAATGCTTAGCCGGCATAAAATTTCACAAGAAAATTCAAAGCATCATAATGCTTGCAATCAGTGGCTAATATTTTGTTTCTTACAAACTCGTACTCACCGCAAATTGCACTAGAATTGTACTGTCTTCAATTTCTAAAAAATTCTCAATAGTTCCACATGAACGTTCATTCATTCTATAACTTTTACCACAATAGTCAGAAAACCTGAAAACCGAACTAGTTTGTTAAAGTACCCCGAAATACTAAGGTTACCTTGAGAGACTTCTACTTGGTTCACGTTCAAGCTGATACACAAGAGGTCCATTACTTTGACCATAGTTTCTGCAACTTCCTCCATAATTTATATGCAGAGTGTGCATACAATACAATGAGTACACTCAGATAGTTAATTTACCATTAATTTCCGGATCTAACAAGCGATCATACAGTCACATCTTATTCATCCTTCAAGATTTTCATCACCAACCACTAGTTTAGAACATGAATACATGACACATTAACAAAACGATGTTCAGTATCTCAAATATCAGTCCTTGCCCGACATCCAATTTTTTTTACCTTATTAACCGCATAGGATGGCACTTTAAAAAAAAAATCCATAGATAACTTAAATCCCCAATTTCCAAATTCAACTAAACAGCGAAACACACTAACTAGATGAGGTTGAGAAAACAAAGAGCCATAGTTATCAAATGCGCTAGGCACGTAGGCCTCACCTATCGCATAGGTGAGAAGAGCAAAAAAAAGCGTGGGCCGAAGAAAAAAAAAGCGCAAGCAAATAAAAACATAAAAAAATAATATTATGAATTGAAAAAAACACTTTCTTCAATTTCCAAAAGTATTCAAATACCATAATCCTTATAATATAACCAAAATCATTATGAATCACCAAAAAATCCCAAAACCAAATTGTTCAGACTTGAAAACAAATAAAGTTCAAAAGGTAAATTAAATCATAAATAATTTATATGAAGCAATGAGAATGGTTGAATATATTGCATAACCCTCATAAGGTCAAAAATACCTGTAGTAGATTATGAACGTTTGTTTATCAGAATAGGTTGTTATATACAACATGATTATTGAATAAAAAGATATGATATTCAAATATGTTTTAACTATATATAAGATTTGATTTGATTCCAAACAAATAGATAAATATCTGTAAATATAATCTGGTAGATATATAAGATAGGATTTTGAAAAAAAAAATCACATGGCTGTTTTTACTTAGAAGGGAGAAGTGCAGACAGGTTGACTCGCCCAAAAATATCACCTAGGCGGGAAAAGTGATCGCTTTTGATCACTATGCAAAGAGCTCAAGCTCTTTCTCATATCAATCAAAAAAAAACTACACACGTTACAATATATGCATGTGTGTGTACTGGTATGATGGTATCTAAATTCTAACTAATCATTCAAAAAGGTGTTAACTAACTAAATGCAAACGGCCAGCTTATAACTAAATGAAATCTCCACGTTGGATATTCTACAAACGGAAACCCCTAAAAATAAAATAGCAAGATATTACATCTTGACAAACCATCAGCTAGTCTTATATGGCCTCGGCCGACAACACACAACTATGGATTTATAATTTCAACCTATGTTGTCAATGCTCACCCAAGCGTGTGCCTAGACAGACACACTATTCATGCCTAGCGCAACCTTCTCTCTTTGCTTCAAAAGCCCCACTTTCAGGCCCTAGGGCACATTTGTCGACAAAATTTCGGCCCAAAATCGTCCATACAGGTCTAAAACAATTAACCAGCCAGGAATCAACCTAAACTAGCCCTAAGAAGCCTAAAGGATGTCTAAAACCCCTAAAAAATGTATTCGTATGACATTAAAGTGCGCCTTGCACCTCCAACAACTATGATTTCAACCATTACAAAAAAAAAATAATAATAATAATAATAACTCTCAATTATTCTAAAACAAAATCAAAGTAACACACAAGAAAACAACAAACTGCTGGCATTACAAAAATTACCTTGCGCCGGTGATAGCAATGAAGCGCTGAGCCTTATCACGGTTTCCTCTGCTCAATTTGTTCTGTAACATAACAAAAAGTGAATACGAGTGAGAGGATTTTGCTGCTAAACCTAGATGATTATGATGAATGAGACGATTGATAAGGGTGCATTATTACGTTAATGGCGGCAAGTGATTGAGATGTAAAATACTAACCATTTTGAAGTTGAAAGAAACCCTAATCCAGCTGAAAGAGATGAATATGTTCGTCTGCGATTCTTCTTCCTTGTCAAATTATTACTATTATAATATAATATAATATAATATAATATAATATAATAATAATAATAAATAATAGAGGCACATGCCTATTTTCTTATTTTCACATCCCTATATATATACGGGCCGAATGAAATGTTATTTGCACGCAAATATATTGTATAAAAAATGGTTTTTAATAAAAATGGCAAACATGCCCAAATCTCAGGGACGATTTTGACAATTTACTCTTTATTTTAACTAGTGCTATGAAATCCGCGCGTTGTGCCGTAAATCCTCGCGTTACGCCGTAGGTGGGTATTAGTTCGTTTAACTTAAGTACTGACACTTGTTATAGCAACCAATAGAGAAAAAAACTAAAAAATAAATCATGATATGACCAAAATATACCAACACAGCGGGAATTTGATCGGTGTGGTTTGTTTTGTTACGCCACCTACACTCGTTATATCAACCCATAAAGGAAAAATCTAGGTATGACCAAAAATACCGACAGGTGATTTACATGGATAAAAAACAAACGCGAGTTTTATAAAATATATAAAAAACCACATAATAGATATAAAAAACCACTAAACAATACATATAAAAAAATCCTTTAAAACAAATAGTTACTATTCATTTAGTTTCTCTGTTAATAGTATACAATATAAAGTTAATAGCATAAAAAACCTAACAAATTTCTCTTTTATTTATTTTTTCATAATCATTCAATGTAATTTTTACATATAAAAGTTTGCCCAGTGTCCCAGAAAACACAAAAATTACAGTAACAAAGTTTTGTTATGTTAAAGTTTTTATAATTGTCTTAAATGCGTATGCTTATGAATAAATATTTTAAAATTATGACTTGTTGCCTATTAAATTTATTAAAAATGACGAATTGATTAAAAAAACTCAACCTTTTAACAAATATTTTATATATTTTTCACAAATATGTGCATTATAGCCTATAGGCAAGTATAGATTTGGATGAAAATGATAATAAAATTTTAAAATGCAAACCTAAAAGACTCAAATACATAAAAAGTCATTTTTGATGAAACAAGAAAATATGATCAAACCTTAAAGACGATTTTGGCATATTACTATAATATTAATAATAAGAAATAATAAGAAAAAAAATGTTTTCTTCTGCATTACTTAATTGAAATTTAAATTTAAAATATAACTAATTACATTATAAAAAACTAGTTATATGAATCAATAATAACTAGAAAAAATTACAAGTTTTGTCCTTTATGTATGTCCCAAATTGCAGGCGCTGTCCTTTAAACCAAAACTTGACAGGCGGTGTCCTTTGTGTTTTCAAAATCTTGCACGTTTTGTCCTTTAGGCCAAACTTAGTTAGATTTGTTAGTTAAATCTGGTATCAAGGGGCTATTTTGTAAAAAAAAAATTATTCAGGGACTAAATTGTACAAAACTTAATATTATTATTATTATTATTATTATTATTATTATTATTATTATGATTATTATTATTATTATTAATATTATTGTGTAAATTACTAACCACCATCACCACCACCCTCCACCGCCGCCACCGCCACCACCACCACTACCGCCACCACCACCATCATCACCAAACATCACCAAAACATATCCGGCATCGATTCTCCGGCATCGATTCTCCAAACATATCCACCTGCAATCAAAAACAAATCATTGAACTTCCTGACAGCTTCGTCAACTTCTTCAACTGATGACATTGTTACAAAGCCGAAACCTCTGCTTCTTCCAGTAACTTTGTCATATATAACTATTAAGCAGTTATAACTCAATTGTGTTGGTGTTTATCTACTACAAACAGCTGCCCAATTCACTGAATTCACCTTAGGTAAAAAAAAAATTATAAAAAAAAAAAATAAACACCCTAAGACACATACACTCTGTTTTACATACTACTAGAAACAGGGGCCCAATTACACTAAACTTCAAGTTAGGTAAAAAAACAGTCAAAATTCCTCAAATGAACACAAAAATTTCAACAAAATCACAACCAATTTAGCTTTATGAGGAGTATTTATTCCTCTGTTTCACATACTACTGGAACTTTAAGCACAAAGAGTCTTAAAGTATTGAGTACAGATATAACAAATTTCTTCCAAAAAGTTCCAA